>VCCN01000241.1:528415-561232 GCA_006491835.1 Architeuthis dux | reverse complement strand
TTCCACATTGTCTAACCATACTCATCATATATATATATATATGATTTTTAGGAAATGTGGAGACTCAGAATAATTTGCAAGAAATTTATTTAATACCTTAACATGTTTCGATGTATTATGTCGTTTTCAAAAGGAAATTGGAGAGAACGTGTATTGATGACTGCATCCAGTCGAGGCGCTTGTTTGACTGGATGCAGTCATCAATACACTGTCATTTCCCAAAAATCATTATGTCAGATAACCTTTTCCTTCCATACAGCATATATATATATATTCCAATTTGAAAGGCCTTGTCCAGCAGTGGACTTATTACGGCTGCTGCTGACGATGATGGTATATTGTATGAACTGGTAACAGAATCTCCTTCCCTAGAAATGTAGAAAACAGCACAAAAGTAATTTGCCAGTGCTTTCTATTTAGTTTCACTATATATAAAATATCAACAGTACAAGGGAGGGAACTCTGAAATTATTTGTTTCAAGTTACCTCCCTTGTATTTATGCTGAGTTTTTGCCGTCGTTTTCAAACTCAAGGGAACTAACTCAAAATAAATAATTCAAGAGTTCCTTCCCTTGTACTATTGATATTTTTTAGTGCAAGGTAGAAAGTGAAATGTATACAAATCATTTTTATGTCGTTTTCTACTTTTCTGGAAAATATTATTGAAGAAAACAAAATTGGATAATACTCGAAAAAAGATTTCACTCGAAAATATTCCCTGTTTCTCGTAATATGTGTCTATGGATGTTCACTTATTGAAAAAGAAATGATGGCGATACTAATTTAGAATGTAAAATGTAATATTCAATAATTAAATATCTGCACCTTTTAGCCCTAAGTGTAAAAACAAGTTTAAACAATATAATTCGACAACATCGCCATATGGAAAAAATCATTTTTTCTATAAATCTTATTTTCCTCAGTATTTCTTTAGAAATAGGTATGACCAAAAATTCTCAGCGTGAAATCGACACCTGAGGGGGAAAAAAGCACCAAACTGGTATAAAAGATCATTCTATCGTGAAAATTTGTGTGTCATTACTAAGAAGAAAGATTGGAGACAAATCTGATATAAACTTTCTGTGACTAAACTCTATAAAACTGGAGATTTTGCAGAAAATTAACAGCGTGAAAAGTTGTTTTATGTAAACAAAAAAAATGGCGTAATATTTTGTATTTAGAAACACCTCGATTTAAAAAATAATTCGATTCTAGTAAAACTTTCGGTATGTATTTATTAAGGGACAAATTTTTATTTTAAAGAATTTTCCATTCTAAATTTCGGAGAAGATAAATATTTTTTTTCATATGATTACCCCCCCCCCTTATTAATTTGATGATTTATTCTCTTTGTGCATCTGTTCATTGATTTGTTATACATTTTACAGAATCGTTACATTAATTTGTACAGCAAAACCTTAACCGTACTACATCAAAACGGCACTAATCAAAACCGCATTAATCAAGTTATTCCTGTAGATATATGCAGAAGTTAAAACTGCTAAAATAATTATTTCTATTATTTTTATCTCAAATAGGTTTTTAGTGGGGGGTTCAATTCACAATTTAAGTTTATGCTAAACTGTTCCGTAAATGTGTATTCTGTCTGCTTTAAGTCCTATTCATAATTTAAAAAAGGCTCCAGTGGATTAAGCGCCGTTTATAAGTCATCAGTTGTATTGACACACACACTGATCACCAATAAAAAAAATACTCAAAACTAAAAATGTGTTGTATATTTTAAAAACCGTATTGACATTCTATTTAATTTGGGCAGCAGTTTTAATTGTCTTCTCTGGTGGATGGCCAACTTCTACGTGCTCAACCTATCTATCCTGTTTTTCCATCTTTTTTTTCCTGACCTCAAACACAACTTGTTAATCTGATCACCTACGAAATGGATTACAAAAATGAATAAAATAATTAAAATTAAAATAATTTACTGAAATAGTAAAATAGCTTTACTGATATTTTCAGTGTCAAATAAAGTAGCCGTGCAAAATGCCTGGGCTTCTTTCAGCTGCTTTATTCAAATAACAGACAAATAACGGTGATCACTACCAGAACAGAAGTTGAGAGAAGCAGTTGACAAAAAATTACCGTATTTCCCAGCATAGAAGACACTTTACCCAAAGCTGAAATCGTCATTGAAAGGGAGGAGATTTCAGACCATGGAAGAGATTAAGGAGAATGGTTTCATTGTATTTGTAAAATACTTTTGATAAGTTTATGGTGCAGTAAGTGAAATGGACTTCTATGAAAACCGATGTATAGCAGAGGACATATTAAGAACTATAAATCCTAGCTCTAATTTGTTTAATGTTAGATACAGATTTAGGGTCTTCTGTTGTCTTACTCGCCTAACAATCGGATAAATTGGGCATTTATTTCTTAGGAAAAAATAAATCGAAAAGTAAATAAAAAAAAAAGAAGAATAACTTCATAAATTAAAATTTAAAAAATATTCATGTGCAGTTTTTGAAACCTGTAATAAAATACTTAGACTATTTCTAAAGGATTTAATTATTTTTTTAATTGGTTAAAACAAATTGAAAATCTCAAAGAACGGAAGTTAAGACTTTATGTTGATAAAAACGGATGGAAACACAAAAATAACCAATTTTTAAAAATTTAAATTAGATTTAAAAAAAATAATTTTTCTGCTAAACAGTGGTCCGTCCCACTGGAAAGAAGAAAAGATTCAATTCTTGGAGAAGCCGACAAGGCTTAGCGGAAACTACCGAGTGTTACCGAAGTTTAACGAAACTACTTTTTACGTTCCATTCTTTTCGGTCCAAAACTTTGAGAGAGAAAAAATGTTTTTAAATCTTTGCTGCGAACAAATTCGATTCATGTTTTTCTAAAAAAAAAAGGGTCCTGTCCCCCCAGGTATGTATTTATTTATAAGTTATATCGTCTTTACTCATTATTCAGGGAAAGGAGATAATATTAGTGTACATAGAAAGTCGAGCCTCTTTTAGTGTTGTTGTTTTTTCATCTTTTATTTATTTTTCTCTTATTTTCATTTCATCATTAAAACATTTTTCTATTTTTTTTGTAAAATCTCTTTCTTATCCTTCGTCGACCAAAAAGTATCTAAAATATTCATCTTCCGTTTATTTACTCTAAACTTCATCTCATGCTTTTTTGGTGTCTTTTAATTATTTCTTTCTGTTCTCCACAGATTGATTATTGATTATTGATTATCAATATTTATTTATTTATTTTACTTTGCAGATTTTTATAAAATAATTTCTCACTAAATAAATAAATATTTTGCTTTTTACAAATGTACAAAACTTTGTTATTGTTTTTGTGAATAATTCAACCGCACCGAATGAACTTTTGTTTTTGGGTCCGATCTCATTTTTAGTATCACAAATTGTTGTTGTTGTTTTAACAACAACAACAACAACAACAATAATTTGTCAATTACAACAAAATAGAAACTAAACATATATCAATTCTAATAAAAAAATAAAATCGTAAAAAAAGCCAAAAATAAACATTCCATCTGATAGGTCTAAGGTAGGTGTATTTAAATGTAATTTACCATATAGTCGGGACCACTAAAAAAAGTTGAGACTTGAAAAAAATGACTATGGGAAGTTTTTTTTTTAATTAGATTTGATATCTGTTTTTTGTTTAAGTATTATTTATTTTGTTGTAATTCAGAACTGGAAAACTCACAACATTAAAAATGGATGATGATATATAAAATTAACATTTACCTACCGAGATTTGCTAGGCGGCTCTCTTACCAACTGAGTCAAACTCGCAAGTCTTATATATTTGAAGGAATGACCTCCGTTCTGTCTCTACAGACAATGAAACGTCCCCTCCAGTGCACATGCCTGGGCAAAGTGTATGGAGATCCTGGGATGCCCAGTCGTCAGAATCCCCCTCCAGGCCTCAACGATGTAGTCCAGAGGTCTGTCATCAGCTTGACTGCAGGAGCTGCCAGAATGATGTCAAATTGGGCACCCTCCCTGATTTGGAATCAGAGTTGTCCTTCTCCTAGACTGGTGGCCTTCCCAAGGCTAGAGCCCAATCTGCCCTGCTATTTTACACATAGCTGGTCGGGAGAAGAGATGCATTCATGCCTTTCCCAGCCCCTACCAGAGTTTGAACTCTGGTCGCTGATTCCATCGTCTGAGCCATTACCAATCACACCAATCCCACCTCTATACAATACAAACGTTGCAATAATCATCTTCAGTTGAAATAGATGTAGGAGTGGAGTCTGACCCTGCAGCAGCAAGGCTTGTAATCCCTTTTTTTCAAAATTACTTAATTTAAAAAGAAAAAATATATTTACTTATGAAGAAAGAAAATATTAAAATTTTCCTCAAACACGTTCTGACACATTGAAAGAGCAAATATCCCTCTACTTTGGTTAAATAAAGTTTCTCCCCTTAGTTACTGACACTTTTTTAGTCCTAAAAATGTGTATCTTAATTCATATTTGTTTTTTTTTAAAAGACTACATTATTTTAATTTGTTGATACTTTAATACTTACATGATATTTAGATGATCACAAACTGTGTTTTCCAAACCGATTATGTGTAGTACATACCAGTAAAGTGAGAAAAAAAAGGCCTTTTATTCATTTACACTTTTAGAAAAGAAAGTTGCCGGTAACCATTCACTTTTTTCAGCACCAATACCACATTTTGTATGAAACTCTTTAGTTATAACAAGAATAATTACTAGTGGTATTAATTCATTTGATACACCTTTTCTTTATCCACAACTGTACCAAATTATGACACTGTCATAATCTTCCAAATGATATTCTTATAATTGTGGTAACTTATTTTTTTATAACATCCACCTCACATTCGGACACAATAGAATTTGTGTTCTAGGTAACGACCCCATCGGAAATGATGAATTTTGAAATAAGTAAGTGTAATTTGTATGGTTTGATAAATTATTTCTTTGCATTAAATATGCAAGTAATGAGTGTGGAATCGACTAAAACTCCTTAACATTGGCATATAACTGTTATTTTGACTTTCTTACCATGGTTGAAGCTCACTGAAATTTCTGCTCCTGGTGACCCATTATTGTGCTAAAAAGTACCCAGGTTACAAGTTAAGTAGGGTAGTCCCTCCTACAGCGCTATTGCTTCATTTTTGTATGACTTTTATGGTCCTGAATTACACAAGACATGCAAAAATGACACTTGTTCAAATGTGGGTGTGTGATTTTAAACTTGATTTAAACTTATTCTAAAAAATAATCAAACTAAACTAAAAAAACAGCCACAAAATAACTAAATAGAATTATTCCAATTTCTCCTTATTTAAAGTGAACTTTTTTTGTGTTAAGAACAGTGATTGGTGTGCTTATCTTCCAAACCATTAACAGTTTTGTCCCCACTGCATACTCAATCAATATGGCCTTGTGCCAAAATGCCATTGCCCAACAATATCTTCTTATTTTTTGCATGTGTCAAGCCTGTGACCTCTTCCATTTTCTTGCTTTACAAAGAAGAAATGCTGTTTAACTGAACCTTTCCTCCATTAATTACATTTGGTGCAAAATATTCTTGTGGCACATTAGACTCTGCACCAGTGTCCTGCCTCCTTTTGAACAGGGTGATAGGACTGATTAAGCATACGTTTTCATATATAGACAAGTACTGTGCACAGGCCTGGTTACCTTACTTGGAGAGAGATAAAAAATATTTTAGAAAAAGTCTAGAGATGAACAACTAAGTTAGTACTGGAATTAAAAAGTATGAGTTATGAGGCTAAAAGTGTTAAGATTAACATTGTTAGAAAATAGTAGAGATCGGGGAGACTTAATAGAAATGTTTAAGATTATGCATGGTTTAGAAGTAGTAAACCCTGATGTATTTTTTACTAGAAGGGGGTACAAGGGACTGAGAGGCCACACATATACGGTAGAAGAAAATAGAAGTAGATTGAATATCAGAAAATTCTTTTTTAGGAATTGAGTGGTAGGACTATAGAATAGATTACCAGAATATGTAGTGCTATCAACAGATGCAAATGATTTTAAGAAGAATTATGATGTTTATTACACCACCGCAAAAGATTTCAGTGTGTAAATATGATTGTTATGATGTGTGCTTGTATATACAAATTGTATACTTTTTTTTCACATTAGAAATAAAATGTTCAGGTTATTCATGTGTATTCTTGTGGCCCAATGTCCTCCCACCTGTAAGAACCCAACACAAAAACAGGATGTCCTGCCACCTACGAAGAACCCAACACAAAAACAGGATGTCCTGCCACCTACGAAGAACCCAATACAAATTTAACAAAAAGTTATGAAAAAAGCAGAATTCAAAAAAAGGACTAATAAGTTGCAGTAATAAAGTTCCTTTTCTTTATGATATTTTTTAAATTGAAGAAAAAACTGAAATAGTGTATATTGAAAAAGAGGTGAGAGCCAAATAACCTATTTCTTAAATCATAATATTATGGTGGGGCAGACTACCAGCTAAATCTGGTTATTAATAAATACAATATCAAATTATTTTTCAATTCTAATAGGGGTCATCAGTTTGGTGCACCGCATCATCAAGTTCATAGTAAGGGTTACTCTGCTTTAGTAGCCGTAATCATTTCTTTGCTACCTTACCTATAGAGTAATATAGAATGAAGAAAGTGGAGCTGTAGAAAAAAGATTAGGGTGAACTACACGTATAAGTTGTATATCGTCTTCTAGCCAATTGTTTAGAGAGGAGAAATCGTATGATAAAGCTGCTTACGTCTGACTGAATCACCTGTTCATTACCTGCCTTTAAAAAACAACAACAACTAGAGAAGCTTTGTAACTCATTTCCAAGTAAGCACAGGCCTGTAATTATCAAAATACGCAGTCACTTGATCCAGAGCAAACATTCTCCATCCCAGACATTAATAAAACAGGTCTGGTTAGTCACTCAATGCAGCCAACATCTTTTGGCAGCATGCCGTATGGGGGGGGTAATCAATTGGAAAAGGGGGTGATCAATGAATAAGTTACTTCTCTCGCCTTTTGTTGGCCAGTGATCACTAAAGAGTGGACACAAACTAAGGGATCAATTTAGCATAAATTTACATTGCAAATTGAACCCACCTCGAAAAACAAATGGGGGGGGGGATTCTGAAAAAACAAAAAAACATTTTTTCTAGCCATAATAAGGAGTAAATGTTTAAATTTTCAGCCCTGTATACATGATACATACATACATAGCCAGCCAGCCAGACCAACTTGAAAACTGAAAGAAACCATTGTTGACAGTTTTGGTTGACAGTTTCTAACTAGAAAGCACTCGGAGAACGCATACCTCTGCCAACGCCATTGTCAGGGGAAGTAATTGTACCTGGATCCACCCAAACATTTAATCACTTCTTTCGTAACACATAGCCCACCCTTCCACCAAATTTTGTATAAATTCATACAGAATGTGAACTTTTGGCGATATTATATTGTGTACGATGTAGGGGAGGTAACTGTGCGTGGATCCGCGCCAAGATTTAATCACTTCTTCTGTAACCTATTATCCATCTTTCCGCAAAGATTTCATAGAAATTCATTGAGAACTTTTGGAGATATCGTGTGGACAGACTTGAGCGTATACATGAATGTATGGGAAAAAAATAGAAAAATATCTCTCAATCAAAAACAGAATTCCTGGATCCGCCCCAAAATGTGTCCAGCTCTTCCTTATTCCATTTCCCACCCTTGGTAAATGATCAGCATCCAAACTTGTTTGAACATTTTGCAGTAGGAAGATTCATTGACAAATGCACCAAATTGTTGTGAACTAATGAAAGACAAAGGCTTAGTTTTTGTATTCTAAAAAGAAAGTGTTCCCCAGAAATCTTGCTGATAGTGTTTTGATAGTTTCTCTACCCCTAGTATATTTAAATACTGTAAAATATGAATAATTTTTTAAAATATTAAAAATTCTAGTAATTTTCTAAGGTTTAAACTTTATTATTAAACAATTTATTATGAAAAGCATTATTATACATGCACCTGGTATTGTTATTCCCTGAAAATAAATTTAGCCTGGCTCTTCCAGAAAATTCATAGCTGACTGCATGGAAGTCAACCCCCAGATTTTATTCTTCAAAATTCCAATACCATAATGTTTGGATTGATAAGACCTTTTCACAAAACAAGAGCACCTAATCCTTCATCTATTTAACATTTTAACACTGGATTTACAAGATGATAATAATATGTCAGTAACATGAAAGGTTTCAAAATCCATTTCTATGGCAATTGTTTGTCTTCATTGTGTACAATAATATAAGCTTTTATTCAAGCTACAAGTTTCTACTTCAGTGATGTAACTAAATTTTCATTTTAATTATAGAAGCAAATTAATGTATCTATGCAATATTTCCTTTTTGGCTGTGCAGTTTTCTTTGTAATCATATTTAACTGTCAGCAATGACTTGGGGTGGACTTGTGTCTGTCTTTGAAATGTTAAAAAGAATATTTTCCATTTCTTGCTTTCAGAGTGCAACTCTCAGCAAAAAGCAGCAGTACATTTTGAATGGGAAAGAAAGATGGAATCTTTTAAATGGAAAGAGAAATTTCAAAGTGAAATTTGGAAAAATCATTTTCTTCAGAAAAACTGGAAATCTTTAAAAATTCTATTACCATTATAGTGCTAAAAATTAAAAAAAATTGCTTAGAACAAGGAGATGGAGGCACACTTAGGAATCCCTACCGGTAAAATTAAAGTGAGTGGCCAAACTCCTTCTGGAAAGGATCAACCAAAAACTCCTGTTATAACTCTGATGGGAGAAAGCCTATTTCCTTGTGAGATCTGTGGAAAAGTTTTTTCTCAAAAAAGTTCTTTGAAAAGTCACATGAAAATTCATGGAGAGACACCATTTTCTTGTGAAGTGTGTGGGAAAGTGTTTTCAGAAAACTGTCACTTAATTAGTCATGTAAGAATTCATACCGGAGAGACTCCATTTTCTTGTGAAATGTGTGGAAAATCTTTTTCTCAAAACTGTACCTTGAAAAGACACATGCGAACTCATACAGGAGAGACCCCATATCCTTGTGAATTGTGTGGAAAGGCTTTTTCAGAAAAAAGTACCTTGAAAATACATATGAGAATTCATACTGGAGAAAGTCCATTTTCTTGTGAAGTGTGTGGCAAAGCTTTTTCTGTAAAATGTAACTTGAAAAGTCATATGAAAATTCATACAGGGGAAGCACCTTTTTCTTGTAAACTCTGTGAGAAAGCTTTTTCTGCAAATTGTCACTTGATAAGACATATGAGAACCCATACAAAAGAAGCTCCGTATTCTTGTGAAGTATGTGGAAAATCTTTTTCTCAAAACTGTACCTTGAAAAGCCATATGAAAATGCATACTGGAATAGCACCATATCCTTGTGAAATCTGTGAAAAAGTTTTTTCTGAAAATTGTAACTTGGTAAGACATATACGAACACATACTGGAGAGACACCATTCCCCTGTGGAGTGTGTGGCAAAGCTTTTTCTGAAAAGGGTACCTTGAAAATACATATGAGAACTCATACTAGAGAGACACCATTTCTTTGTGAAATTTGTGGAAAAGCTTTTTCTCAAAGCTGTACCTTGAAAAGTCACATGAATATACATACCGGAGAGGCTACTTTTTCTTGTGAATTTTGTGGGAAAGCCTTTTATGAAAATTGTCATTTAATTATACATATGCGATCTCATACTGGGGAGACACCATTTCCATGTGAAATGTGTGGGAAAGCTTTTTCAGTAAAAAGTACTTTAAAAAGACATATGAAAACTCATATTGTGTAAGACTTCTTTTTAAAATCGTGACAAATGGACAAAAAATTCCATTGTTTGGAAAATGTCCAGCAATGAATTGAAAAGTCAGAATTCTGCTTCATGTTTTCATTTCATTTTAAAAATGTTCTAAAATATTTTTACAAAATTGAGAAGTCATACTGAAAAAAATATTTTCTAATGACTCAAATATATAATCTTAATGTCTCATGTTAATTCAAACTTTATTATACCATTATTTATTTAAAAGTAAATCTTTCTATCAAACAGCTTTTTGTTAAATTATTAATAGTAATTTTTCTTTCCAAATTTCATCGCTTGTCAGTTTCATCACTGAAGACAGTTTTCATCCATTAAATATTTCTGAATACTTGGTTAACCTAGTGCACTCTTGCCGATTTTTTTTTTTTTCAAAGGGAGACAACTCCATATATATACAGGTGCATCTCAAAAAATTAGAATATCATGGAAGAGTTCAATATTTGTTGTCAGTTATTTCAGAAAGTGAAAATTGTATATATTCTAGACTCATTAGATGTAAACTAAAACATTTCAAGCATTTCTTTTTATTTTAATTTTGATAATTACGGCCTGCAGCTAAAAGAAAAAGAAAAAACGTATTTCAAAATATTAGAATATTCCATTTTGAGTTTGAGTAAATAACTATTTATGCAGTATACATACCACAAATCTCTCATCTGGTTCTGTACACACAACCACAGCCATGGGGAAGACTGCTGACTTGACAGTTGTCCCGAAGACACTCATTGACACCCTCCACGAGGAGGGTAAGCCAGAGAAGGTGATTGCTGAAAGGAATGGCTGTTCACAGAGTGCTGTATCAAAGCATATTTATGGAAAGTTGACTGGAAGGGAAAGGTGTGGTAGGAAAAGGTGCACAAGCAAGAGGGATGACCGCAGCCTTGAGAGGATTGTCAAGCAAAGCTGATTCAAGAACTTGGAGGGGCTTCACAAGGAGTGGACTGAGGCATTGCATCAAGAGCCACCATGTACAGATGTGTCCAGGAAATGGGCTACAAGTGTTGCAATCCTAGTGTCAAGTGACTCCTGAACCAGAGACAACACCAGAAGCGTCTTACCTGGGCTAAGGAGGGAAAGAACTGGACCGTTGCTCAGTGGTCCAAGTCCTCTTTTCAGATAAAAGTAAATTTTGCATTTTATTTGTAAATCAAGTTCCCAGTCTGGGGGAAGAGTGGATAGGCACAGAATCCAAGTTGCTTGAAGTCCAGGGTGATATTTCCACAGTCAGTGATGATTTGGGGTGCCATGTCATTTGCTGGTGTTGGTCCACTGTGTTTTATCTTGTCCAAAGTTAACGCAGTCGTCTACCAGGAGATTTTAGAGCACTTCATGCTTCCGTCTGCAGACAAGCTTTATGGAGATGCTAATTTCCTTTTCCAGCAGGATTTGGCACCTACCCACAGTGCCAAAACTACTAGTAACTGGTTTGCTGACCATGGTATGACTGTGCTTGATTGGCCAGCCAACTCACCGGACCTAAATCCCATAGAGAATCTATGGGGTATTGTCAAGAGGAAGATGAGAGACACCAGACCCAACAATACAGATGAGCTGAAGGCCGCTATCAAAGCAACCTGGGCTTCCATAACAACTCAGCAATGCCACAGGCTGATCGCCCCTATGCCACGCCGCATTGATGCAGTAATTCGTGCAAAAACCCTGACCAAGTATTGAGTGCATAAATGAACACTTTTCAGAAGTTTGACATTTCTGTATTATAAATCCTTTTTATTTGATTGATCTTATGAAATATTCTAATATTTTGAGATAGTGGATATCTGATTTTCATGAGCTGTAAGCCATAATCATCAAAATTAAAACAAAAAAGGCTTGAAATATTTCACTTTATGTGTAATGAATCTAGAATATATGAAAGTTTCACTTTTTGAATTAAATTATGGGAAAAAATGAACTTTTCCACGATATTCTAATTTTTTTTAGATGCACTTGTATTAATTAAGACTTCCTTAAGACTCACTAAAATGATTCATGGAAGACAACTACATATATTTCTGATAGAGACACCTTGGCAAGTAATAAAAAGTGCAAGGCAAGTAATAAAAAAACAGAATATAAGTTCAATTTAGATGCATCCACCATCTTAAAAAATGCCTTAAAAATTAAACATAGATTTTTATTGACTGAATTCAGAGAAAATCTGCTAATTTTGCAACCCTCGGCTATCATTGTGTCTCAGCTTTGCTCTTTCCCTTTACTTTGCCACTTCTCCGCTTTGCTCTTTCCATTACTTTGTCTCCATTGCCACTTCTCAGCCTTGCTCTTTCCCTTTTCCTTTTCCCCTTTACTTTTCTCCCTTGCCACTTCTCCGCTTTGCTCTTTCCCTTTACTTTTCTCCCTTGCCACTTCTCAGCCTTGCTCTTTCCCTTTACTTTGCCTCCCTTGCCAATTCTCTGCTTTGCTCTTTCCCTTTACTTTTCTCCCTTGCCACTTCTCTGCTTTGCTCTTTCGCTTTATTTTGCCTCCCTCGCCACTTATTTATAAAATTAAAGAAGAAAAAGGTCTGTATTTAAGGATAAAACACATCACCCCCTTCCTTCCTCTTTCTGTTGTAATCAGAACCAACCAATCAAAAAGTGGGATGTGTTTGGACACAGCTAAAATTTTAAAAAACTGTTCTTAAAGTTAAAAACATCTCTTCCTATTCACAGTATCTTCAATACAAAGATATTTCAATGATAACATACCCTGTCCTGTACAATTGGGCAACAAACCAATATGTATACCATGTTTGAATCAAACTAAAATTCTTGGTAAAAAAATGCTATTGAGACTGTTCACACTATAATTTTGTAGGAGTTCTTATAATGGGACAATTCACTGTGTGTTTAAAAGATACAGTTGAACCTCACTCCTTCATGCCTTCATTTACAGCATTATATATTAGAAGACAAATAGATTCAGGTCTTGTGTAACATCTTACAGCTTCTCAGAGGAAGACTTCTCTTAGACTTGTAACTTTTTTTATTGAACCCTTTTATCATTTGGCCCAGTCAAGGTGTCAAGGAAATGAGTCCTGAGAAGCTTCTTTTCTTACACAGTAAAGGCCATTTGCTAATTACCATATTTCATGGCGTCAAAGATATTATGTTTCCCCAAAATAAGTCTCGAAAAATTTACACTGCCTCCTAAAGGCCAAAGTCAAAACTGGTGTGTCCTTGAGGTCCGCAACACCGGGAAATCTGAGCAACAACCATAATTTGGTTATAACATAATCGACAAAAAGTTGACATGAAATATGCGAAGAAATCTTGTCTGAAATTTTGTGATGAACTAATATTATTTAATTTGTCTGAATTTTTTAGACAAGTGGATAATAGTGGATAATTATTTGGCATTTTAAAAAGTTTAATCATTTTGAAAATTTGTTAATAATAAAATTCGGACAAAGTAGAGAATAAGCACTCTGAGATTGACCGAATTGAAAGTTTCTGTGATGTCACCCGGTGTCAAGGCAAAATGTGTCCGTTTCAATTCAGCCAATCTTGGGGTGCTTATTCCCTACTTTGTGCCAAAATTCTCCACAATATATCAGAATAAGACCATGATTAAAGAAGAGTATTTTATCCCACACTACACTCTAAGAAAAGAAAAGAAAAGATGGAAGTTCTGTGAAAAAATTTAGTGTTTCAATTTTAAGCTTTCTGATATCTCCTTTAAATGTATCATACTCGGAATGTTTAGTTGTGTAATGATGCTTAACGTTAAATTCTTTAAATGCAGAGTGGGGTTCAGAACATATTAGACACCTTGGTCTGTTTTTTTACTTCAACAAAGTAATCATTTGTCCACTGATCATGGAATTTTCTCATTTCTTCAAAAAAAGGTTCCCTTTTTCTTAGATGAAATTTTAATAAAACATTATTTTCCTGATGCCATTCTGAAAGTCAAAAGGACTGATCTACAGCATGTTTCAAGTGAAATGATCTGATTATTTTGCCATTTTTTTCCACTTCATATCTTCCCGAGTTATATCGCTTTTTTGTTCTTCCTACAAGGATATTTTAATATCCTATCATACATTAGCTGCACCTATACCACGATACTCCAGTTCCACAATTCAGTCAGTTTGTCACTTAATAATGTTCCTTAAAATCAAGGTTTCTTTTGAGGAGAAGGAAAATAGTGGTAATCGTTACATATACAAGTACAATAAGATAGGAAAAAAAATTCTTCAATGTTTTTATGGGCAAAATCAGCTGCCGCATTATTAATCATGTGTGTATTTCAGTAATAACTCTTCAAAGATTAGATTGAAATGCAACTCATCTTATGAAGCTAATTTTATGAGGAGTTTCATTAATACTGTGACGTTCTTTTAATGCAATAGGACTGTTTTTTTCTCTCTCTGTGTGACTCCATTAATGTGGATATTGTTCTTCTGAAAATCTTTCAGATAACTAGACAAATATTTATAAAACTTTCATGCATAACTCATCAATTTGCATGGTTTGTGGTGAATAAAAATAATTTAGAATCACCACTTTTTAGAAATATTTTTAAAAAATGGACTGATGAATCAAAACGAAATATAAATAACGTTTTTTGCCATACTAAACTAAGTTTAATGATGTTTTCTATAGTTTTGTGAAGGGTCATCAACATTCAAAAAGTTCTTCAGACGATTTGAAACCAAAAAAGAGGCAGCACATATTGACTGAATGTATTAGACAGACAAGTGCAGAGTTCAACCCGATGTGGCTTCCGCAACTCAACAGGGACAAGAAATACCCGAATCCTACATTATAAGGGTTGCCTTCTTTGAAGTTAAAAACGTCTGTTTACCCCATCACATACGGATATTACACCTGAGAAAGGCCGAAGAATGGATCAGCCAAAACGTGTTTACAACAAACAACTCAATCGTCCGAAGAAATTTCGAATGTTATGGTCAAGGGAGATCATTCTTAAAGGTATATTTTGAATTATCTCCCACTAAAATCTGAACTTCAACAAGATGAAAAGTTTTCAAGCTTATTTAAATAAGTTCAATAGTGTGGATCAATAAACTTGTAGCCTGACACATAGTTATTAGATGACTATTTATCTGAAATGTTCGTTATATAATGTTTGATCAATGTGATTAGTATTCACCACTGAATTAAGTGCATTGACAAGGAAGCAGATTAGGTTAAAAATATTTGTTGTGTAAAATAAATGCTTTTTTCATCATTAGGCTGCAGACTTACTGATTTACTTACATAGGTATAAATAGGTATTATCTACATGTATGATACTTATATACTTGAATATATAGACTTGTGATTAAGTAATAAATTTCCGTAGTCTCCTTTTAAATTTTTTTTTTTCAAAAACAATAAATACTTGCAGATTCAATTTAAAAAAGAGGATGGTTTATGAATTCTTTTGTTGTGGACTAACAAAAAAGACCCATAAATTCTATTACGAGACATGTTTCAACTAATTTAACTCAAAATAAACATTATTATTTTATTTTAGTTCATCCAGTTAGTTTTCTTGCTTGCTGTAATTTTTAACTTGCTCGGATAAAGGTATAGTTTTCATCTAACCAATATTATTAAATTCATTTGTGAATTTTTTTACAATGTAAAGTTGTTCATTGAACTTTATATTATAAAAAAATTCATATGAAATTCTTTTTTTTTTTAAAATTCATTTTAAATAAAGTGTATGGGACCGACTGATTTTGATAACAATAACCGTTTGATAACATTATCTGTGATAAACTGGTCTGTGGTATATTATCCCCACAATACAAATCTCAACATTCATTTCTTCAAGAAGCCATGATGTTTGGTCAAATAACTCATATCTAAAAGGCATTTTGAATCTTATTTACATTAGACTTTGGACACAATTACAAGTGGAAATCACTTCTTTTAGCACTGGTGTATTTTCAGTTCCTTAAATTCTGCCTTAAGTTACCCATATTAACAGTTCATTTAATCTCATAGAATTCACAAAGGAAAAAAAAAAGTAGAATTTAAAATCTATGAAAATTGTCTTATATTCTTCAGAAAACTCAAAAGTTTTGCTCAAAATGAGCCAAACCGCTTTTCAAAAAGACCAACCAGCTGCAGAAATTAAATCATACTCTGCAAAACAGTCATCAGGAGATTTTAGAAGTGATAATATTCATTTTTTATTAAATTTGACTAGTTTTTATCTTATCTTAAATTTTAGTTTTTATATAACTTTCAATCCGGGCCATTATTTCTATGACAACAAATAACAGCGCAATCAGAAATAAAGAGTAAGAGAATCAAACTCATACCCCCCCCCCCCATGCCAGTTTACGTGGGGCCACCTTTACCAATCAGCCACAAAGACTTATGGATTTGCAGAAGCTGATTCACACTTTTAAACTCACTTATAACAATGGCCTGAATTGAAAGTTGTATAAAATCAACTAAAATTAAGATGAAGGTAAAATCTAGTCAAATTTAATAAAGATTCTGCTTAGCCTCTCAAAACTGATGAGGCTAAGCAAAATTACTGTTTATTTCAGCAGGTAAGGCAACCTTCAGATAAGATGAGATGCCAATTTCAATCTGAATTTCATGGTTTTTAGTCACTGTTCGTGTATCTGGTCCATTTGGGGGCTGTTTTTTGGATGCTTCAAATGTCTTATCTACCGAAATATACTGACATCAAAATGTTGAAAAGTCTCTGCAGATTACAAATGTTTTGTCACTTTGTCCTTGGAATTCAACTTTTATGACAATTTTGTTGCTTCACATTTTACAGTGATCAGACATAGAAGACAGGCAACAGAGGGGGTCAAATTAATTTGCATAAAAGAAGGTTTTTAAAGACAAACAAAAGGAGGCAAGAGTAAAAAGGTGGATTGCAGAGCTGCAGCAACAAAAACAACCCAGAAACAGTGGCGTAGCAAGGGTTCTCAGCACCCCTGGTGGGGGAGGGGCAGTTGCACTATATCCTAGGGGAGGGCATAGGGCATAATTATTAATTAACAGACATTATAGGCCAGAGGAAATTGTGCCCCTGCACCTGGGGGTGACTTCCCCCTCTCGCTACGCCTCTGTCCAGAAAGGTTAGAAGAGAGACAAGCAGGACACAAAAATATTTCAACAATATATTTAATACATTTTACAACTGTTTTGCAAGTCTGATAGTTGGGTTGTATATAAACACTGTGCACAGAGTTGAAGCTGGAGAAAAAGGCCCTTAAAAAGTTTCCAATTTTATTTCTCTTTTCAAGTTGCCAGTGCATAAGCCATGCATGCATTTGGGTTTTTGTACAGTTCACTCCCCGTACAGTTCTCTCCCTCACTCCTAGATTCTTTCTCTCTTTTTTGCACAAGGTAAGAACAATAAATACAACAATAGTGACAACATTGAAAACAACAAAAGGCTAAGATGTGGAAAAAAAACCAGAAGCACAGCCCAACGTTGCAGTCAAATGTTGTGATAGGCTTACAATAGCAAGTGACAGGTGGAAGTAAAATGCTGTAGTTGCAAATTTTACAAAAAATATGGAGGGTTCATTTTTCTCATATCACAAAAAAAGACCTTTATTATTCAGATGATAAAATCTTGGGACTTTTTTCTTCTCCTTTGTTTTAGACAAGAGCCAATTCTAAAATTTACAGCTAAAATTGAATACCAAAGATTTAAGAAACAATGAGTGTATTCATGAAACTTTAGCCCACTAAGTCCATTACTTGCATAAATCTTCAGTTTTCCAATTCAAGTTAGAAAGGTCATTTTAGAATAGCTTCATTGATGAACAATTCAAGAAATATCATATAAGGCCTTTTTTGAATGAGATAAAGAGAAAAATGATATTTTCCAGTTCTGTGTAGGATAGAAATGGCAACTGGCTCCCATCTTGGAGTTTCTTAAAATAAAAATGTTTTTGCTTTGTTGCTGCTGAATAGAAACCAAGTGTGTTTTGATAAAAAATGTCCAGTGAACTTGTGTTTTGTTCATAGCAAACATATTTTTGTTTTTTTTTCTTTCATAGAAAAGAAAACTGCTGGAAGCATTAAGTAGTGATGAGCAATAGGGCTTTATGGCAAGAATTGAAACCAATAAAATAACTGATGTCACTAAAGTTTTCCAGATTTATACCACATTACCAGCTGAGGATTCTACAAGCACATGAACTAAATACAATGAACCTGGAGTGAGAAATATTTGGCCAGGGTTTTACAGCGTTTTTATTTTTTAAATATATTTTATTTTATTTTTCTTAAAGAACCAAATCCAAGCCAGTTGCAGTAGACAAATTTTGGATAAAAAAAAAGATTATCCCCCCCTCTCTGAGAGAAAAGCCATCCAACTGCATTGTGGATTTTACTCGAACATGAATGGAATGAATGCATTAGGAATGAAGGAACAACATGGCCACGGACTAGACAGATTGCCGACCCTGGTTTTATCGATATGGCTCAGTTTTTTTTATATCCACAGTGAAATAAAGAGACCAGAGCCGAGTGCACAGTTCCCAACAAGGGTCTACAGTTGATAACGAGAGTTGCACGGCAGAATTGGAAGAGACTGATTTGACAAAACAGAATAACAGCTCACCATGACTGTCGAAAGGAGGGGCTGGGTGGGAGGAGAAGCCAATAATAGGAATTCAAAAGTGGGAGGGGGAGAAGATAAGCAGTGGTAGGAGGAGAAACAGTAATAGTGGAGGGAGGGGGGATAAATGAGAAAAGGCCAAACAGAGCAGAATGGAATACAAGAGGCAAAAAAAAGTTGGACTTGTTTTATCTTTTATTTTCGGTTTTGTTCAACTTTGAAATTGCTCAGGTGTGTCACGCTGCGAGGAAAGAAGCCACATAATGCAAGACAGTTTTCATTATATGTATAAAACATATATATAATTCTTATTAAAAAGGAAAAAGACATAAGTTAAATCAAGTTTTAATATCTTTACCACTTGAAGCTTGCACACAAGGTTTGGCTTTTTTTTTAAAGAACAAAAAGTTTTCAATTTGTAGTTTGCCTTTTTTTTTTTAATATTTTCCTCTCTTTATACCAAAGGAAAAAAGAATTTAGAGAGAGAGAGAGAGACAGAAAGAGAGAGAGAGAGAGATTATATTAAATATATCTAAAAAGTTAATGGTCAGTTTTTAAGTGTTTTAAACACTAATATTTATAGTTGACAATTGAGAGAGAAAAAAAAGGTTTATTATTAATTCAGACGACACCTCTACTGTGCACTTATAGTCATACTTACATAGTTCAGAAGCAGAGGCACAAATTTGGTTGGAGTTATAGTAAAGAGCGACAGACCTAAAGAACATTCCTAGATATAAGTAGATAGTGATAATGGTGGTAGTGGTGGTGGTGGTAAGAGAAGATCTAACAGCATTTGGTCTGTTGTCAAGGTGATCTGGGTAACTCACAAGAAGATAAGACTGGCTTCTCGATTATCTTGAAGGCTTTTTTTTTTTAATATAATTTTTTAAAAGTTTTGAATGGGTTAAACATTGATGGCTTACCACTAAATCATTATGACACAGCAATATTGATGGAGGAATTTACTACATTAGGAAAAATATTTTTTTTGTTTTAATTTTTTTTTTCATTAAGGGAGTTTGGGGTATTTAGAGAAATAAGAAATTAAAAAGTTCTTTAAAAAAATTAGAATAGTGAGATACACTTTAAACAGTGCCAACATATAAAGAAAATATTTTTTAATGAATGTTAGAGATTTTTTAAAAAAACTTTTTAAATTAAAAAATAATTAAATTGATTGCCTAAGTAAGTTGAGACATGATACAAAACAAGTCATTATTAATGGCTTTAGCCAATTGGGTTTTTTTTGGTTTTTTTTTATACATCTTTTCCTTTTTGAATCTTCATAATATTAATATTCATTCACTTAATTTTCTTATTTTGTTGAGGATTCCTTCTCTCTTTTTCCCACCCCCACTTCATCCACGACCATGTGCTGACCAGTTGATGACATGGTAGGATTTTAGCTGAGATCTCCCATCTTTCACATCCAGCCTCCTTTACTGGGCTTTTGCTTTCTTCTTCAAAAATGGCAGTTTTGATTGCACCCTGAACAGAAAGAAATGGAAAGAGAGTTAAAACGAGGACAAAAGAAAAAGAAAAAGAAACAAACACCAAATATATTAAAAGACTGATAAAAGTTATGTTGCTTGCTTAATGATTGTAAAATAACAATTTGAGAGTTGTGAGAAGAAGGAACAGAAATGAAAGATGAAAGAAAGGCTCATCAAAAATTAATAATAATGACAAGGTTTCATCTGAGAAATTTGTAAACTAATACTAAATACTGTAAACAAGATGGCAGTGTAGTGGCAATTGGAGGAATAAGCTCTATGGCTTATTTGAACAACATCTGCTGGTAAGGCCTTTGTAGCCAAACCAGTAACAGCACTGTCTTGAAAATACAGTCTCCAAAGGATAGAGGATGCAAGTTTGAATCTCACTTGGAGCTTATTTTTATATTTCCAATCCACACTGCTTACTTAACAGTTGTAGAATAATGATCTGGGATGTCATAACCCTCTTGACAACAGGAGTCAACGTGTGCTATTATTAGAAGCACTTCCTGTTGTCTAGACAGTTGCCCTTTTTAGGCAATACTATTCAGTCAGAAACAACTGGTCAACTAAGCTAGTAAGACCTATTTCTACGTCTTCTAAATCAGCCCATGAGAAGATCAACTGAATCTTAACACTAACTAAACTATTCTATTCCTCCTTCCTATCTTCTAAAGTACTAATACCAAAGAAGAAATCAGACAACTGAATGAACAGACTTCTCACCTTGTGTTTTTCTACATAGAAAAACAAGTAGGTTCTTTTTTTCTTTTACATTGTTTGTTTGACTTTGTGACTTCTTTCGAAGCCCAAGTCATTACACGGGAGTCGAGATAAAAAGCAACAGAAATGAGATGAAAGAAAGACTAGTCAAAAATCAATAAGGATAAATTTTTCTTTCCAAAAGTACAGCATATTCCCTGCAAGAACATGCGGTTCTTATCAACTGAATAAAATCTTAAGTCACATGGCTTCAAATCAGAATTGCAGATGGAGAGTTTCAAGCTCCATGTGAACACAACATTTGACTGGCCATCATTCAATAAACATCCACAATTGCAGGGTAGAGCCAGGATTCCTGGAATCGGGTTTTATAAAAATAAAGCCAACAACAAGCCTGGCTGCTGCAGGGTCAAACTCCACTCTTACTTCTCTTCCAACAGCAACTTTTGTATTGTAAATATAATAATAGAAACATCCATAAATAGACTTGTCAATTTGCTTCAGTTGCTAAGAGAGCCGCCTAGCAATCACTAGGTTGTGATTTCAAATCACGGTAGGGAAATGTTAATTTTATATATCTGTTTGCTTTAACATGACGGATAGACAAACAGTGAAGAGTTTACTCCCCTAAATTCGGTGAGGATTATTCTTGTTACAGGTTGGGGGGAATAAAGTCAACTAACTTGAACTGGAGTTTGACAATAACTTTTGGGTATTTCAGTTGGAGCCACAGAATGACTAGAATCATTACCGTCGGCATCAAAGCAAAATGAGGAAGGGAGAGTTTTTGGTAGAAAGAAGAAGACATCAATTACCAATGTAAAAATGTGTCTGGGTGTTTTTATATGCATAGGATATGAGTACCAATGAATTGCCTCGTCACCTTTATTTATTTTTACCCACGCCTGTGAATTAAATATTGTTTACCACCAAGTCCAGAGACAAAGCCACCATTCCATAAAGTGTGCAAATGCCAATAGAGAGTTCAGAAAAAGAAAAGAGAGATAACTGGTAAATAAAAAGTAGCAGAGTTAAATATAAATAAAGTAAAGCCATTTCCTCATTGACAGTTCCACTCAAATTCAAAAACCAGGGCTTAGAGATCTAAATGTTCAAATAATGGGACCTAAAACAGGCATTTAACTATTAAACTGTAACAATCAACAATATTTATTTTACAGGCAGATTTTTGGAGGTACCTATTAAAACAATGTCTTGAAAAGCATCCCATTTATATTTTGGATAGACAATCAAATTATTAACTCTGAAGTAATAAAATGAAAAAACAAAAGGATTAATTTTCAAACCTTTTCTGAAGATACAAACTTGAATATCCAAGCCTTGATTTTGATAGAGAGATTCAATTGCACTGAAGGCAATTTAAGAATTTGACATAAAAAATAATTTGTATTTGATAAAATTGTGCAGGTTCTAAAACCCTGTATGGGGAAGAGGAGAGAGAGGGGAAGAGGAGAGAGAAGAAAAGGAAAATGATCACAGGACAATAGGTGGGGGGCATTGTACTGACCAATATGGACAATAACTGACATTTGGGCAAAAAGCCTGCAGACATATACACAAAAAACCCATAATTTTACGCTATGTGAGTTAGAGCATCCACTGTTATCTTCATTAAGGGTGCAATAATCATCCCAAGGAACACAAAATGGTGGTTTGGCAATTCTTGGCAAAAACGTCAGTTTTGTTCTTTTTTTTCCATCTGACAGTACAATTGGTGTGAGTCAAACAAATCTGATTTGTATATTAATATTCTTAGTTCTGTAAACCTTTTCAGGACTTAAAGTGAGAAAAAAATGAAATAATTTCATTACTGCTAATCTCAAGTTATTCAAAGAGAATGTTTGAGATGAGAAGTACTTTGACTTTAAAATCCAAATCAGCTTTAATAAAAAAAGGTTGAAGTTACAATCAATATCCAACTGGAGGCAACGCAGATGGGATTTCACACTCGAGCCATCCAGTTGGGAGAGAAAAACTGCAGAAGGAGAGTCACACTTCAAATATCAACTTGATATTCTTTGATTTGAAAAAGATTTGAAGTTTCAATTCAGAAAGGCCAGAGGCTAATTGAAAAAGAGAAAAAAAGTTAAAGGTAGATAGAGAAAAAAAACCCAGGGAAACCCAACACCAATTCAATAATTAGCATCCGTTTATAGAAGTTGTGTGCACGAAAGTGTCAAGGGCAGAAAACAGACTAAAAAATGCCAAAGGTAAAAAATGAAAAACAAAAATGAATGAAACTGAATGCTTTTCAGTTCTCAATATATTGCTAAACAGCAGCTGTCAGTGATTTGGATTATGAATTTTACAATGTGAATATTACAAGACTGGCTGCTGCAGGGTCAAACTCCTCTCCAACTTCTATTCTGACTGAAGATGAATACTGCAACTTTTGTATTATATATAATAGATACAAAATTAGAAAAATATATATTTTGTATAAATGTATTTATTTATTTATTAGAATGAAATAAGCCTGTGTGTATCTGTATGATACATTTTCGTTTATATCTAAGACTTGTCAATTCAGCTCAGTCAGCAAGACAGCCTCCTGGCAATCAGTTGGTCTTGAGTTCAAATCAGTCAGTAAGACAGCCTCCTGGCAATCAGTTGGTCTTGAGTTCAAATCATGATAGGGGAATGTGAATTTTTTTTACATATCAGTTTACACCCCTAATTTTGGTGAGGATTGTTCTTGTTATGGTAGGAAAACAAAGTCAACACCAAAATTTGTACTGGAGTTTGACAAAAATAAGTACTTCTTATCACTCAGGACCTGGGGGGAGGGGGGCCCAGGAGATAAAAGATGTCCGAAGTGGATAAAAACAGGATGATTAATAATGGGGGAGGGGGGTCTCCAAAAGAAACTCTCCAAGGCCCTGCATCACTGAGATGTTTGCAGTTATATACAACATCAAGATTTTATTACTGCTAATGCAATAATTAATCTTTAGTTTCTCAACACTGAGTGATAATGTCTTTAAGATTAAAATGAGTTTTGATAATTGGTTCTTTTCCTCCATTCTAACTAAGTGTTGCCAATTAGATATAAAATATCTAAATTTAGATAATTCTAAATGTTTTTTTTTTTTTAATTTTTTTATTAGATTTCTCAAGAACCGCTGATCCAAAAAACTTCAATGTCAATGTTGTCAACACACATATTTCTTCAATTGTAGTTAGATTTGATAGCAGTAGCAGGTAAGCTGACCGTGTATGGAAAAGACATTTGATTGAGACAGCAGATAAGCAGCTATTTTTGTCATGAGCCTGACAAAGTTAAATGCTGATCATGTGATCAGAAGCTGTAAAATATGTCCAGAAATTCTGATGAATCATTTTTAGAAGCTGAATTCTGATTATTTATGAGTCTCGATCAGCTCCAGAGAAGAGTTTAGATGAACTGCTTGTTGATTGGACAGCAATATTTTTCTCTTTTCTGATTGGTAAGGATTTAGTTAATTTCTGATTGATTAGAAAAGATGACTCATGAAATTCAAATTATTGTAAGCTGGGATCCTAGTTTTGCATAAAATTTATGCTCGAGTTCAAGATAGCAAAATGTTGTCTGCTACAGGTTTTCTTGGCCAATGTTTTTTGCCTTGGATTAATTTCAATGTGAATCTTCTGATAACTTACTACAAGATGTACACTTCAATTATACATATGGATACATCTACAAATAACAATGGATACCATCTTTTCTGCACTTAACATAAAAAGACGATTTTGAGGAAAGTTTCATTTTATTTCTTATTACCATTTATAAGCAGAAAACCCAATTAAAAAACTTAATAAAATAAACCAAAAATGTAACCAAAAACTCACCATGGACTAGTTGATAATAGAAGAAAAACAAAACAAAAATTATTAGAAACTAAAAAGGTTTCAGTGAATGCAGAATTGCTAAAGAAATAAGTGAATTGCATGTACTGCCAGACACAAATAAAATAAAAAGACAAAATGTTTTATTTTGTAAAAGTGGAAATGAAAGTTGTCAACAGGAAAAACTTGTTTGTGTTTTATTTTGCAACTTTTTAATATATGGTTCTTATTTTTCTCGTTGTGCTTCAAGCTCGTTTTATTTTCCCAGGTTTGAGACCAACAGATCAGAAGAGAATCAGCAAGAATAGGCATTTACTGTATATTCTTAAATATTGTGAATAAAAAATTTACGTACGAGCAGTCGGACAAAAAGGGGAGGCAAAATCTCTAGGCATTCAGACGAGTGGCAGGGAAAAACTGCGCTGGGTATTTTTGAACTTTCTTATAGATCGTAGAAGTCCCGGAAGTCCAGAAACCAATCACTATGCATGAATGAAGGGTAATTCAAAATGATCTGTATAACCCCCCTCCCGAGACAGAGAGGAGTTGTTGAAGGTGCCGAAGTTGAACTACAGAGAATTTTGACCATTAGTGTTTTGAACAAGCGTTCATTACATCCCCCCCCCCCCCCCACACACAGGAGTTAGCGTTACCAGACCCCTGTCACCAAAAGTTAATAGATGAAAGATCAAAAAGGCCTAAGTTGTGAGAAGTGGAATTTTTTCCCCCTAACAACCGTTATACACGCCAACATCAATAAACAAGGTAAGGGATTTTTTGCTTCTTTTCGTCTGACCGCTCCCAAAAGTTAAATTGTGTTCTTTGGATTTTAGATCTTTCTCCCCTTTTGGAAATAGTTACTCAGTAACAAAAATATTTTCGATAATATAAGACAAGGTTTTTTTACTAAAAAATGTCCCTAAATCAGCAGTTCGACTTATATTCAGGTCAGTCAAATATGGCCAATACTTTCACCTATATGAATATAGCATTAATAGACAATGCATATTAATGAGCGATATTACCCTTGTTTTGTATGAATGCTATGTAGGTAGTATATGGTGCGTATTGTGTAATATAGTTTTAAAATAATTTTTTCAGATAGATTTGTTTCATTTTTACGACATGATACAATCAATATGTTGAAGATGAAAGAAATTCATGTTTCGGTGACCAAGTGACATAAACAGTGAATTCATAAGATGGGATATCTCTCATGACAATGTTATGGCAAAATAATGGACTCAGCTTATATTTGAGTGTTGATTTTCTCAAATTTTATGCTCAATTCCGAACTTGTTTAAACTCAAGGTTGACTTATATTAAAAAATATACGGTATGTATGCTGAGTATTCATGTTTCCCCATTCAAGAACAGAGTAAGTCTAATATTTCGTCATTTTAGCAGATCAAATACACTGTTGGTTCCAATGTCATGTGTCTATAAACTGTTAACCCATTATGGGGCAAGTGACTATACATGATCACCTGAGGACCCGTCAGCCACATGCAAATATTGTAGCCACAAAGACAACATAATCCACACCACTGTGGTCTGCAAGCTTTGCAAAGTACACTTGTGCTTGAACAAAGACAGTAACTGTTTTGAGGAATACAACACACCCATTATATTAGCCTATTTTTGGTCTGCACAAAAAAAGTCAACCTGGAGGTGTTATTTTTTTGTGAATATCAATTTTTTGGTAGCTATTCATTATATTGAATGTTATTCTTTAATTCTATGTTTTATTTAACTTTCTACCTCAAGTTTTAATTTTTTAATATTTCCCAGTTTGGTCACTTTTTGGGCGAGGCACCCATATATGATCAATTCAGACAGGGTTTTCCCCATAAACAAAAACATTTTTCAGAAAACTTGCAACTGAAAATATCTTGTAATTAGGTCTAGTTTAACATACAAAAAGGTTGTTTTGATATCTAAAATATAAGGCAATAAGAGGAAATGAATGAATGCAATTTAGTAGAAAGAATTAAAATACGAGGCAGAGGAGATGAAAAAGGAGAAGATGAATAAAGCAAACCAAACTTACTGCTGAAGGATTTTGTTGAACTGACTCCTTGCCATAGCCAAGTAATTGTCAATCTGGACCTGCAATAACAACAACAAAAGAATTAACTCTTAAATTTATTCAAGAAAAATTGAATGTCAATATCAAGGGGAATAACTACTGATCAGAATTACCTCCCTTTCATCTTGAGGCGAATTTCTTTATTTAAAAAAAAAAATTCTATTCACACAATAGTTTCACTGTCAATTAGGTGCGGAATCAAGCGGTTTATGATATTAAAAGTTAATTCTCATAGGAGGTACCAAAATAATTTTTTTTTTTTTTAAATTTATTCCAAGAATATTTATCTCCTTTCACGATTTCGAGTTTATTATAAGCACTAACTTTTGTTACTGATTAAAATTAAGTTTCAAGATTTACACTTTATAGGGGGGAAAAAAAAGAAAAAGACACCCACACACAGATTGGAAGAGCTTATATCTCCTGAACTACTTAATTTAATGAAGCAAGATCTGTCAGATACAATGATTAGAACCAAATGACTAAATCAAAAGGTCAAATTAGCAGAAGCATTTCGGATATTTTGATAGAAGCCTTTAAAAAATTTTCAGTGTGGAGACTTCACAACAGCAGATATTGGACTAAAGCAATAAATAACAGACAATTAAATTATTTCTTAGAGCAAATCTAACTTGGAGGTGAAGGAGCGTCACTTTGCAGTTAAATTATGTAACACTGAATTATATCAAGATGGCTTCCTCTGAGTTACAGTTGATTAAGTAATCTACTAAAAAAAGGTTGTCTGCTGAAGTGAATTATACATGCATTTGTCATTTAAAAAAAAAAAATAATATTTAACCTACTCACTTCAAACTTGATGTCAAATCATTTCCTATTTATACAATTTATATTATATCCTTTGTACTTTTTAAAAACTCTTTAAAAAAGTCATTGATAATTCTAGTGAGAACATTACTCTTTTGATATCCAGATATTAAATCTTTTGTGCCAATTATCAAGCTAATCAGAGTAGAAACCAAATCAGTTGCATTAACTAAATAGCAATTATGGCTGAGATAGTTACACACTTCCCACCAGCACCAATGGACAGGGTTCGGGCCCAGGTAAAATTCCAGGATTTTGAATGCAGATTTTCAAGGCCAGCAGACCTTTCCCACTTTTGGGTAGTAACACCCTTCATAACCCAATTTTCCCCAATGCTAAACTAAGCCAAGCTTTCTAAATACCCATAAGAGGACAAAGATTCTCACCTTGTATGTTTCATATACCTTCGGAAGAGTGAAGACTATCACAACACCTGAAATTGAAAAGGTAAAGACTATAAAATAAGATTATGAAACGAGGTGCAAGTTTACAGAGAAGCAAAATTCAAGTTTGATGATAGAGAAATTAAGGAGAGAATTCTGTTTCTAAAACAAATTGCCAGGTTCTGATTTCAATTCTCACTGACAGTGGATTAATTAGTTTAACTTTTGGACAACAAAAACTCCTGTTAAAAAAATAAAAGTATTACATTGAAAATTCAGAGATAAAACAACCGGGAAATAATGCTTGAATAAACTACCATATTTGATAGGCTTGAAATTTAAACAAGATTAAATGAGAATTTTATAAGAGTGCATTATTTTAGACATTCTTTTAGAGGTCAAGTATATCATATTTACCCTCATTCAGTAGTTTGTGGCTCACAAGATGTATAAGCATTTGAAGGTGTAATCTTGATTAAAAATTGTTTGGCATTCATCGTCATTCTTCTTACAGCAGAATTAGTGGATAAATATTGATCATCTGACACAGCATGTTCGCCACCACCACATACACAAGTGTACAAATTACATCCTTTTAAGAGATGTACACTGGTTACTAA
Organism: Architeuthis dux; assembly: GCA_006491835.1. Classification (NCBI taxonomy): domain Eukaryota; kingdom Metazoa; phylum Mollusca; class Cephalopoda; order Oegopsida; family Architeuthidae; genus Architeuthis; species Architeuthis dux. The sequence continues at coordinate 532,875 of VCCN01000241.1, read as the reverse complement.
GCTTAGTTTGGCACAAGGCCATAGTAATGGGGGACACCCAATAAAGATGGAACGCATTAGACTAGCAAATCAGTCTGAGAGACTAGCTTGCTAAACAGACTATGGTAAGCACCTTCCTTTCAAGAGATTTTCTTTATTTGCCCCCCCCCCACAGCAAATATGACACACGGTCAGTTTTAGGGTGGGGTCCTGCACGTGAACGTGCAGGCAGAAATAGGTCACTCTAGCCAGACAAGGTTAATTAGAAAGTAACCCCCGAGTCTGTTTTATATGTTTTAAGTACTTACTGTTGATGATCAGTGTCATACCATTGAACCAAGATCCAATGTAAGTCAGCACCCACAGCAAAAGTCCAAACTAGAAAAAAAGAAAGAAAAAAAGAATATATTGTAGATACAAAAACAGGTTTCTCTCTTTCTGATTTTTATATATAGATATATATCACTTGACAGCGGGAGACAAAAAAATACATCAAACTGGCTGATAACACTGACTAATGTCTTGACTTTGCAGACCGGTCAAAACCGATAAACCCATAAAATACACCTCCCGACACTAACTCATCCACACAATCACACTAACTAAAGGCCCCCAAAATACAATCAACAAGAATACGAGTGCATACATGAGCACTTTCACACAGTAATCTTGGTCCCGACAGTACTAACAGTGATATGTTATAGACATTCACAATGCATGAATTTTTGTCTCACTTCCAAAAGATGCACTGATGATGACACCCATTGAAACTGCAGTCCGCAAAAGAATAAAAATAATGAACTCTTTCATACATACACTCCTGGTTTGTCATATATATATATATATATATATATATATATATGAAATCAAGGAATGAATAAATTTGTATCAGATAGAATATGATAATTATAAAGGCAATTATTATCCTTTCCTTGATTTCATACTGTTGACACAGGGTGTCAACAGCATATCACGTGACTAATGATACGATTGGTTAGAATAAAGAGGCAAGCAAACATGTGTGTGTGTGTGTGTGTGTATGTGTGTATATCATAAGTCTGTAAACAGACAGTTATCAGCTGAATTTTTATCTGAAATTTTCACTGGAAAATGTTTGATCTATGAAATTAATGTAGATAATGAAGAAGCAAAAATAAGTAAATTCCTTCAGCAGCAGGGGTTCCCAACCTGGGGTAAATTTGGCCTACCCAGAGAGTTTAACATTTTACATTTTCTTTTATAATCCAATAAATAACATTGTTCTGTGCTATTATTATTGTTATTTGAACTTAAAATAATAATGTTAAAAACAGTATTTTAAAATGTCCCCTTTGTCGGTTGCTTGTTATGTTAGAAGTGTAAACACAAATAACTGAACAAAACAGGGTTGCCAGGGGTAAATGGGATGAAAAAGGTTGAGAACCCCAGACAAAAGTATTTAAAGATATTTTTTTTATAGTTACATGCATTTAAAGTAAGTGTGGTGGCTTGATTTAGGCTTTCAATACAAAATCAATTTCTTAAGAGAGTTAGATGAAAAGAAAAAACACCAAAGGGATCGACAGAAAAGAAGGGGAAAGAACAGTAAGAAATATTAAAAAATAAATTTAATTAATAAATGTAAAATCATTAGTTCTTCATGTAATTTTTCTCAAGGTCAAAGTGGTGCCGGCTCTCAGAAATAAAGGTAGAAATAGTAACCAGCAACTGGAAAACAAATCACTGATTTAGTTATTGATTTATGGCCACCAGGTTTCCCTGGCAACAAAATTGTTTGGTCCTTCTCCAGAAATTGAACAAAATTAATCATAATTATCTTTTCATTTTTATCAGTTCGATATTCAATTGGATGTGAGCAATTTAAATAAAACTTCCTTTCAGAATAAAAGTACAGATTTACTTGGATTATGTAAATTGTTCCATATTCATAATTTAAACAGTAAATAAATGACATACCCCAAATGCCAGTGGAATCCATGAACTATCAACTGAAGATGTTGACTAGTTGGGGAATATTGTCCATTAACCATTACTTCCTCAAGAGAAGGAAACCTATTTATTTTTTAAAGACTAAAGCAGATGAGAAGAATCTAGTTTTGGAGGAGAACATCAAGCAACAGCAACTGCCAGCCATTCTGTAACCAAATAAAGAATCCTGGGAAGAAAAGATGTGCCACTTTGAAGTAAAGGCATCATTCAATACAGTTGGGGATACAGGGGCTGCCACTTTGGGGTTTGATTGATTGATTTGTTTAGTGGCATATCAACCCATGATGGCTCATTTAATGTCAAAAACAATTTAAAATTCTGTTGTTCTTTTTAAAATATAGTCTTGCGACTTTGGTGAAAGGTTATTTTTTTTATTATTAGAGTCTTGCGACTTTGGTGAAAGGTGGCCCCCGTTTGGGGTTGGGGGTCTTACCTCACTGCAGGGGATGCAGTCAGCATATTCTAGGCCCCAGCTGACAGGGCCGGTGGGGGGGGGGGGGTGTAAACCTGTTACATTTGTAGTGTAAGCAAATATGACACTTGATTGATAGAGATGAGAAAAAAATCCTGGATCTGTCCAAAAATTTAATCAATTCTTCCTTAGACCATTTATTATAAATCATGGATAATGTTATCAGACACTTTAAATTTTTTATATTGTAAAGTTGTTTAAAACAATGAATTTAATAACGTAACAATGAATGCAAATTGTTCCAATTTTTATATCCTTTGCCTAATGTTATCAGCCAGTTATTGTTATCTAAAAGACCCTGTCTCAAAGTGATCATAATAAGAGGCTACCTTTGTAGTAGTATTAATAATAGAACATTATTTTTGATAAATTTATTAAATGCTAAAAATTGATTTGACGCCACTCATTTCATTATTATAATGGTTATTCTCTCTAGCAGGTCACTGTGATCTAACCAAGTTATTTTGCACTGAATCATCAAGGGAACGAGGGGGAGGGAAGTCCAGCAGTTTCAAAGCTTTTATAACAATCTGTTTTCAGAGTGATATCTTCTCAATGTGCCTCCCATAAACAATCGGGGGAAACCCTATTTTTATCAATTGGGGGAGAAGAAGAAAAGACTTCAACAATACTTCATTATAATGAAATGAATAAGTAGCCTATGCATTTATTGTGAAATAATTCAACAATTCTCTTCCCACATATTTGGTGCTGACATTCGGTATGTGGCCGACTCCTTCCTGGCAGAGACTAAGAATTCAGGCACAATTATTTTGCATTTCAATACATAAAAAACAAGTTTATTTGTAAACAGCCTGACAAATTTGATACAAGAAATGAGTCAACCCTGTTGAAGAACATTGAGTGTAGGAAGAGGAGGAGGAGGAGAAGGAGAAGGAGAAGGAGAAGAAGAAGGAGGAGGGAGACAGAGACAGTGGTTCTAATACCATCAATAACTCCAACTATCAAGAGTATCAGATTCACTGCACCATTATGAATCTGTTGATCATACACTTTTAGGAAATGGACAAACCCGTGTTGGCTAATGGCCAAGATTTAAGCAATGTCTAAGTTCAGATTTTGCATTTGTCTGCATGAATATTTGATATGTACCCATGAATATTAAAATGTTTCACAATTGGAAAATTTGTAGAAATTATTTCTGCTATTTGGTTCAACTAACACCTATGATCTATACATCAAATTCCAAAATGCTAAACAGTTCTGGTCGCAGGCATTTCAGATAAGGGGTACTCAACCTGCATTACCTTTCATAGAACAGATAGAATCCAAGTTTGCACCTGGTTTACTAATTAAGCCCATTATTTGTTTACTGCTGTTGGTGGTGATGACCAAAAGTCTTATCTAAAATCTACCAAGGAGACCAATGTTCTTAGAAATAAGATTTATCTTAGGCATAATTAAGAATATTGATTATCATAAAATAAAAATAAAAAATAATTTACAATATTTTATTGGTGACTAATACACAGAAATAAAATATTCATGAAAAAGGTCAGTTAAATCCAAAATACGTTATACCAGTTCCATTTTATTAGTAGAAGTTGTATTATAACAAATACAAATCATATATAAGAAATCCGATATATGTTCTAGAAAATATTTAATCAGTGCTCGACATATGAAAAGTTAATTTTATAATTAACACTATCATTTGGAGCTAATATTCCATATTGAAACAAGTTCTTATTGGTAAGCTGATTACACGGGTTTCTTGCTTAGCAGGGGTCAGCAATGGCTGATTTTTCTTTCTGTTAGTGGAATTTCTCCCTTTCCCCTTACTTGACCAGGTCACTCTTCAGACTTCACCAATCCACAGATGAAATTCCATTTCTTTGTGTTCCCTCCTCTTTTTGTTCCAGAATCTGACTATGATATCTCTTGGGCAGTTACTACTTGCTTCCCCTTACCTTTTTGTTCCCACTTTTTCCATTGTGGAGTTGGGTTTTGGGGTTGTTTTTTTTAATATACTAGAGAGCTATTTTGTGTTCTTATAATT
>VCCN01000241.1:487066-508973 GCA_006491835.1 Architeuthis dux | reverse complement strand
GCCACAAGGACTTCATGGATTAGCAGAAGCTGATTTACACTTGTAAACTCTCTGCACCATATTTATGTTGTTTTACATATGAGACCTAGTAGTCTTTTTTATAAATCAATCTTTACTATTATTCGATGAAGTATTCTAACACAGCACTTTTTTTTCTTTGTATTAAATTTGACTAGTTTTTAAGGTAAAAACAAGTCAAAATTAATAATTAAAAAAAAGTGATTAAAAAAGATTAACTTTAAAAGACTTTGGTATTATTGCCAATATGAGTTTGTAAGTGTGCAACAAGAGATTGTGGATTTGAGTTTGTTTTACTGAGTCACCAAATTCCCGTTTGACCCAGTGACAAAGACTGAGATTAGTAGAAACAAGTAACACATTTTTTTTTTAACCATTAAGACTATTTAACATTACAATCACTACTGTAAAAGTAGTGCTGTTAATATCATAACTTATAGTAGCCCCTTTGCTAACATTATTGTAGCAGCAGTAGATCCTCTTGCAGCAACGAATGTATGCCTTCAAAATGTACATTCCCCATCATTACATACCACAAATAATAATGTTTTTGGAGGCAATTCTTTGGCAGTCTTGAAAATGCAAAAAGAATTCACAGAAAGAAAATGATATTCTACTCGAAGAACTACTTTTTAGCCTTAAACAGTAAAAGTAGTAGGTAAAAGTACTTTACATTAGAGCAGCAATGCATTCAGTATATTGAAGGCAGCAGCAAAATGAGAAGTTTTTTATTCTTACCCTGTAGACTCCCTGTGGAGTATAGGGCCGCATTGTCATTTCAGAAACAAGTATGTTTTATAGGTTGGAGTTGCTGGCCCCAAGGGGGACTGTCTTACAGGGCTCCAACTGCTCTGCTATTTACCTACAGCTAGGGAAAGAAGTAGATTCATGCCTTTCCCAAGGGCATTAATGTGAAGTGAACGTAAGCAGCCTTGACTAAGACCCAAACTCGGTTTGCTGATTCTGCTTTCCATGCTATGTTTAAAGAGGATCATCATTAACTGTGACTGGATAATTTTAATTCAACAGGTATACTTTTAACATGTCAAGATAAAAGTATCATAAATATCTAATCCACTCTTTAATGTCTTGCAAAATCTGTCAATCTTGAGTCAAAGATCAATTGAACAGCTTTTTCCTTTAGTCTTTTTAATTGACCAATGAAATGTGCAGAGAAACCTCTAAAGCTATCCATGTACAAGTTGAAAAGATAATAAAACTGCTTCAGAGTTTCTTGCCTAGATAAAGTATGAACACATTTGATATACAAATAGAGGACTTCAACACAAACAAAATAGCCATAGTTTGTCAGAAGTGATAGGGCTGTAGATCTTTGGATCACAGAAGTTTATAGTTAAATATTGGACTTCCAAAAATTAGATCCTTAGAAAAAGAAATTCTGACATTTATCTTCATATATTGCAAATACCATGAAGATAAGTAAAAACTCCCAGCACCAACTCACTTGGGGGTGCATACCAACTGCAGCTGAGAAGCTAAATTGACTAAGGAGCTCTGTTAATTGCAACCATTGGGTTACCAAACAATAAAACATGTATTCTCAAAGATTTTGCTATAATGTCAAAGTGAGCTGTCTTTTCTCTGGATAGCAACATCATAAGAAAATGTAAAAGGGAAATATAAACATTCAAATGGTTCTTCGGACGATTGAACTCCTTGTTATAAGTGTTGTAAACACAAGGAGTTCAATCGTCTGAAGAACCATTTGAATATTAATGACCCCTCTCAAAATTATAGAAAAGAACCATTTGAATATTAATGACCTTTCACAAAACTATAGAAAATATAAACATTTGTCATTCTTTTATAACCTTTACTGATGATAAGTGTTTTGTAAATGCACAAAACCAACAATTTTAGCATTTCATTTATTTATTTTTTAAACAAAGCATTAAGAAGCTTCCAAGTGCCTGTAAGCTTTTATGTTATGATATCTAAAGGTTATCCTGGGGTCAGACACCTGTGCGGAAATGTAAGTGACCCCAGTCATCTCAGGAAATAGGTATATTGTCTAAATATTGTCAGTGTCTAAAACAGGATGGGACCGCTGATTGACACCACATGGGCGTTAGAGAACCTCTAAAGCAGACCCGAATAGATAACTCGGGAGCGGACAAAAATCTCGACACTCAAAGAAGAGACAGACATCAGCGCAGCCGAAAGGCAGAAGACCGATGTCCCTGTTGGGGACAGACTGGCGGTTCTCCTTACCTTTCTCCGACTCTTCACTCTTTGGCCAACAAAGATGTATGTTGTGTAATAAAAATATGTCCAGATATTTTTATAAGCAAGTCTTAGAGTTTCATTTCTATCCAAGTCCAGGACACCCCACTATACAACATTTATAGTTTGGCTAAACAGATTCTTAAACATTTAATGTTAGAGAATGGGTAAGCTTAAATAAAATCTATACCAAGATATTCAAAATTCTTTAAAAAAACCCTTAAAACTCAAACTCAAAATATTCAATAGTTGAAGCAGTTACATATCAATTTGTGATTGATAAGGTAAAAGCTTGCTACTGTAGTCAGAAATTAAAGTTTTACTTTTAGATAAATCGGATAATGAACTATTAGCCTTTAGTCAGTTGTTTCATAGGCAAGTGCATCCATAAAAATCACACAATGCAGTCAAGGACAGACTCTGCTGTTTTACATTAGTGAGAAATTCTACATTCTCTCTACCTTATGTTCTACTAAGTTACAGAAGCCCACCTAGGTGTGTGTGTGTGTGGGGGGGGGGGATTGGAAGATGATTCTTCTGTTCATCACTGCAACTGGCCAAGGGTAGGAAGAAACACACACAAAAAAAAAAAAAAAAAAAAGAGAAGCTACCATGCAAAATCAGCAACTAGATGACACAAGTTGGTAGGTAGACCAGGTTTTTTCTAAAGCTGGAAAGTATTTTTTATTGGATAGAGCTAGTGTGTCAGTTTAACAGATATTCTTAGCCCAAGACGAACGAGGCAGAAGTGCTAGACAGCAGGTGGAAGAAGGAGGTGTATCTCAGTGAGCAAGTAGAAAACATGTTTAATCACCGGTAACTTACGCATGGGGGAACAATGGCGGCACAGATACTCATATGAACAATCAAAGAATTTGACAATAGGAGTAATCAAGTCAGGTGAGTTAATGAGCTTTAGGGACTGAAAGTTTAAGTTGAAGAGCTTAAATGTCACTATTAATTAGAAATAGGTTTTCCTCCTCTATGAACAAGTGATTAGAAAAGGAGGAGGAGGAGGAGGAGAACAAAGTGAACAACTTATTTTACTTATCTCCAGTGTCTACCAGTACGAATAATCGATGTGACAGCGTTTTACCTTCACTGAAGATATAATAACTGACCTAATCCAGTGCCACAATCATATTATCCATAATTTTCAACAGGTCTGGTTAGTCACTCAATAGAAACTGTCACATGACCAACGCCTTTTAGCAGCCTGTTGTGTTGGGGGTGATCAATTAAAAAATTGGAGAAAAAAAAGGGGTGATCAATGAAAAAGTTACTCCTCTTGCATTTTGTTCGGCAGTGATCACTAAAAAGGCTTAATTTTCAAAAAACAAGCACGAACACTCTTAACTACAATTGAATGTTCAAATTTAGGCTGATTTTAAAAGGAAAGGGGAAAGGAAATAATAAAAAATATATATACAATGATATATCTAAATCATTAATATAAGTTATCCAAATTATCCTATTTGTATTAAAAATATACTTGACATAAACTTACATTTGGTATGGGGTAGTAGATTAGAACTTTACCGCGACTTTCCCCTAACGAAAGCAAATGCTTGTAAAGCAGATACTTCTGCTATATTCAAAAATCAAATAATTTATGTTAATTTGATAAAACTCAAACTTTAGAATGATCCCAGAATAATACTACCATTACTTAACACAAAACGATCCTACCATTACTTAACACAAAATGATCCCAGAATGATACTACCATTACTTAACACAAAATATGATTCATAAAAATGGCATTCATTAAGATTTTTAAAAATAACAAGAGTAAATATTAATTGAGCATTTAAGATTTTATAAATAAATGCATCAGTGCAAAATACTTTTGCCAGGCCTAAGTGCCTGAGCTTCAGTCCTAGCCAACTGATCCACAAACCAACGTTTCTACAGAGTCAGCGACAACACAGCAACAATATTTTAGAAATGATTAATCATTGACATTTTATTGATCAGCAAAGGCCAAGCATCAAAGTGCAATCAAACTAATTTCTGATTAATCCGTATGCAAGAGAAGTTGTGTGCGATAGACAAAAGATAAAATAGGCCCAGAGCAAGGCACTGATTGCTACTTTAACATAAACAGCTTCTTCAACTTGCGGGCAAGTGACATGACAAGAAAAATCAGGCCTGCCTAGTTTTGACTACTGTCTCACATCATGATGGAGAGTAAGGATTTAGAACAAGTGACTCAGTGTTAGAGACCGTCAACCAAAACTGTCAACATAGGTGTCTTCAGTTTTTAAGTGGGTCTGGCTGGCTGTCTACATATGTACAGGCCGCACCAACACTCCGTTCTAGAGGGCAGAAAATTGAAACATTTACTCTTTAATTCTAGAAAAAACTGTTTTTATTATTTTTTCAAAATCTCCCCCATAGATAGGTTTTTAGTGTAATTTTATGCTAAATTGATGCCTTAGTTTTTTTGTTGAAAATTCAGACTTATTCAGTGATCACAGCCCAACAAAATGCAAGCAAAGTAACATTCATTGATCATCCCCAACACAGCATGCTGCCAAAAGATGGTTATGTGACACTTTCTATAGTGTGACTAACCAGACCTGTTTTGAAAGAATCCAGTAAATATTAAGATGGTCTAAGACTACTTTCTTCTAAACAAAAGCTTTGAGAACCATAAATTCAGAGAGAAAAGCTAAACTACTTTTATCGAGTAAGTCAATACACATTTAATACTTATTTCAATTAATTTGTTTCTATTGTCCTGGCTAGAGTTTCTATTTAAATAAAGGTAGAACAATTTAGCAATTTGATAGGAACTTATGTTCTTGCAATCTCAAATGTTTCAGGAGTTCAGTGTCAAACGAAGACAAGAGATCCGAGATGTCAAATTACCAAAACGGTTAACAAGCAGTCAAAAGTATTGTATTATAAGCATGCTAAAAAATGGATAGCACTCTTAAACATACAGCAGTAATTTAAAATTTGTTGGAAAGAAATGGTTTGATATTTTTTGAACAAAAAACCCAACTTATTTTACTCAAATCAAACTAGAATTAAGCTCTTTTAAAAGTCAATGTCAACATTTTTATTTGTAATTACACTATATTAGATGTTATTGAAGTTATTTCCCTTGATTCTGGATTTGAATTTGTTATATGAATTTAAGAGTTAATGCCATTAGTCTGGCATTCTTCTCTGGGGAAAGAAGGGTACCTAAAAGTAAATTAACCTTTTGGGGACTCCTGGACATATCCCAAGGTTTCTGACTGCTGGGATATATATGTCCCATAGATCTCGTTTAGAAGTCGACTGGGACATTTTAATTTGGGCATTAACCCATTAACTGCAATGACAGAAATTTCAGTCATTGCAGTTCTATTGCTAACACAATAAAATTTCTGTTTTATTGTGATAGATGGCAACTCAGTTCTATCATTGAGTCAAGGCTTTTATCTTGCAATAGACCATCTGGTAATGAAAAAAGGCTTTTATCTTGCAATCAATAACTATTACTATTACAAATAAATTGAAACATCGGATAGAATTTTCATTACAAACCCTTACATGCAAACACACATCTCAGAACAGAATTTTCTTTAATTATTCTTCTTTCAAATAGTACAGAGTTTATGAAAATCTAACTTTTCAAATTATGGATTTTTCTTCTCCTGGGTGTCATCTCTCACCATTTTTCATTGAACATACCTATTGTAATAACATGATATCTTAATTTACTTTATACATTTTTCTCCACTTACCCAAGTAATTGTAGAAACTTCATTCTAGATTCTAATTGATATTTTCTAGTTTTCTTTTAATTTAAACGACCAACAGCACCTCTGATGAAAGATGCCGGATGAAAGTGCAAGTTATGAAAAAGGATTCAATAGAACTACCAGAAAATCTAGAGAATTCCCAAGAAAATCTAGAGAATTCCATTCGTATTTCTATCAAATTTTGTATGAAGTCTTGAATCAAAGTTATTTAAGACAGTGCTAAGTTTGCTGTAACTATAAGCAAAAAAAAAAAAAAAGAAGGAAGGTGTGTATATCTACTTCTACTGCTGTGCTTCTTTTGAAAAGGAGCCGAGAGTATCAATTTTATGCAAGGGAAGGAAGATTTGCAGCAAGGCTGACCATTCTCAAGCATATAAAACATCCTTTTTTCGAGTCAGGAGATGTTATGAACACATGCTCCGATTTGAGAAAATACAAATTAGATGTAAAATTGTCTTCTTGATGCCTAGCAGACTACTAACTGACATTTTACATGTTTATATGCCCAGGTAACATAAGTTTTGAATTTTAGGCAAGCAGTAACTAAGAAGGAAAGCAAATTCAAGCCTGTAATGCAGATCGGGATCCAAACATAAGAATTTCTAGTAGGCTGGAGAGAAAAGTAGACACACTTATCATGTCATGAAAATGTTAGCAATGAACATTTAATGTTCATCTTGAAATTTGATAAATGTCACTGTAAAAATATTATAATGAAAAGTTCAAATAGACAGGTCTAGTTAGTCACTCAATAGAAACAGTCACACGACTGTCTTTTGTCAGCATGCCGTGTTGGGGGGTGATCAATTAAACAATTGGAAAAAGGAGTGATCAATAAAGTCTGAATTTTCAAAAAAAAACAAGCGAGAAAAGCTTAGGACACAAACTAAAGGATCAATTTAGCATAAACTTATATTCCAAATTGAACCCCCCACTCAAAACCTATTTAAGGGAGGGATTTTCAACAAAAAAAAAAAAAAAAAAAAAAAAAAAAAAAAAAACACCCTTTTTTTAAAGACATATTAAGGAGTAAATATTCATTTGGTACAGCTTGTATGCATGATGCATACATAGGTTTCTTCAGTTTTCAAACTGGCCTGGCTATGTTTTGGTTATCTGCTAGCTGGGATTCTAATTCAACATTGTAAGTTAAAAGAAAAATTAAGCTCTTTAAGATGTGTAAATGATTCAGAAAATATACCCTTTATACAACAACTTAAGGCATACAAATTATCAATTTAACCAAAATAAAGGAACTGTATGCAAGAAAAAATTCATTCAGTTATATAACTGCTTAAAACTTGCAGTTAAATAAAGGTTTAAAAATCTATCAGCATCAGTGGTTTTCTAATAAACTGTAAATATGGCAATAAAACTTAATTTTTCAGTGAAAACTATTCACTCTAATACCATCTATTATATAACACACCATTATTTACTTCAGGAGATTAAAAGGAAATAACTTTTACTGCAAGTTTCAATACAAATATTTTCATTTTGATCTCTAAATAAAAAATATATGAATAAATAAAGATATTAATTTAGTTATTTTAACAATGGGGAGAAAAAGTATGTTTCTTAAACACATCTGCAGAAACAAAACTTTTTCCAAAATGAAAGTCATTTCTCTACCTAATGTCTTATTCATTTCTGTTAAAGGTAAAAACAAAGTTTTTTAAAATTACATACATGAAGTCAATATATTTAAAAGATGCTGTAGTTTCTGTAAAATACAAACAGTCTAGTTAAATATTTTAATTTCATGAATGTTACATAAAGTATTGTTGAGCAAAGGTTTCATGTATTTTTTGTGACTTTGTAAATCTTTAAAAAATATAAAGGAACTTTCCCCTATAAAAAAAGTGGGGAGCGTGCAAAGAATACTCACAACTTATCCGCCGGTTCATAATTTAACACAAAACTATTTTACAAGGCATAAAGTGCTAATACGAATAAACTGATTATAGAGAAACTGACAGACTGAGAGTTTAAAATGAGAGAAATAAAGAGACTAAATGAATATTATTTGAGGAAACAGAAGAAAAAATAGAAAAGGGGAAAAATGAGAATAAAATGAAAACTTCAATAGTCACGTTTGAAAGCAATTCATGTCCTTCCCAGCATGCATCAGAGCAGTGAAAGATCTCTTAATCATAAATGACAAAGGACATTTGGTAGCAATGCAACTAACCCTAATAGCTAAATGTCATTAACAACCTCAAGTTCTTTACATTATTAGAGCTGAATATAAAGCCGGCATTGTCAAAATTAACATACTATACAAACATTTTGAAGATAAATCAACTCAAACAAGCAATGCTTAGTTCTTTAAATAAATAAGTAAAAAATATGAAAGTGGTAAATAGGTTCTTTCAGTCTACTAGCTACCCTTGGGGATTATCAGATCAATGAATAGAAATAAGGAATAAATGGCGAAAGGGTAAAAGGCAGGACTACAACATAAAGAGAGAAAGTTTTTTTCCCCTTTTTTCTTGTCTCATTTTTTTATGGTAGTCAACCATGGAATAGAAGTTAAGCAGTAAATGGACAGAGGAGTGGTTGGGTGAGAAGGAGAGTAATTTCCCAATATCACGCAGCAGGCATTTCTAACAGTGACTAAGAGACTACTAATTATACTGACATTTTTATGGAGAGTTATTTCCCAAGACTGAAACAAGAGATGACCAGATGAAAAGAGTTATATCCCTTGAATTTAATAAGCAACAGCAACACTCCCCACAGCAAGTAGAAAATGGACTCTGCTAACATTTAATGAAACTTTAACATTGAAATATTGGACACTATTTAGAGAATTTATATATTATAATTATTTGCAAATAAATAAGGGAACTACTCTATAATTAGCATTAAATATACCTGGAGTTATCTCCCTTGAGAAATTAGATCATTATAATATAGATTATTGGGGTAAGCACAAACACAGACACTAAGTTTCAAATTGGACAGGAAATTGCTTTATTCTCCAATTTAAAGCATTTAATGGTATTGCGCTAACAAAAATATGGCTACAATGTGCAGTTTGATATGATACGGTAACAGAAATTAGATCATTATTTTAAATTAAAAATAGAAAATATTAGGTGGATGCTAATCGAATTGTTAGGAGTATTACAGAAATAGAAGGAAAAGTTATGGAAAGTATTAAGTGCAAAGAGAGGAATAATATAAAGTAAGGTTCAAAAGGAATAAATGTTCATGAATCCATTATATAGACAGTTATCTGTGTATCTGCTCCTTCCCTCAAGTTTTTATTTCTTTTAATACTCAAAATTGCATTTTTATATAATTACATAAAGTGGGTCTTTATTATATGTATAATGGTATATTTTATTCCTTAAATGCTATGCAAGTTGTATGCAAAAAGCAGACTATTGTAATTTGCTGCAAGAATCTGTGTGTATTGAAGTCATTCATCTTTTCTTTTGTTGCTTCTGTCATGACTACAACTTGTCAGCAGATCCATTTTACAGACTTCTTCAGGTGTACAATCCATAAGGAAAAAAGAGGGTTTCTTTTTACAGAAAATGGTAGATACTGATTTTAATAAAAGAAGATTCATATCAGAATATGGCACAAATGCCAATGCAGAGGATTCTGGTAAAGACTGGTCTTACATTCTTAGCTAGTTCCTTTCAAGACCCAAGTATATAGCATTATTCTTTGAAGAACTTGTCTGTCATTCATATTCTCAATCACTAAAAATACTGAATTTGCTCTATAGGGCCTAAACTATCTCCCTATTTTACTCTCCCTTTCACACACACACAAACTAAACAAAAGTTGAGGGATTACTATGGGACCCTCCTTTCCTCATCTATCTAGGAGTTAGAAACATTACTGTTCTCTTGGGGACTAGTTGCTCTATTTTTTGCATCACATTAAACGAGGACCTCGTACAGATAATTGCGGTACGGAATCCTGATTCAAACCTGGCAACCCCCAGAACAGCCATGAGGAATTAATGGCTCACCCTGTCAAATGCCTTGGACGGATCCAAATTTATCAGCACGATCTCATGTAGATTTTAATCCCCTCTACGATTGAGCACGAGGTGCAAATTGTCCTGGATTCTTCTTCACATCACAGCATAAGTTTGCTCAGGTTGAGCAATCAGCCGATGACAATCTGCAGCTACTTCAAGACCTTTGCCAAAATCTTAACTCTGTGTTAAGCTGAGTTATGATCTTCTGCGGGATGACCCCTGGTCAAACCAGTTGTCAAGAGAGAAACAAACGAGAGACAACCTTGAGTACAATTCAAAGATTAGACCATCCAACTTTGGCAACTGGTTTCTGTCGACCTGTTTCAATGCCTTTTAAACATGGTCCTCTATGATTGGGTCTTTGCAGCTAGCTGCTTTGTACGATTAATTGGAGGAAGTCTGCTAAATAGCCAGATTGAAAAGCCACTGGCTGCTGCTGTCTGAAGGGCGTGTCCATCTAGCAAGCTGACCGTCTTTATGTAGCAATAAAGTCCCCGACAATTATTCCTGGCGCAATTCTGCAACCACCTTGAGAAGACATTCTCTTTAACTTAGCCATAACTACTTGCCCCCAGTAGTGCTCCCTAGCCAATTGACCAGGTCCCCCCTAGCGAGGTGCCTGCCACTGCCTGGGAAACAATCTTGTGGTATCACTTCCACGAGCAACCTATCTAAAATGAGTTGCTTGGCATATTTGACAGAAAAATAACAATTCATTACCATCGCAACTCCAACTAAATCTCTCTGAATGAGTTTTATCAGCTGTTGCCAGACGTTGCCTATGTCCAGCAAGGACACATTTAACTTTCAGTAACCAGCCATTTTATCTATTGCCTCACTACATTGATACCATCACCATTTTATGGCCTGAATACCCTAACCAGTGAAAGGCATTATAAAAATAAATCTATATCAATTTTTCTAATTAATACACTACCCAGAATGTTGGTGCTATCAGTAGCGGGCCAATTAAGTGTCCACATTCACATCTCCCAGTCTGGATGAGCGGCCCGATATCAATGAAGGAAATCGTTGATCAGATCAATCAAGCCTTGCTGCCAAATAATTGTCCTGTCTTTTAGCTCCCCACAAGCCTCCGCTCCACCACTTTCATTCATGGTATTGTTGCTGTTCATTGCCTGACACAAATATAACAAAACTATGAATCACTGCCACCCATATATGCTGTGTTGGGGATGATCAATTAAAAAGTTAGGCTGTGATCACTAAAAAATGTCTGAATTTTCAAAATAAAAGCAGGCACAAACTAGTGACCAATTTAGCATAAGATTACATTGCATATTGAACCCCCACTAAAATCCTATTTTGGAGGGGAATTTTCAAAAAACAAAAGCATTTTCCCTACTCATTGAGGGGAGTGTGTGTGTGCAAAATTTCAAGTTCCTATTATGAACAGTTAGGGCTGGGCGAAGTCCAGATGGATAGATAGATAAAATTGAACCCCCCTCTAAAAACCTATTATGGGGGGGAATTTTCAAAAAACAAAAAAGCATTTTCCCTACTCATTGAGGGGAGTGTGTGTGAAAAATTTCAAGTTTCTACTATGAATAGTTAGGGCTGGGTGAAGTCGGGATACATAGATATACATATATATAAATGTGTGAACACATGAATAACCTAAACCTTTGGTAGCAGTGATTAAAAAAATAGTCTTTTGTGACAAATTTTTTTCTCTCCAGAAAACAGTAGTAAACAGAAAAGAAATGGTGGTAAATGTAATGATTGGATCTGCCCAACGACCCAGCCACATGTGTAAGGACCCCATCCCAGAGAGGGGAGCAGGATCCTTCTCTCCAGATATAACCTGCCATACTAAATCTTTCTAATTCACCTTTGGATATAAAAATTATGTTCCTTGACTTTCAGGGGCCAACTGGTTTTGTCAAACTCCAGTACAAGTTGGAGCTGATTTTGTTTTCCCCCGTAACAAGAGCAACAAGAACATGGAACAATCATCACCTAATTTAGGGGTGTAAACTCTTCAGTTTGTCTATCAGGCCATGTTAAACCAAACTGA
Organism: Architeuthis dux; assembly: GCA_006491835.1. Lineage (NCBI taxonomy): Eukaryota > Metazoa > Mollusca > Cephalopoda > Oegopsida > Architeuthidae > Architeuthis > Architeuthis dux. The sequence continues at coordinate 496,912 of VCCN01000241.1, read as the reverse complement.
TATATAAAATTAACATTTCCTTATCGGGATTTCAAATCATGACCAAGTGATTGCTAGATGGCTCTCTTACCAACTGAGCTAAACTGACAAATCTTATATACCTATGAATTTATTTATTATATATACAATACAAAAGTTATTATCTTCAGTCAGAATAGAAGTAGGAGGGGAGTTTGACCCTGCAGCATTCAAGCTTGTCTCCCTTATATTCTTTTCCACATTTGCAGGGGATGTTCTAGTGACCTACTTCTCTTCTGAGGGACCAACTTAAGTAAGGAGGTTGTGCTATTGAAAAAGCACCCTGATGTTGTGATGTCTAAAAATCCGTTGGATCCATCCAGCATCTCCTCTTACATATGGAATGCTTACTGTAGCAACAGAATTGGTGTCACTGGGGTTTATCCTCATATTCCCAATACCAAATGTTATATAGGACAGAGAGTTATTTTGGGTGCTACAGCTTATGCGTCTGGATTCTTCTTTTAGATGATTCCCAGGATCCCACACTTGAATACATTTGCCTAATGTTCAGGGCAACTAGCTATCTCTTTATGAACACGGAAGGGGTGGTTTGAATTAAAATTCAAATATAACCCCATGCATTCTCAATGTGTGTGTGTGGGGGGGGGGGGTATATGACTCCTGCAGAGGCCCTAGAACATTTGAATGGGGCCATAGGCTGAAATAATAATAAAGGAATTTCTGTCTATCTGCTCGTGTTGTATCCATGCTTGACAGGGGGGCTCTGCAACCTGAGAAGAGCTCTAAAGGGGGCTGTGACCAAAAACAGTTGCAGATGCCGGTTCTAAACACGCAAGTGCTGAAACCAGCCGCAGTGCAGGTTTATTAGGACATCTAAAAAAAGATCTTGTTGAGAATGGGCTCATCCAACCAGTATATTTGCCAGCATTTCTTTTCTATTTGATACCATTTGCTGAGGGGGGAAAAGGAGACCGCTTGCTCTTTCCTTATGGATTGTACACCTGAAGAAGGCTGTAGAACAGATCAGCCAAAATATAACAAAAGCAAAAGTTCAATAATCCAATCTTAGAATGATAATTTCTCAAAATTACAGAAGGTACCTATGTGTGCATTCATAACATAGCAACTAAATGGATTTCAATGAGATTTTGCAGATAAGATGAATGTTAGGAAGCTAAAATGTCTTCAGTAAAATAATCTTTGATAAGGAGTTTGTGCTCATGTGAAACTAACCATATATTCTTCAATTTCTGCAGAATTAAAAGTTCCTTTCTTTTCAAATGTTTGTACCGTCATGGTTACCTTATGATTAATCAAGTGCATTAGTATTTTTAAATTACTAATTTAAAAGAGCATGAAAATATTTATCAATCATTAGTAATTAAAAGTACTTTAGTTTATTAAAATGACCATTTCCTCATCAGAAGACTGCACCGGTTCCTTCACAGGGCTGCCATAGAGATTTTAGCAAATGTACCAAAATCTTATGTCAAAACGTATCAAATCCTCCCTAAAAGTACCAAATAAAGACAAACGTACTAAGTAATTTACAGAAATTAATCAAACTTAATGCAAATACTAAAAAAAAACTGCTTCATTTTCAATCGAATGGAGTTTTTCTTTCATCTTGTTTAACAGTTTTTCAGACTGGTCCCGCTCAGTACAGTCAATTTCTGCAAGTAGTCCTTTCATGTATAGAAAGTGAAAGGAAAAATATTTGAATATTTCGCTCGACTATTAAATAAATTATAGATTTGAAAGGAAATCTTTTTTAAAAAATGACCAAATTTTCCAAAGCTGTACCAAAAGCAGTTGTAACAGCAATTTGGTAGCAGCCCTGTTCCTCCATCACGATTTGGGAATGGAATGAAATCAATTGGAAACTAAGTAGATATTCACACAAATTAGGGATTGCAAACTTTACACAACTGCAGAAATACAGAGAATAAAAAGAATTTACTCCTTAGAAGTGTTTAGAAGTGTATAGGAGTGCATAGGAACCATATATCTTTCCCAACACCCACTTCTTAGATTAGAGTAAAATCTACGAAGGCTATAATTTACTCTCCTGAAAAGAGTCAGTAAATATGTGGCTAGTGTAAGGCAGTCGACATGTTTGCCAGGAAATCTCAACTTACATTACCGATGAAAATAGGCTAAAACCTGTACTTATTGAGGTCCATGCAGAAGGTGAAGAAATTAACACACATCCAGAGAAGAAAGAAAAGAATATTCATAGCTGATTCAATGGAGACATAGAGGAGTGGATGAAGGAAAGGCTGAATTTATGCAGCCATGGAAAGACGATGCTGCATGAGGATGGTAGCGTGTAGGCATGAAAGTGACACCTTCATAAATTGAACAGAGATTATATCAATAAAAATGTATGGCTATATATGCACACTAGTTTCTTTTTTCATGTACATGTATAGAGTAGACCTTAATCAATACTACTACTGCTGCTACTACTACTCGACCTGTCATATTGACCAATTCGGTTGTAGCGTCTAATGAATATGTAATATAGGCGACTGCATAGCAGCTAATGTTTGGTGCATTACAGCTACAGACCTGACAACAAAGGTGAGTGAATCACAGCAGCTGCATAGTGTAACTATCAACAACTTCAAGGGATACTACTATAATATGATCATGACATCTCCAAAAGTACTCAATGTGGAAGGGTGGGCATTGGAGTAAGGAAGAGGTGGTTAAATTTTTGGGCGGATCCAGGAATCTTTTTTGATTGAGAGATCTGCCCCCCCCCCCAATTTATGTTGTTGGCAGAGGTATGCACTCTCGGTGCCTTCTAATTAACTATTTATTAGTGTCGTGAGTTTGTTCCTCGTAGATGCCCCACCAAACAATGATTTCTGTTGCTATTCTTGACAGCAAATCCTCAAAAGTGCATTGGAAATCAATGCAATGGTAACTAGATTTTCTTTAAATCATCAATAGAAAGAATAATCTGATAACAGCTGCCACACTTCTGAGATAACACAATCTATTAATTAATATTAGATAAATATGAAATTACAAATGTGTATAATATTTGAAAGTAGAGAAGGTTTGTTTAAGTTTCAATCAATAATTTTACCTATGGAGAGATATTTCAATCTAACTATCTTATTCCTTAATAATTAATTAATAAGGTAAAAGACTTCTAGCATTCATTTCAGAAACTGTTATTGATCAAATCAGTAAATGAAAAGAACAATGATATGATGTCAGTATAAAGCTAGTATTTTGTTACATCTTTATTATTGTGCCTTCAGACACTATGTAACAAGCAAAATAACTGGTACAAGAATTTGAAAATATGCACATTCTATTATTTGATGCTTCAAACCATAATGGTCAATACATAAAATGCATTTGGGAAAGGAAGATCATTTGATGATTCAACCCCACCCTATCAAAATGAACAACATTTAGTCTCCCCCACATCATAGCCTTTTTGCAATTCAAGATGGGGAAATAAATGCCAATTTTTTTTCGTGACAACAAAAGCATTTTAACAATAAATAACATTTATGGTCTTTAGGAAAACCCACTGTCTCCTCAAAGGGGACAAACAAACATGATAACGACTAAAAACTGTCTAAGCAAAATCTTTTACTGATAAGAGAGTGGAATAATTTCTATTGGCTGAATACATAATTCTCTTGTACACATATGCCAAGTCTTTAAGAGAAGTTAAGCAACTTATGAAGCATTGTGCAGAAATGGGGAGATCAACCATAAATGTTCATTATAGCATAGAAATTATATCAAGAATAGCTTCTAATTACATTGGTTATAGGCTGATTTTAAGATAACATTTCAATTACAAGTATTTTCCATGGCTCTCTATGACCGTATGTCACCTTTCAGCAAAATTGTGTATTCTATCATAAAAGAACAAATCCGGTTTTGATTTGACGAATTCTTCAAAGAAGTTTTTGAAATCTTAAACTTGTTGGAACAACTGACAAAACAAAGAGTGTTTCAGGGAGTGAAATGAGTGATAGCGTGAAGATGACAGGTCTGGAGAATATGCACGTGGAATAACTTTCAATCCCAGCTTCATTTTAGAATTTAATAAAAGTGCATTAAAGACTTTTCAGACTAAATGTTAACTTGCATTAAATAAATTATTTTCTAATTCACCTTGATTAGATTTATTTCAAAACTGTAGATTTAATTTAGAGCAAAATATAGTTAAATAATATTTAGAAATATATTAACAAGTTCAAGATCAAACTTTATGGTGATTGAATTTTATTTTAGTGGAAGGGTTAAAGATCTATACAAAATTGTATCTTGAAACATTTGCACAAAGTTTGAATACAAGTTTTTGGCCCAATATTTCAATCAAAAAACATTTGAATCCCATATAAATTATGGACTGCTTCCCAAATAAAAAGGAAGCATTCATTTAAACACGTAATATAAATTAAGCAAACCTGTTTTTGCAGTTTAAAAAATAAATTGAAGGCTGCATGGCAGCCATAAACAGTAGATCCTTACAATTGAATATACCAAATATAAATGCACATATGCATTGAATTTTTAAAAGAATTTTCAGTATACATCTGCAACATCTTTCAAAGAAAAAACATCAATTAAGATCAATATTTTCAACTGAAACAAAGACTCAACAACATAAATCAATGGAGGCAAATAGTACAGTCTATCTTCAGATAATCAGCAATATTTTCATTTTCATCACAAAATGCTGTCATTTTTTCCCCTTTTCTAACCAATGTTAGCCAAGTTAGGCACAAAGTATACTGCATTCATGCTGATATTTGAGAAGTTCCAAGCTGATCAATACATAATATAAAAACTAAGAACCTTTAAGTTAAAAGTGAACCTAAGAATCTTATCAAACGTCCACTAAAGATCTAATCAAAAATCATGCTTATATTTACAATTGGAGAGTACTCTATAAACCAGAAATACATATTTTTTATATTCACTAAAATATTTTTGTTCAAGCATGCATATAATAGAATTATTTCTGCCAGACTTTCAACAGGTTTTTCAAGTTTCTTTAAAATTTCTAATTAAAAAAAAAGTACTAAAATGTTTCACAAATTCAGTATTTTATTGCTAGATTTGATAAAATGTACCTGCAACATGTCAATATATTACACTATAATCCAAAAAGCATACACGCACACACAATACAAGTATATCATTAAATGCTTCCGACATCCACAAGTCTGAAGTAAGGTTAATAGTCATGACTGAACTAGAAGTATTCCTGAGGGGTCGTGTTTTAACTTCAAGGAATAAAATGTTCATAACATGCAGAGCAGGACCAGAGACATTCTTTGCCACAAGATGCAATAAGAATGAAAAGAAAGCACTTACACTCATAATATTCAGCACCAGCAAATTCCGCAAAGCCGTCCTCTAAGTAACCATCTAAATGTCCATGTAAATGTCTGTATAACTCCTTGCGTAAATATTCATCTAAATCTTCATCTAAATCACTTAAGGCTTAGAAAAAGAGAACCATTTTTTTAAATTTGAAAACTGAGTAGCTGCTACTATATAAAAAAACTTTTGAAAAAAAAAAAAAGAAAAAGAAAAGAAAGGGAGCAAAAGTGGGAATATATATTATAGTGAAAGAGCTAGAAAAGATCGAAATGTGAGAAGGGGGTTGAGAGTTGGAAGAAAAACAAGAATCTCTGCGGGTCGGCTTGATAGGAAGCAGTAAGGACTGCTGATAAACCAGCATTTTTGAGTTCTATCAACCCATGAAGAACAAAGTAGAGGAAAAACACAAGTGGGAAAGAATTGGAAGGAGAATGAAGAAGAAATACAAAAATTAATTTTGAGTATTAAAATTTTTGAAGGAAGAATCTAAACAAATTTCTGTATTGATTACCTAGAATTTAGATGTTGTACCAAAGTGAGATCAAATTATCTTTGAACAAAAACAAAACTGTTAGAAAAGGAAAAAGGTTTTTAACTATTGTACAGGAGAGGACAATTCTTATGGGGTTACATCTACAGATCAATTGACCAATACTGCTCAAATTCAGGCTTTGGAGCAGTATGCCACGTTGAGGGTGATCAATGAATAATGAATACTTCTCGCCTTTTGTTGAGTGGTGATCACTAAAAAAAGTCTGTATTTGCAAAAGACAAGCATGAACACTGAAGGACACAAACTAAGGGATCAATTTAGCATAACCTGACATTGTAAATTGAACCCCCCACTAAAAACAATTTTAACCCCCCCCCCCAAAAAAAAACCCCACTTTTTTTCTAGACATAATAAAGAGAAAATATTTTCAGCCCTCTAACTCCAATGATGCGGCCTGTATAGGTGTAACATACATCGCCAGCCAGCCAACTAGACCAACTTAAAAACTTCAGAAACCCATGTTGATTGTGATCATTTTGGTTCACCGTTTTTAATAGGATAGGAAAATCGTGGCATTTACCTGGGATTAAATACTGACCCCTGCCACCAGTTTATGGTTTAAACTGTGTATGCCGCCATGTTTTTAAAAGATAATCCAGCCTACCATAATTTTAAAAAATTGAACAGGGCAAGGATTGTATGCAGATTTTGATTGAAATTATCTATTTTGAAGGAAAAAAGAATGGAAACATTATTCTATAGTAAATGTTACTGGCTATTTAAGATATAGCTTATTATAATACATAAAAGCATTAAACAAACAATATATACTGTAGGTGTCAGTATATTAGACGGAATTTCAACCTTTTAAAAATCATACTAAAACCAGGCTTGTCTTATATATCAAGTATAAAATCCGAACCTTAACATCATGTGGTTTAGAGTGTCACTAATGGCAATGGCGGACAGCATAAAACACTACATTTGGAATGGAAATTCTGGGTGGCATCTTATACACCAACTTATACAGTGAACAAATTTACAAGCATTATTATCATTATTATTATTATTATGATGAAATAACTGTTTGTATATTATTCTGATATATTTGGAATAATAGCATTTATGGTGCACTGGTAACATGGATTCCTTTTTGATTACTTGTTGTTGGCCTCCCTGTGCCTTGGAAGACAATGGGGTGTGCGTGCGCCAAGGATTAGCTTATGATTGATCTGCATTGTCTGCTCTGACCGTGCAGCCCGATTCTTGAGCGACAAATTCTGTGGCAGATTTTGCAGGTGTAGTCCACATCCAGCAGAGTAGGGTGCTGTCAGTTCCCTCTTAAGTTTGCACTCTCTCCATTCTTCCCACCAGTCCTCTCTTCTGGCTTGTCTGGATACCTGTCTTGATTGCAAGTCTATCATCTGTTGCAGTCTGTGGCCACAGCCTGCTGGGTTAATGTTGCCGCCATTCAGCTCTCGTTTATTTCTGTGTAACGAAGAACAGGCCTTCCTGCAGGTCTGGAGCTAGTGACAAACCCGCCTTACAACATCCTTTATTTTGATTAATATAGTTAAGCATTAAACAACATTATGTCTGCCTCACACGCAGAAGGTCCTGAGTTTGATTCCCCAGTATGAGCAAAGAGTGTGGAAAAACTCTTCATTAGGACAAATCTCCCTGTACACTCAGCAGCTAATTGAGTATACTCTAAGCTGTGTGATTAGGCTAGAGATATCCCTTCAGTGGACTTTCATCCTGCCAAGGGGGTGGTTATAAGAAACTTATAAGAATAAAGTCCTGGTCTCGCCCAGACTTGAAACTTGCAAGGATCACTAAGCTGACGCAACAGAAACCGGGTCTTCGTCACCGGGCTCCATTGGGAGTTGTCTCTTAAGAGATGGACGCTTTACTTTTACTTTATGTCTGGTCAGGAGCAGATACTATCCATGTGTTAGGAGCACTCAATTAACCTTGGAACTGTCACGGCATGTTACTTGTCGCTAAGTTTAGTAAGGCTGGAAATCTAGGAAACCTCTTTCAGATCCAACTGATTAACTATTTAATACAAGTTATATGCGTCACTCAAGATCAAGCAAGGGTATGAAGGAGAATGGACAGCGTAATCACTTCAAGTAGAATCTAAAACAAACGAAAGCTACTCTAGGCACAAAGACAAAAACTCTGGACAAAAAGACAAGAAAGGAAGCAACACAAGACAGAAGGATACGGAGAGAGAGAGAGAGAGAGAAGGAAAGAAATAAGAAAGAATAAGCCGAACCAAGAAAAGGAGCAACAAATTAGGTTTGAAGGGGTAGAGAAATCATAAAATGACGAGGAGGAGGGAAGGAAAAAAAAAAAAAAAAAAAATCAATAAATATTCAGGAACAATAAAAGGGACTGTATACTTGGACTGAAAAGTGGTTCATAAAAAATAAATAAATAAAAACTGCCCTAAGAATTACAAAGTGCAATACAAATTACCTTTAAAGTTTACAGTACTAACAATTCAAATATTTTTAGGAAACAAGAATAAACTAAGTTAAATGTACCCCCCACTTTTTTCCCCTAAATCCTAGTGCTCTAAAATGGAGAATTAATAATCCCAGAAGAGACACTGGGAAGACATAGGACTTTAATAGCCTTATACAAGACTAAAAACAATTTTGTCAATGAGAGGTTGAATCAAGTAATTTTTTCTATTCCAAAATGGTTCCTTTCATTTACAAAGGAAATATTGTCAATAAAATATATTGGAATTGTAAATTAAATACTTGATGGACAAGTATTTTGCCCTTTTCTTCAATAAAGATATTAGTTTTTACCAGTATGGTTTATAGGTAAAGCCTCTAAGTAGTTACATACAAATACCCCTAACATGAAATATTCATTAAAAACCAGCAATGCACATAGCTGCTATTTTTACCGTTTAATAATGAATATTAAATAACCTATTGTTAAAGTTATGATTTCCTAAGAAATAATAATTTTAAGGAATTATAAAAGCATTAATAAATTTTTAATAAATTTTTTTCAAAAACAGAAATAATAAAAAAGGTTCTGTTTTTTTTCCTCCTAACTTTGTGGATGAAGCATTGTCATTAAAAACAAAAAACAAAAAACAAAACCAGTTTTATTCAAATCATTAATTCTTTAAAATTATTACAGACAACACTGGGGTTTATGTTATTACCTTATGTCTTAATATAATCTCCAGTGCCAGGTGGATGAAGCCCATTATCATAAATAAGTTTAAGAAATCTAATTTCAAGACTAAATACATACTAAATATCTAACCTTTCAATGAACAATCAAGATTGTAAATTAATCATTGCATTGACTGAGTAAATTTATTAAAACAAGACGATAGATTGAAACAGGGGTTATATAATTTAATCTAATTTTTTTTTTTAAAAGCTTAACATTTTGTCCATCCAAAGATTTACCTTCTAATTTTCATTTATAGAATAATTTGTTATGCTGGTTTCAAGAGACCAATGCATTACATAGCAGGAAACATTGCAATTGGTTTTCAGAGTAATTTAACCTTTCTGCAGGAATTGTACCAGAACCAAATTATATACAGTTCCGGTACTTCATTATCTGTAATTGCGTACGTGCAAGCTCACCAATATCTCAATAATTCAAATTCATTCTTATCAGTTGTTTATGCAGATAAAGTGAGCGAGGACAAAGTTCAAAATCTTTTTGGCCACTTAGCCATGAAGACAAGAAACTTGCCTAGGGCAGAGGAGAAGGCTGTTTCCTTTTTGCAGTCAAAAGATGTCAGGGTTCGAATACGAGTGACCTACAGACAACGAACAAGTACCACAGTCCCTTCTATTTCCATTGGTTCCTTAAACAAATTCGAAATGGGGAGGGGGTAAAATAAATAAAAATTCACGTGGAAATATTCAAGTTTGAACATAAGAAAAATAAAATAAAAATATCTACTGAGTTCAGTAGGAATAAATAATGAATAAAATGAAACATGGAATAATAAT
>VCCN01000241.1:462100-473427 GCA_006491835.1 Architeuthis dux | reverse complement strand
CAAACAAGATTTAATTAGTTTCTAGTTTCTTTACAAAGGGGAAGATCTGCTCAGAATTGGCAAGTGTGAATGTATTTATCCGGTAACTGATATCTAAACTACCACCTACTCAGCAAAGAGTATGTACTGTGTGCATTTGTGTATCACTATGGCAATCAGTAATGGAAAGACACTGAGCTGCTGACTTTGACCACAAATAATCAATGCAAACCAAGTGGAACAATCCTAAATTAGCATCTACATTGGAGAAACTCCAAGATTACATGTAGCAGACATCAATTAACATAATTCAATGGACAGCAAGAAAGAAAGAACCACAAATACAGAATGAAAGTCTATGTGTACAAGAGAATGCAGGCAAGAGAATCAAGCCAAAGAAAATCACACTGATGAGCCAAAACATTAGGACTAGCATCTTGTGGCAAGAATGACAGCTACTATCTCATAACAATTGCGCATGGTCTGATGTAGGTAAGCCGGTCAGGAGTACATTATTTTGATGTGTCGAATGCCGCAGTTATGAGCAAGAAGAAAGATTTGTGCTACTTTAATAAAGGCCAAATTGTTTTGGCTAGAAGGGGGGTGGGGGTGGGGGCTCAGGTTTAGTTGTGCCAAGTACCTATCGGCAGTGGTCCAAAGAGAGAAAAATCGGCAAGAACAGAGACGTGGCATTTGGCAGCTAAGATTTATCAATGCAAGAAGTGAACGGAGGCTTTCCCGCCAACAGAAATGCCACTCTGGCACAAATTGCAGATAGCTTTAATCAAGGTGAAGGAAAGAATGCATCGCAACATACTACATCAATCCTCATTGCACATAGTATGTACGCAGTTACTTAGTGTAACACGGTCCTATCATTCATGTGTAAAGTAGTTTGTTGTGTACCACCTACCTTACCATTGAAGACCAGGTACATCCCATCAGTCTTCTACAATGAGAGTGGCCTCTTTCAGCAGGACAATGTGCCCTGCCTACACTGCACAAGTTGTATGGAAATGGTTTCCGGAAAATGAAGAAATCTTTGCGTTGCCCTGACCACCAAACTCCCCAGATCTCAATCCTATTAAGGGATGTGTTGGACCAACAAGTTTGCTCTGCAGAACCTCCACCACATAATTTGCAGCAGTTAAAGGACCTGCTGTCAACATCCTGGCACCAGATCCCGGAGGAAAAGTGGTCTTGTAGAGTTCATGCCTGATCAGGTAAGAGTCATTTTGGGAGCACACGGGGGTGGGGGGCACCTTATTAGGCTGGTGGTTATAACGTTTTGGCTCATCACTATATAAAACACTGCCACCAAAAATTGTCGAAATTAATCAAATAATGGGACAATGAATCATGTTCATAACTTGAAGACCACAATTAAGGGTAAGTGACAAATGTCAAAATAAGCAATTAATCGCAGTCGAGTAAGTATGATTTATCATCAAACCAGGTGTCGTCTATCTTGAGAAGATCTTACAACACGGATGACTTATAGCAGCAGTATTAGTTTCAAATCTCATATATCCAGGCAAAGTGAAGAATTGACAGTGTTGCAATGTACAGACTGTTTGGAGCTATCATCAGGTCAAATCAAGATAAAACACTTGCAGAGTTTCACAAGGCAAGTTGTCTGAATTATGTAACAAAGATGATAACAATATAATGAATTTGAAATCTTTCATCCCTACCACCAAAGACTCTCATGACACTTCATTGTAGCAGTGAGGATTTCTTGCACATAATTAAGATTAGAAAAGAAGTTTTGTCACTGCATCTATAAAGATGGAGTCTGATGGCAAAGAAAATTTAAAATGATTGGTAGGCTTGCAAGACTACAGATCCACGCCAGAATGTGAGGCAAAAGGAAAAGTGCAGTGCAACAAAGCTTCAGGATATTCTGCTCAGCCAAAAAGAAAAGATTATTATGAGCTGAGGTTAAACAGGAACCATAAGGGCAGTTGATACTGTTGAATCCATCTTCTGTGGGAAGACACGTTCCAAAAACATGGAAATGACATTCAAAGGAAAGTGAAATTTTGCAGAGTAAATCTGAATTTCTATGTTAACGATTAACCTTCCACAATAGTCATATTCTAACACTAGCAAAGAGTAAATGGTTTAAAGTATTATTTGAATGCGTACAAATTTCATTATTTCTAATTTTTACTAATTTAAAATGAATAATAATACTGATTATTTTAGAGTCAAGAGTAAAATACGGGTTCTGTTCGGTAAACATTTGTACACATACAGCTCTCCTTGAGCAAATTGTCCCACAGCCTGTGTGCATGTGCACCCATGCGCATAATACATTCCACTGTCAATAAGTGTTATATTACATTAAATAATAATGCATTATTATTAGCTGTTTGATGCATTTACATCAAATGCAAAAGGTTCATTTTGAGTACAATAAATGCAGCCATTTAACAATATGGCAGCAGCACCCATAAGGAAAAGCTTTCATAGAAACTCTTCAAAAACAATAAAAGAAAGCAGTTGGTGTGTGGAAGTTGCAACAAAGTCTACAAATCAAGTGTATAATTAATTATCTTATTCATTTGTAATTCTTCCAAGTTTGTTTCATGATTTACATATTTGACCGAGAAATAAGAAAAAGAAAACTTATTAATGTATATTCCTTTGCAGTTCTAGGCTAAGATATTAATTCAAGCCTTTACCTTTTTGGAGGGGTGGGGGGTACCCATCTGGGTAAGGAACATGAAAGATAAATAAACACGAACGGACAAAGGAAGGCTTTGCACTCTTAGTAATTCCATAGAAAATGGCAAAGGTCAAAATAATTAAGGAGATTCTTCTAATCTTGAGTTTTTCGTTTTTCATTTTTTCATTTTTTTTTTTATTACTTATTGAGGTTTTTACTTGATCTAAACACTTTACAATCATACAAAACAGAAAAGTCAAGCCTAAAGGGTAGCAAGATTTTTTCTTTAATCTGTATTAATGATGCAGTAATCTAATCTTTGTGCATAAGAGCCGTGTGTATTGAACAAAGAAAAAAAAAGTCAACTCTAATCCTTCAACATGAGGCAGACATGTGTTTATACTAAATCAATATATTCCATGTATACAAATAGGTTTTCATGCACAGCTACATCTAATCTATAAATTTAGCTTTAATAAAGACTACTACAAGGCTGACAACTCCCAATACACACAGCATTTTTTTCCCCCCAAAACATACCTCTTCATTATGTTAAGTAACAACATGTAATCTATATAACCATACAGTTTTATACTATTCATTTGATTTTCACTGTAAAGGATAATTTTAATGAATTTGACATTACATATACATAATCAAGACAAAAATTAATAAAGATATAATGTTCCTAAGTGAAAGAGACATTGCACTTGCTATATTTTCCTTTGTCAGTTATTTTTCTTAAGATTGGATACAAAGAGCTTTTCTTTAACCACATACATTTAAATGTCTTGCATATGATCATAAAGAACAATGCAAGTTTCCTCAGATGATCATTAATAATAACAAAGAATAGTAAGTCTAATACCATCTTGGTATCATAGTAACTGATAAACTATCATTCTCCAGGTATATTGCCAGTGCTGCGGCTAAGGCGAACAGGGTACTAGGACTGATTAAGCATACCTTTTCATGTATAGACAATGACTCATTCCTTATACTATATAAGACTTATGTCCGTCCACACCTCGAGTACTGTGCACAGGCACTTGGAGAGAGAGAGATAACAATCTTAGAAAAAGTCCAGAGACGAGCAACTAAGTTAGTACCGGAATTAAAAAGTAGGAGTTATGTGGATAGGCTAAAAGTGTTAAGGTTAAGATTGTTAGAAAATAGGAGAGATCAGGGAGACTTAATAGAAATGTTTATGATTTAGAAGTAGTAAACACTGATGTATTTTTTACCAGAAGGGGGTACAAGGGACTGAGAGGCCACACATATACGGTAGAAGCAAATAGAAGTAGATTGAATATCAGAAAATTTTTTAGCAATAGAATGGTGGGACTTAGGAATAGATTACCGGAATATGTAGTGCTATCAAGAGATGTACATGATTTTAAGAATTATGATATTTATTACACCACCGCAAAGGTTTAAGGCTCTAGATATTGTGTAAATATGATTGTTATGATGTGTGCTGTATATACAAATTGTATACTTTTCTTTCACACTAAAATAAAATGTTCATGGATACTGTTACCAAAACCATACAATCTCTACAGTTTTGCTATTTATTTATAGAATAAAACTTCAAAGCATCTGATGGTAAAGCCAATCAATCAACCACACTGAGACACAACCAACACAGAATCATTTGTATTCTTCAATTCTGTCAAATTACAAGTAGTTTAGTGTAATATCACTTGGCTATTAAGATATGTACAGTAAGAAAAGATCATTCACTCAAGTTTTTGAAGTGAAATTGATTCTGACCAGCCAAATTATGAAACACTAGCATTCCAAAGGAAATTATGAATCACCCTCACCTATACATGCTGTGTTGGGGGTGATCAATTAAAAATGTCTGAATTTTCAAAAAAACAAGCAGGCACAAACTAGTGACCAATTTAGCATAAGCTTACATTGAAGATTGAACCCCCCACTAAAACCCTACTTGCCCCCCAGGGGGTTAAAAAAAAAAAAGAAGAAAAAGAAGCATTTTCCCTACTCATTGAGATGAGTGTGTGTACAAAGTTTCAAGTTTCTACTATGAAAGGTTAGGGCTGGGCAAAGTCCAGATACATAGATACATATGAATGTGTGAACACATGAATAACCTAAAATTTGGTAGCAGTGAATAATACACCAACCAGTATAAGATAGCGAAGGAACTATGTCACAGCTACATTTCATTAACCTGATTTAAACAGTATTTGGTACAAAACACACATGCACCAATGTCCCCTCTTTAGTTATGAAATCTGATCTCCATTTTACTCCCAATAAAATATTTACAGTATCGCCCATAAATAAGTACACGCCTACCACTTTCTTTTTATAGAAAGTTAATTGTCTTCTAAACCAAACATAGCAGGATTTTATTATTTCTAGTGGAACATTACACAATCAAAACGGATATTGTCAGGTATTATTTATAACCAAACTCTACGGCATTGAAACTGTTGCCAAAAATATTTTTTCATAGTGATGTACTCATCTTTGGATGGCAACAGAGTTTCAATGCTGTAGAGTTTGGTCATATTTACTTATTTATGGGTGATACTGTACATTCTCATGACCAAAATTTGTGTGACAGTACCAAAACAAAAGTATTTATAAAACGCCTGGCTGCTGCAGGGCCAAACTCCACTCCTACTTCTATTCCATCTGAAGATGATTAGTGCAATAGTTATATTGTATATATAATGAATAAATTTGTAGGTAGATAAGACGTGTCGGTTTAGCTCAGTTTGTAAGCCTGCCATACCAAAGTGACAGACATTTACCATTTCTCTACTAGCCGAGCAAAGAGTGGCAGAGAAGTGCTGCCATGAGTTGTTACATGTAAGCAGCCGTGAAATCTGGATTGAAAAAGCCCCCTTCCTTACAAAAAGATCAACTTCCTCGAGTTCTTTGCACATTTGCAAACCTTCCTTCCTGCTGCAAACCCTCCTCCTCAGGCTTCCTAAGTAGGCATTGCTCTTAAATTCCTACATACAATACCAGGAATACAAGATGGCTGCTAACAGATGATGATGGTAATAGCCAAGGTAGATAGGTAACCAAGAGAATAGGGAAATAAGAGATGATGATATCTGATATCTGATAACCCAGTGCTTCTGCATAGGGGAATTGCATGAATGTAAGAAGCACTGAACCAGGACAGAGAAGTCTAGTTCAAGTAGGCAAAGAGACACACGCCTTTCTGGAGAGAGGAAAAAAACAAACTTAAAGAAATAAATAAAAATAAACAGTATGTGGAGAGCAACAACAAAACCGTGTGCCCTGGAGCTCATTCTATTTGTCTATGTATGTCACTTCTGAAGTATGGCTTCATAATTATGACCTTGAGAGCAGCACAGATACGTGAAGGCCAATTCTATTTTCAAGCAGTGCTAAAGTTCTTAAAATAGACACTTGCCATTCTCTATGCATTAGGTGTCGTCAGCAAGAAAAATTACGACACTCATTAACACTTATATTTAATCAACTAATGTGTTAAACACAAACGTTATGGATATCATTTCAAACCTTTTTTTTTCCAAGGTAAAACTTAAGAATTTATAAACTTGATTAAGCCCAAACAAGAAAATTTTAACTCATTCCACCTGTTTTCACTTGTCATTAAATTTCACATTAAACAGATCTCAGAGCCAGAATTATAAAGAGATGAATAGTTATCTATAAAAACTGACTAAAGGAAGTACAATTTCATTGGTCAAGTGACAATCTGTGATGAGCTATGGCTATATCTAATCAATATACATGCATATTTAAATCTAATTAATCAAAAAATCTTTTTCTACAGGAAATTTCCTGTGAAGTATTAATTGCTCTATATTAAATGAGAAATTCAGTCAATTATCTAAGATTTGGGGAAAAATCCCATCATGTCATTTTCTGAGACTATAGATCATTAAAACTATTTCTAAACACTACCAGTACAGGCCTCTCCCTTTCCAACGCAATTTGTGATATAATGTGGGTGGATGGTGGAACGCAAAATATCAATCTAGTTCCAAAATAGCTAAATTGGCATCCTTGGTTATCGTGGTTGGGTTATAACGTGGTTGGCTTTCTACAACCGTGTTATAATGGGGGATGCCTGTATTTAGAAGATAACTAAAGACAACCAAAAAAAAAAGAAAGAAAAAAAGTAATGTATGCCTATTACTAGAAAAAAAAACTGTTTATGCATTAGAAGTGATCCAGGAGAATATAACTGTTTAAAAGCTATGGTAACTGACTAAGAAATATCTAGTTGAAAAATTTATTGATGCAAACTAGAAGCAATAACTTCTCGATTCAGACTAATATAGTATGTCAATAAACACAGGAAAAACATCTTGATTTTTTAAGAAGCTAGTTATTTAGAAGTGACAAACTAATTGTAATATTCTAGAGAATAATCAGTTAATAAATGATGGCATAAGAACAAAAAGAAATTAGTCAGTAATAAGAGCAATATAGCATCTACTGGTCCCCAATCTTGTTATGGACACTTAACAGAACAGTTAAGAAACTGAATGGTGTTATAAGAATTTAATTTTCAAGGTCATTTCATGTCCTGCATTTGTAAAAAGGACAGGTTAACCATTTGCTGAAAAGATTATAAACTTATTCGGTTTTATGACAAGCCAGCAAAAAAAAAAACCCAGTCAAACAGAAATATAATCTAAATACAAGTGGAACAATCTGAAAACTCAATAAGTTATCATCACAGTATTTTCAGCCTAATAATAATCTTTCAATTGAAGGTGAGAAATTAAATTTAAGATTTAAGTTCACAACAATTTTTTGAAGGGAGATTTCAGGTCAACATAAACAAGAGTAAGTCATAAACAGCCATGTCACCTGTGGCTAAAGTAACATTTCCTACTGGCACCAGTGATTGGTATTCAAACACAGAATTTAGAATGTTTTTTTTTTCAAGGTAGGCAGACATGTCCTCCGCACTTGGAGGATTCATACAACACAATCTTCCTATAGCTATTTGGCCTTATGTCATACTCAGCTAAGCTTAGTAAATATGAAGTCATAAACAGATAGTGTAACAAGTAAATCAGACAATCTTGATCATGTTTTCTATAGTTCTGAGAAGGGTCATTAATATTCAAAAGTTCCGCTGTCAATTAGGAGCGGTATCATGCAGGTCATGAAATTAAGAGTTAACAGCCTCTTTTGTACTTCTCCAGTCTGCGATACCAGCTCAGTATCTATTATTCATTATAAACTTTCCAAATAATACATGTCTAGATATTTAACTCCACAGATGTTATTGAATTAAAGAAAAATAAATAGTGCAAGTTAAAGTAGAAAGAAAATCCAAGAATACAATAATAACAGCTTTTTTTTTTTCAATTTAAAACTAATTTTTATTGGTGTCCAAGACTTTCCTCATTGAACCTCATTCAGAAACTATACAAATACAAGTTTACAGACTGCTATAAACTAACATGTTAGAGTCTAAAGCAGTTCAACACGTGATATCCCGTATTATCTATAACTGAGTAATTACCATTCCAAATTTGGTTCAGACAATTGAATTTCTTAGCATCCTTGATATTGTCAACAACAATTTAGCAGATTCATTCTTCAGCCCTCATCGGGTGTACAATCCGAGAAAAGAAGTAAACCATTTTTTTCTTGGATTATACACCTGACGGGGGCTGAAGAATGGATCAGCCAAAACGTTGTGTTGAAATCAAGGATGCAAAGAATAGATTGAATTGGATAAACAAGATTTGGAATATAACATCCTCCTCTTCACTGAACAGTATTTGTATATTGTGTGCATGTTGTATTATTAGAAAATACATATAAGAACATTTATTTTGTAAATGTCTTATGCAAAGGTTTTTTTAATAATACATTACTAAAATTGCTATAACAAATATTTATACATCTCCAACATAAAGTTGAAGGTTTTTCACTTACAATTACACAAAATTCCAAGCTCAGTATCTATTATTCATTGCAAACATTCCGAATATGTATATATTTAAATCCCAAATACACTGATGTTATTGAATTGAAGAAAAATAAATAAATAAAAGAAGATTTAGTTACAGCAAGTAAAAAACAAGATAAAATTACAATAGAAAATTTATCTGTAAAATGTCGAGCTCAGTATCAATTATTCATTACAAAATATAGTAAAAGATCTACATCCGTTAACCAATTTGAAAAAAAATATAGAAACAATTTTTTTTTTTTTCGGCAGTAAATTGTTGTGCTTTTAAGCCATTAGACCCTAACAATCTTCCTAGAAGTTGTTAGTTTTTAGAAAAAAAAATGTTTAAGGTTTTATGAGGAGGGTTCTATTTACAATGTAACTATATGGTAAATGGGACTGTTATTTTCAGTCGTTGTATGGAAGTGAGGCTTCGAAGTATTCAGATTCTTACAGAGTGAGGTTTCTTTGATATTTAAATGAAGATTTTTCTGTGTTTTCATTGGGGTTTTTTGGTGGTCGGACAAACGTGCACTCTCAGGCAGCCCTGCATGGCCCCTCTCCACCAAAAAACCTTAATGAAAGCACAGAAAAATTGTCATTAAAATATCAAAGAAACCTAGTTAACAACCTTCATATGGGAAATAACAACATGCTTTGAAGCCTCACTTCCATACAATGGACGAAAAGTAATGTTCCTGTTTACCATACAGTTATATTGTAAATAGACCCCCCTCCTAAAACAAACATTTTTTTTTCGGAAAAATGGAAAATAGAAAATCCCAGGAAGATTGTTAGGGTCTAACGGATTAGAAAAAATATTGTTTCTTTTTTTGTTCGACTTGGTTAACGGATGTAGATCTTTACCCAACAATATGTGTCTATTTAAATCCAAAATACACTGAATTAAATAAAAATAAATAAAATAAAATTTAGTGACAGCATGTAAAAAACAAGATGACATTAAAGATTACTGCAGTAATGAAACAAGTGATCGGCCTAAGTATGATGTTCTTTAAGTTAAGGATGCTATTCAAATTACAAAAGTAGAGAAATTGGGTATTTAAGTTATATCAATGTTATAACAGACTAAATCTCAGAAGAAATATGTATTACTACTACAAATTAATGTAATTATTATTTTCACGGATATGAAAGCACATGTTGACATTATATTGAATCGAAATCAATTAGGCAATATTTTCACTAGTATCTATAGAATGATATATAATCAGCAAATTTCAGTGGATATAAAAGAGATTACTAAACTTTTAAATAAACAAGAACTAGAAAGGTAAATGATATTTTGTACAATGGTATAAGAAATATAAGGGAATTGTAACGTGGTAACAGAAGTCGAGCATATACCTTTCATACGAGTTGCCGCAGGTATAATGTCAACATCTTCCACATCAACAGGTGCAGAAGGGGCTTCCTCCACCTTGGGATGAGGTGCTGGCTCTTTCTCCGCGGCGGGAGGGGCCGAAACCGTTTCATCCCCTGCAAGAGGAGTAGCATGAACTTTGTCCTCAATAACTTCTTCGATGGGTTTTTCCACTTCCTCAACTACAGGTGGTGCCACCTCCACCACCACAGGTTCTGCCTGGAGTGGTGGTGCCTCCTCCACCACCACCACAGGTTCTTCTTGGACTGGTGGTGCCTCCTCCTCCACCACAGGTTCTGCTTGGACTGGTGGTGCCTCCTCCACCACCACAGGTTCTGCTTGGACTGGTGGTGCCTCCTCCACCACCACAGGTTCTTCGGCCTCCTCCACTGCTGGTTCTTGTGCTGGTGGCGCAGCCTCCACCACCACCGGTTCCTTTGCGGCTGGTGGTACCTCCACAGCCACGACCATAGGTTCTTGGGCTGGTGGTGCCTCCTCCACCACCACAGATTCTGCTTGGTCTGGTGGTGCCTCCTCAAACACCATGGAAGACACAACTGCGGGACCCAGTTCTTCCTGCACTACAGGCTCTGGCTCAGTGGGTTGTATTGCATCTACTAAAACAGCCTCGACTGAGCTGACCATCACTGCCTCCATTAGTCCATTGTCCACTACAGGCTCTGGTCGAGGAGGGTTGCCAAAATTCATCACTGCAATTTCTTCCGTAGGAGTCTTGCTCTTCAACAGGATAGGCTCCGGGGTTACAGGTATCTGGACCTCCACAACGTAAGCCTTACTATCCTTAGCAAGCTTCAACTTACTCTCTTCTGCTAGTTTGGCTTGACGAAGCCTTTCCTTTCTGACACTGTAAGGAACACGTTCTTCCATCTATCTTGTATAGTTGGCCAGCAGAATTGAGAAAATGCAGTAAGAAGTGATGTGTTCTGCCAGAGCCTGGCTGGCAAATGGGAAGAGAAAAGTTCTGCTCGGAACTCTAAAGCAGGTGAGAACATAAACCCAACTGCATTTCAGCAACAGTCAGAAGCAGCCACCAATCAGAGCATTGCTTACAGAACGTGATATTTGAGAAGAGCCGGTAAAAAAAAAAAAAAGAAGTGTTACGTTGGCAACACTTAGTTAAGTGTGGCAACATTCCACCAGTACCTCTTTGTGGGGTTTCTGCCAAATATCTAGCAAACAGGTAACATTTATAATGTTTAGCTGATTGATAAGTGAGGAACTTATTAGATGAAAGTCTATTTCTAATATATATATATTTTTATAATAAAAAGGTATTTAAAAAATATTGTTTTGAGATCGGAATAAATTAAAAACTTGTT
>VCCN01000241.1:414001-437887 GCA_006491835.1 Architeuthis dux | reverse complement strand
AAAAATTTGAAGTTTGCAACATTCAACTTTAACTTTATTAAACAAGTTATCTCTTTAGCTTGTGTTTTGACAACAGATATATTCTGGCTTGTCAGGCCATTTTTAACTTCCAGTCGATCAATTCTATGCAAATAATATATAAATAAACTGATGATGATGGTTGCCTAGGGGAAGAATCAGGCCAATCATTAATAACTGTCTTAATAAGCTAAGTAAGTTAGTCTTTCATGTTTTATATTTGAGCTAACAAGAAAAGAATACAGACATCTTAAATAGCTTCCTATTGCAATGTAATTTTATAGTAAGACTGTTTTTATTGTTAACCCAAGGTTCCAGTTCATGCTCTAGGGCGAAGCAAACTTGCCTTTGAATTAGTGAACTTGCCTGCTACACAATGAACCGTATTGTTTAAATTTAGTGAGTCAATCTGACTAACACAGACTGTTATGGTAAAGTGTCTTGGCTCTTAAGAAACAATCCCAATGGAGGCCGGTGACAAAGTCCTGCTTTCTGTTACATGTGTCAGCTTAGTAATCCATGCATCGAGACCAGGACATTATTCCTACAAGTTGTTTTATGACCACACCCTCGGCAGGATGCAAGTCCACCAAAGGGATACCTTCACCCTAATCACACAGCTTAGAATGTACTCAATTAGCTGCTGAGTGCACAGGGAAATTTGTCCTAAAGAAGAGTTTTTCCACTCTCTTCACTCATACCGAGAATCAAACCCAGAACCTTTTGCATGTGAGGCAGACGTGCTAACCATTACACTATCCAAGCTGTTAAGTTACAGCTTTAAAAATCTTTAATTTTTCCAACATTTCACATTAAAAGTTTTCCCATATTTCCTCATTCATTCTTGAGTAAAAGAAAGATATAAAACATGTTCATCACTCTTGAGTGATGTCTAATGCAGAGCGCACATATCACCACCTTGTCCACTGCAAGATCAGCTTCCATTTCCAACCAATGCCAAAAAACAAATGTCACCTCCCCCCAGGAATACATTCAATATCAGCTGACTCCAAAACAAGGAAATTGTAAAATTCAAACCAGGAGTGGGGGGATATGATTTTGAAGTGGGCTTACTACAGAGACATAGCGAGAGGTGGGGGCGATGTTTAAGTCACATGGTAGCATGAAATGGGGCCTACTTTTCCCCATCTGTCCCGGGTCTACTCCAAACTAGCTGTCCAAAAGATTTCTCCTTAAGTCTTCTGGAGCCTTAGAAAATCTGCCATCCTGGAAAACTCAAAAATGTTTTTGGGTATTCCACAATGAAAAACTAAGACTGTGACTAGGTACACTCTAGCATTTCTTGTTGAAATATGTATTCTGCTATACTTTGATTAGCAAACAATATAGTTGATCGATCATTGGGGGTGCCACAATGAGTAACGGAATTAAAGAAACGGATTTGATACAATTAGTTTTCTGTTGGTTTTAGCAAACAAGTTTGTCTTAACTGGTCTTTTTAATATTATATCTTCTATTTCATAAGAAGTTTTGAAAGTAAAAATACTCAAAAATGATTATTAAACAAAGAAATAATGATAAATCCTTCCAGCCTACCCAAATCAAAATTCTTTTATAAATCTATTGAAGTAATGGGGGGGGGGGGAAAGAAAAGACTATTAAAAGAAATTCAATCTGTAGAAAAGCATTAGGTCAACAAATGTCAGGTTTAAGTTAGATTACTTATGAATAGAGTGATATATCTGATGACAGCAACAGAATAAATCAACACTAGACTGTTTACTGTGTATCTACCCGAGCCGTATAAGATATCAATAAATACTCTGAAGATTGATTATTCAGGGTTAAAAGAAAATTATTATGGCTACATCAGAGCTGGCCCGACACATAAGCGAACTAAGCATCTGCTTAGGGCACCCTGGCCAACAGAGGGCTCCTCCCCATCAAATTCTGCTTAGGGCTCCGTAATGGCTTGGACCAGTCCCAATATATATAGTATTATCCAAGTAACAACTATGCTTTAAATGTTGTCTGCCAGAAGAATAAAAGTGATTCTATTAAACTGACTTCAGGACAGATGGAGCAGCCAAAATTTTAAAGCTTGTTAATTTGCAAAAATATATTATTCAACTAAATTATACAATAAATTAATACAACAGAATGAATTGTCTGAAAATTTGCAGGTCTCGGTAACACCTATAACTGCAACTGCTGTGACCAATTGACAAAGCAATGTTATCCTTTTACTGAAATGGCCTTGGGTTTTTTGGGGTTTTTTTTTTTTTTTTTACAGACTATTTCTGCTTTGATATATTTAGTGTCAATAATGTTGTATTTCAAGGCTGATTTAACACAGCTAATAGAGAACAAAAGCTCTGAAGAGTCAGATTTTTATTTGCAAAAACTGAACAAATTGATAGAGGAGACTTAAAAAGATACAACAGGCCTCCCTCATTATAACCCAGTTTGTTATAACATGGATTGATGGTGGACCCCAAGATATTAATCTAGCTCCAAAATAGCTAAATTGATCACTGCTCGGAATGTGATTGGCTATCTTGGTCCCCAACACCCACATTAAAACAGTAATCCACTATATTTATTTAATGACCACTGATAACCCTTGTCTCTAAGTCTCTTGATACTACTAAGATCATGCTTAGTGTAAACATGTGTGTAGGTGCTCAAAATCACGAACAGTATGTACTAGTAAAAACCTTAACATTTGCTACAAGCACCCTGAAGATATATAACTAAGCATTTTCCTCTTCAGTTATGCGAGACATTACAAAGGTTTTAAATCTCATGATAGAGCACTTGTTGTAGAGTAATAGCCAGTGAGCTAGTCTTGCAAGCCATTCCTAGCAAGTTTAATTCTTATTGGGGAGCTCAATAAATATATCCCTAAATGCCATCGTTCAACTATTATCAATCTTATGCCCAATTTGCATATTCAAATATTTCATCTCAGCCAAAGAATCATCCCACCAAAACCTGATGCTCTTAACTGTTAGTTTTAACTAATGTTATTACGGTCCAGCAAATAATCTTGTAAGTAGCCTAACAGATAAATCTGTCATAATCTATATTATAATGATCCGATTTCTGTATGTTTGTGTTTGTTACTGTAACACAGCACATAAGTAGCACAATTTTTGTTAGCGCAATGCCGTTAAAATGTAATTTTTAATTAAGTATAAACTAACAAAAAAGTCTGTCCTAGGGAAGTAACTCCAGGTCTATTAACTGCTAATTACAGTCATTTCCATGAGTTTTATTAAGAAAAGAGGAATAAGCAGGGGAGAATCCTCAAACTGTCTTCACTCTTCATAGTAACACACCAGTGATGATACTTCAACAATAATAATAATAATAAAGTATAGTGATAATTAGCATTTACAAATAATTATAATAGAAATAGGAAGTGACTTGACATTGAGCAGAGGCCACCGATGATCGCCCTAAAGCAAGCACTAATAATAGCTGTTTTTATTACTAATGCCATTATTATCATTAGAAGAAGTAATGTCGGTAACAGATTCGAAAAGTAATGTCGGTAACAGAATCAAGAAGTAATGTCAGTAACAGAATTGAAAAGTAATGTCGGTAACAGATTCAAGAAGTAATGTCGGTAACAGAATCGAGAAGTAATGTTAGTAACAGAATTGAAACGCATTTCCAACTAGAAAGCTATCAGAGCGCGTAATTGTGCATGGATCCGCACAAAAATTTAATCCTATTGATCACCCTTCCAGAAGATTTTCATCGATATTCCTTGAGAACCTTTGGAGATATTGTGTGGACAGACATGTACTTTTGCCAATGTCGTGTGGACATATAATGGACGTAGGGGTAGGTAATTGTGCTTGGATCCAAACAAAAATTTAATCACTTCTGTATCGAGTGGATAGACATGAGCGTATACATAAATGTACAAGAAAAAAATCTCAATCAAAAAAGAATTCCTGGATCCACCCCAATATTTAACCACTTCTTCCTTACCTATTGACCACCCTTCCACAAAATTTCATTGAAACCATTGATAACTTTCGGAGATATTGTGTTGACACACGGACACGACCGAATACATATACCTCTCCAACTTGGCAGAGATAACAATTGGAGGTTCTTATAATTCAGGCTTGAAGATAAAGTAGCTTTCCCCCCCCCCCATTTGGTAAACAGTTGTAATAATAAAAATTATAATTAAAAGCTTATCAATATTTAAATGTCTTCTGATCTAAATTGATAGAATGAAGACTACAGTGAATACTTTATATACTAATACAATCATAATATGCAAGAGCTGCAAGTATTTGAGTTGGTGTTAAGTTCTGGAGTTTGTATGCTTTGTGCTAGTATTAGGCTAAGCATTCATTATATTAGGTTTACTAACATATCACATTAGAATCACCACTGTTTGACTTATTTAAAAGAGTGGGGATGAGAACAAATGTAACAAGTCCTTTAAATCTGGAAAAGATGATTGACAAGTAAGCAAGTGTTTCTTCTGTGAAAAGATCTGAAATAGAAAAGAATCAGTAGCACCATACTTATTTGTAAAGATAAATGCATGTAACTTCCCTTTGGTAATAGCATTCCCAAGGAATAAATATTCTTAACAAACGAGTATTAATTAAATATTTGCCTTTTAGCAATTTTCCTTTTTTATATTCTAAAAAAAAGTAAAAAGAAAGTATCCTTAATCATTGTTAGCTAAGAAGAGTATTTCATTATGGCTTAATCCTTCAAAAAGCAAATGAATGCAAGAGTAAAAGTTATGTATAGATACAAGAGATTGCCATATTGTTTAAGATTAACAAACATATCGATGGATTCAAATTACAAGATGTTGCTACTTGAAAAGCATTCAAAGATTTAAAAGAGAAAATTTTTTAAATTGTACCAATGTTAAGTGAGAAAAATGAAGCTGGAATGCTGCCATAAATGCTGCCACAAAAACGTTTTAGTTAAAAAAGAATATCAAAATAAATATATATAAAAAAAAAAAAAAAATTTAAAAAAAAACTCAAACACCAGAAAAAAGTTCTGGAAGAATCACACCCCAAGGAAGCTGATATAATGCCATTCTTAAATATCAAAAATCAAAATTTTTTTTCGCAAAGTAAAGCATGAAGGTCATTAAAATATTTTTTGCAAAATTTTTCAAATGAACAATCAAAATAGCATCAGTTAAAATAAAAATAAATTTACAACTGTATTTAACCCTTTACTCAAGATATGACATTAAATGATCTTGTATGGTCATACTTATTTGTGAGTAACGTTCACTAATGTTGCAATACAGTACACATGAACCTATTTGCTACTTGAAGATATGCCCAAATATGTTTTGATCATCCGATGTCGAGAGATTAAAATGCAAATCTTGTAAGCCATTGCTAGTGAGTGTTCACCACTAGGTGCTCCAGGAATGTGACCCAGGAGCTAAAATTGGCTTTGTCCAAGATAATAAAAATTAAAAAAAAATTTAAAAAAAATAAAAATAAAAAATCATTTTGCTTCTCCCATCTGAGAAGAAAGGAAAAACTTATTTAATCTTAACCAAAATGAAAAACTTCACTAGTTTGTAATAGGAAGAATATGTGACAGAATAAAATATGCTCTATAAAACTCATTATATGACAATAGTATACCACCAAGTTTTCTAAATGTTCATTTTAAAATGGGTTTTTTTATTATATAAAACAAATGCTAAATAATCAGTTTATTCATATTAAATTGTTTCTTTACATATTTTAAGTTAGTTAAATCATAATAATTTCCCAATACACATTTATGTAAAGAAAAAGAAATTTAATATGAATAAAATTATTTCTTAAAACAGTTCAACTAGATTTTTAAATTACAATTTTGAAAACACACAAATACCATAAATCTTGACATTAATTTTAGGCCATGATTTTGTTCATAAAGTTACAAATTTAGCAAGTTTCATGTAATAAAAAAAATAATTTAAAATGAACATTAGAAAACAATGTTAAGAACAAGAAAGACTTAATGAGTCAAGGGTTAAATATGTTGTTTGTTTGGCAACAAATCAATCCAGGAAAAGAACAGCTTTAAAAAAATATAAAAAATGTTTACAAATGAAAAAATATTCAAGTTTAGTGAAGTTTCAATAAAATATTACCTGATTCTGTTCTATACCTTTATTTGATGGGGCAAAAATACTTTGGTGCTATGTAAGTATTCAAAAAATCCTAACCAATTGATCTTTGTAATACAAAGACCAAACAAACATAGAATAAACAAATGCAGAATAGATCAGCCACTCATAATGAATCCATAATAATCAAATCTAGAACTGCTTGTGCTATGGCATATCTATCATTTGAATATATTATGTTCATTTTATTTAGATTTATTAAATAAGTACATATCTATTAATGTCACTGGATCAAATGAATAATTCAAATTACATTTCAAATATAAGCATATGCAAGTACACAAATACAATAGAGACATTTACATTTAAGCGCATATATCTGTTAGTCAGTTGTAGGTTTGCAAAGTTGAAGCCATCTTGTTTTATGGGTGGCCTGTCTTAAAGAAGAATCAATGAAACTCTCAATTGGATAGCTCTGTGACTATCAAACATGGAGGGAAGCAAGACAACAGGAAAAAGGAACAATGCATGCATCAACTCAAACTAAAACAATGGCACATGCAATCGATATATGCAGCCTGCATCACCAGCTAACAAAAACTGATCAAAAATAAAGGAAACAAATACATTCAGCACTGAAATAAAAAAGTTTTTTTTTTTTTTAAAAAATAACATTGGTCATTGATACACATCCAATGACATGCCAACTTGTGTCAGCTGTCATTACTAAGTGGATATAGGGCATTTTTTTTAATAATCTTAGATTTGTCAAGTCTCCTTCCCAGTAGATAGACAATTTTGTATAGTTCAATAATTGAGAGACCAAAAAGAAAAATCTATCACTAAAGAATAGTCTCATTTTTATAGTTGAAGGGATCACACAGTGGTGCGGATTTTATTGAATATTCTAAAAACTAATATCCCTTAATATACAGATATATATCTCAAAAAGTAGATTTTCATTTTCCCCCGCCACATGAACCCCTTCCTAAACAATAATTCACAATCTTATCAACAAACTATTACTTACCTTCATAGAAATAAATAAAAAAAGATTGGAGAAAAACTAAAGTCTATAAAATAAAATCAACTATATTAACGTATTGACTACTGGGCTTTGTACGAATAACTTACCTTTTCATAGAGAGGAGCTACACACTTAGAAGAGGAAACAACTATAAGTAATATACGTGCTTACTTACTTAAGATACAGTTCCTGATGTTAAAATGGCAATCTAGAAAAAATGGGTCCTAAAAATGCTAGGCCCCAAAAATCTGAAACGTGAAGGACATTTACCCTATACCCAGTATAACACCCAACAGGACATCAAAAAATATGCTGATCCACTACAACGACCAATGTTAACAATGTTTCAAAAACAAGCAATAGACAAAAGCAATTCATGATTGTATTTGCCAGAAGAAGGTAACCTTTACAACCAGATTTTAAATTGTTGTCATCTTCCAGGATATAGAAAATTAGATACGAGATTTCAATGCTTAATTCTGTAAGCAAGTTTTTAAAAATAACCTATAAATCCAAAGGCTTTTGGCTTTTGTTTTATAAAAAAGAAAAAAAAAAAAGAAAAAAAAATCAATTTAAATAGTTATATATATAAATTATCTTGCAAATTCTCCATCTTAAATTTCACCATCATCCAATTGTTTTTTTTTCCTTTCATTAAAAAAAATTCTTTAAAAATAAAATAAAACTACACGATGTGTTCTGAGATCTTCAAATCAGGCTCCACTGATGCCACCAACATCATTCGTCAGGAGGGGACCAGATTCTTTGGAGAAGAACACAAAAATACATATTTATAATGAAGTTGTGGAAAAAAATATATATATGCCATCACCACCACCGCCACCATGAGCATCAACACATCATCTACGAGATGATATTATTTTGCTGTGTATGAGCAAAATAATGGAAGAGCAAAGTGGAGGAGGAGAAATTAGGAGTAAGAGGTAGGAAGGTAGAAGGAGAAGGAGTTGCAGCTGTTCCAGCCCAACTTACATACCAAAGGTGGAAGCAGAGAACTGGCTGAAGAAAAGGTCTGAAAAAAGCAGCACATCATATATGAAACAAATAGTACAAGCAACAATGGCTGTTGTCAATTTATTGGACGGAGAACAGGACACGGAACTGGGAGATCGGGACAGGTAGGGGAGCCGGAAGACAGATGATCATCAAAAATACGAGGGCTTTTCATCGGTTTGGAAAGATGTGCATTTTTTTCATGTATGGTCCGTCTATGTTGGATAAATAAGTGTGTGTGTTAGAAAAATAATCAAGGAGAGAGAAATAAAAGGGGATAAGAATTATCAGTTTTTAATCAGTTGATGGGAACAAGTGACAATACAAGCAAGTTTTATATGCAATAATGAAATTAAAACATTTGCAAACAAAAAGGGAGAAATTAATAAAACAGTTGTTTGTCCTTTTTCTAAGATGTTAAAATATACATAAAAAAATTTTAAAAAAAAAAAAAAAAAAAAAGATACTTTTTTTAGGTCAAAAGGGAAAAATATTAACCAATGCTCACACTCAGATCTTCGCATTCTAACACTTAAGATGTTGAAAATGGCCTAAACAGCAGTAACATGTACCAGACACCAATACACAAGACAGAACTATGTTCATAAAAATGTTAATTTTAAAATCAATTTTTAAAAAAAAGATTTTTAAGTTTTAGAATTTTAATATTTATAACGTCTAGAACACTGAAAATCTGCTATCAAAGCTATCAAGTGAAAGGTTTAAAATGATAGTTTAGTCATGGCTCGTACAAGAAAGCTTGTTAAAACAAAAATGTTTGGGAAATACTTTAGCT
This sequence comes from Architeuthis dux, assembly GCA_006491835.1. Classification (NCBI taxonomy): domain Eukaryota; kingdom Metazoa; phylum Mollusca; class Cephalopoda; order Oegopsida; family Architeuthidae; genus Architeuthis; species Architeuthis dux. The sequence continues at coordinate 428,941 of VCCN01000241.1, read as the reverse complement.
ATAGATAATCCCTGCCCAAAAGTTAACCCCCTTTTTAATGATGGCAGGGTATCACCAGAATCATTGCTGTATTTAGAAGTAGAAAACTTCCAAGACTGATCATCACAGCACTTTAAATCAAAGTTTGGGTTTTTTTTTTTCAATTAGAGAAAGAAAAGAAAAAAAGAAATCTACACCTTACTAAAAACTTTATCCAAGTAAAAAGTTTGATTTTTTTGTTTTCTTCTGCACTATGTGTCACTTTTAATAAACATCTAAGAATAAATGCAATTCCAATAGCCAGATTAGAGGATAGCAAATTTATGGATGAAAAAGACAACTGATGCAATCATCTTTTTTATTGTTATTATTGGATGAAGTATTGTAACATTATTTTTATTAAATTTGACTAGTTTTTAGCTTAATTTTAGTTGTATTTATACAACTTTCAATTAGGGCCATTGTTTTTATGGCAACAAATAACAGTGCGATCAAAAATAAAGATTAAGCTTTTGCTGGGAATCAAACTCGCATCCCTTATTGCCATAGAAACAATGGCCCGAAATTGAAAAATTGAATAAAAACAACTAAAATTAAGATCTAGACAAGTTTAATAAAAGTAAGACTTATGTTTGACTAATTTTTGTCTGAATTTCTGAGATGAGGAATTATTATTATACACCAATTTACTTGGACTAATGGGCTACATTCAAAATTCCCAGAAGGTTACCAACTACGACAGACACCTGAAGAAGGCCTGAGGGTACCATGGACGAAACGTTGGGATTATAACAACCAAGATAAGGACACTAGTCCAAGTAAATCAGTGTATGATAATGATGTTTGACTAATTCAAGATGATCCCCACAGAATGCAGAACCAGAATGTTGTGATTGAATATGAAACTTTTTGCCAATTAAAAAAGGAAGCTGATTTATTCCTAGAAAACAATTTCCAACTTATTCTATGCTTTAAACATTTTTAACAAAAAAAACATCTGATTTATTTATTTACCTTAAATATTTAGACAATAATTTATTCTAATAGATTAACAATCGAAATACAAATCAATCTGAAATACCTATTTCTATTGACTACATAAAAGTAATGACATACGTAATATTTTTATATCTTTAGCAGGTTTGACTAAAAATTCAGTTGACAACTAAAATGTGTTTTTGTTTTCAGCTTATACTTAGTTACATTGATTTGAACAGCAATACCATAACCATACTACATCAAAACCTGCACTATTCAAGGTATTCCTGTACATTCAATTTCTATCAGATGATATATAAAATTTATATAACTACCAGAAAAATATGATAATTGGTGTTTGATCAGTGAAGAAATCCTCAAGACAAGAGAAGGATTATCACTGGTAGCAGAGCGTAGAATACACACATAAAATATCCAAATTATTTTGGATTTCACAATAGTAACAGATTCTACAATAGCGAAGGCTGATTTATAAGATGACACACTGACATGATTGCATTCATTTTGGTTCTGCTAGTGAGCAGGATATGGATAGAATGAGGAAGCTGCCACTGAAGACCAAATGTAGCGAAGCAAAGATAACTAGCAACGACTGTCTGAATTCCAAGACTTGCCAAACAGATCTGTGCTGCTGCTGCTAGCACTGCTGCTATTGTTATTACCACCACTGTTGCCTCTACCAGTACAGTTAAACGTTCTGTTCCGAGGATGAGTCAGTTCACATTCTATTACCCATTCCAAGATGGGGAAAATAGAAAAAGAGCAAAATCAAACAGTGGTTGTGTAAACGTGACTTAACAGTCAACTACCTTGACAGAAAATATTCACCACCACCACTACTACTACTACTGTGGTTTCTGTCATGGTATTTTAGTGGAAGTAGAAGCTACAATAAAATAAAGGTTACTTGCTTATGACAGCCATCCATATAAGGCTTTGAGGATTTTCTTTTCTTTGGAGCAGCATTAGTTACAAGGAGGTAAGAAGTCTACAAGATGTGAGTATAATGAAGATTATATATATATAATATATATATATCTCAAAAAGGAATTTGAAATCTACCCTATCAGTTACTTCTGGGTTATGCTAGCTAAAAATAAGAGTTACATCTAAAAAGATTTCAAAATGAAAATATTAAAAGAATATTGCTACAGAAAATGATAGTTTTCAATAAGAGTACTAGAACCAAGAAAAAAGGCTGTAAAATCAAGTATCAAAATTAGAAAAATAGAAATCAAATTTTACGGATCTTTGTCAGAGTGTTATCGCTTTTTGCAATATAATCACTGGATAGAATTTTATAAAATAATTATGATCAATGCCAGTTCCATTTTCTTTATAGATTCTAATTTGGCTTAAGATCTACGACTGGAGAAAAATTCTAGGCCAAATTTACATCAGCATTCAAGGTCAACAATTCCACTAGCTTTTTTCTATCTAATGCAGGGGTCTCTAATCTTTTTTGTACAGGTGACTGGTTCAATATTGACAATATTCTTGCGGACCAGCTAGAGGGAAGGTAATCACGACCGGAATATTGGTGAGGAGTCAACTATAAGTCAATAGTTAAACCCTTTTAGAAACGAAATTGAGTGTATCTAACAAATTTAATATCAAGATCCAGGGAAGTGAATTTGTTTTTATTTCACAAATTATATATATTTCCCCGTTGGCCCAGTAGCACATTCTTTGCAGCCTGGTGGATGGGGACCACCGATCTCATGCACTAGTTGATCCTGCCTAAACTACAGTCAAGTTCAGACCTATTTCTCTACCCATATTAACAATAGGCTGTTTACAACCCATGAGTCAGATGGCTATAAAAGCATCAGATATAAAGACTGCTTTATTTTAAGATAATCATAAGAGCTGGCAAAGACACTCTTAAGTTACAAGAGGTAATATAATGTAACAAAATCAATTTTGTTCAATTCAGTTTTTGGTTATATATGTAAGACTTAATTAATAATTCTTCCAGCGTTTTTTTTTTTTAGGGAAATTTAGAAGTTTAAAATAATTTTTTAGGGCTCAAAATTTAAAATTCTATTTTAAGCTAAGAGTGTGGTATACATTGACCAATGATCAAGCATGAACTTCTGAAAGTTTCAATCCACTCGTTCACTGTTACGCATCGCTTGAAGTAGACATGTTTTTCTGACATGTCGTAAAAATGGTCAGTTAAAAAAAAAAAACAAGCAATGTACCTAAACGGCTACCGAATCTTTTTGTATACTAATGGAAGTTTATGGGGAAGAATGGATGTCACGTGTGTGTTCGAGTGGCACAAAAGATTGATACATGGTTCAATTTTTGAACTGACCATTTTTAGGATACATCATAAAAACATGTCTACTTCAAGCGATGCCTAGAACTGAACAGCGAGTGGATTGAAACTTTCAGGGGTTGTTTATGCTGGTTTATACTTTGTTTTCTCAAGTGATATTGTATTGAGGATGCCGAAGAGCTTTACATACCAAATTGAAATAAGACTGATTTTTACTTTAAGGAAATCTTGGCAACACATACACTGAAACATCTGTTGCATAGATAGTTGTATAACCCTTAGAAATACAATTATGGGCAAATGTATTAACAATCGAATGATAACAAAGCACTACATAAAAATAATATTTCTCTGAAAAGACTGATATTCTGAAAAAGAGGCATGGGCAACCTTTTTGATCTAGCAAGCCACATAAGACATTTTTCATCCTTATTTGGGCTACACATTCACTTTAAAAATGTAGATCGTATTACAGAAAGTGTACTTAATTTCAGTTTAACCCATCACACTCGGATTTTAAATTAGCACATTTGCTCCTAACCATTTTTGGCCATTTGCTGGCTACTTTTGACCATTTTTAGTGTCTTTTTGGCAGATTTTGGCCAAATCTAGCACTTTTTGGCACACTGGTTACAGGATTAAAAAATAATAAAAAGCAAACCATCAAAAGATTAAACAATGATGTCCAAGCTGGCAAACTAATTAACTTTAACAAAGTCATGTCTGGTAAAAGGCCTATTTTGGTGGAACTGTGAGCATCAAGTGCACAACTTACAAGATCATGCTAATCACTGCACTACCAAAAGTATTCCACATCTGAGCCAGCATTACTCATACCATGCAATAAGAAAATTCTGCCATTTCAATGACCCTTGTAATGTTAAAGCCTCATCATCAACAGATGGAGAAAATTATTCAAATCTAATATTGTCAGATTGAAACAAATCTTGACCAACACAAAGTAAAACTAATCTTGACTTTAGAATTATTTTTAATTATTTCCTTAGGGTCCAGCACTTTTCCTGCATATCTAACTTTTCAGCTTTGTCAAGTCATCTTTTTGGTTTAAAAAAAAATAAATATAATAAAACAAAAACAAATACTGTATATGCCGATGTATGAGACAAATTGTTTATAAAGGTATTTAGAGGCTCAATGCAACTCATCCGAGCTTCGGTACAGCTCTATAGTCATAATACCAGCGCTTTAGACGCAGTGGAATATTTGCAGTTCTTTTTTTTTAAATTAAATGTTCGTCTTATATACCAGCATATACAGTAAATAAATTTTAAGAAATAATTAGCAAATATTAATCACATGAGTTTGCCATATTCCTTAAAATATTTCCCTTACATTCAAATATGCTTCATAATTTTTTTAAAAATCTAAGTAACTCACAAAGTTAGGGAGTAGTTAACTCAGATCCCGAAGCACGTAAATTATTACAGCAGAGTAATCAGAAGGATTAATGACTAAAAACTGTTAAAACAAAGAACAAATGGAAATTTCTGGAGAGGGAAAAATGGAGAGAGGAAAAAAAAAAAAAGGAAAAAGGACAAACAATTGTTAGGTCAACAATCCATGCATCAATCTTGGGTGATTTTTCATGAATCAGGCAAGACCATCTGAAAATAAGAACAGGGACAAACGATAAACAGTTAATATTTTTGATCTTTTAGCTTTTCACTTGTTCCCATTCAGGTTTTTTAAAAGATTAATGCATATTTTTTTGTGTACCTTTTTTTTTTTGTAAGATTGCACCAGAGATATTTCTATCCAGATTACATGTAACATTTTTTTTTTGTCCAAGTGTCAGAATTGAGGCTTGAAAAAAAATAAAAGGGAGGGACAGGTCCAGCTACGGTCAAACGGGTTCTTTGTCATTTCGTTTCAAGTCAATCAAAGATTAAAACTGCCAAGACAATAAATTTTTATATTTGTATCAGTGTAACAATTTCATCAAAACTCATAGCTTCTAAACTGAAGACTTTACATGTAATTTATTCACCCACTCCTGCAAGGAATAGATTTATGTCACTAATATATACATAAAACCTTTAAGGCAAATCTTCAGTTCCTCATTAAAAATATCTTCATTTGAATCATATACATATGGTTCCTTAGAAAAGATTTGACAAGTAAATAATGTAAAAAGCTGTTTAGAAAGATCACTTTAAATTGAAGTGGAATAAGATTTTTTAAAACATGTCGGAGACCATTATGCAATGAAATCTCTGCAATAAGATTTTTAAAATTGGAAACTAGAGATTTCTGGATTTGGTCACAATAAGCAAAATGCATAAACATTGCTTATCCTCTTATTACCACTTTCTAAACTCTTCGAACTACAATTGAAGAAATCTGTGTAGGTCTGTGTGTTTGCAACGTGATTACTCAACAACTGGCCATTGTATGAAATTGACATGCGCCAGATATATTAGTCAGCACACAAGGCATTATAGAATTATCTAAATTTAGATATAAAATATCTAAATTGGCAACACTGAAGAGAAGTAACCAAAATACTATGAAGCTGTAGTTTCGTACAATTGACGGAAAATTATTTTAAAGTCTGGCCCCTTCCAAACATGTATCTTTGGAATTGGCACTGCCCTAGTGTGTATAATCTTTTGAAAAATTATTTTAAACAAATAACATGGAAAGAATCTTTAGTAAGAAGCATAGAAAGAATTATAGAAAGTTTATTGATTATCTTCATAGCACCCGCAGGTGTCGATAATGGATGAGATGCAATTCATTAATTACATTAGAGCAGCATCTGGTACCATTATAGATTACAAGCATTAGCTATCTAGGTTACTGTCAGTTGCAAAGAAGGCCAAGTTAGATTGAAATTTAAAAGTGTTCTTACATCAAATATCAAAGCTAAAATCCATGAAGGCAGATAATTAGTAATTTCGTTAAATGTTTGTTTCAGTAAGTGTTTAAAAAATAGATTAGATTTTCTAAAGCAATGCAATATGCCTATTTTTTTAATACACAAAAAATTATTTTACAGGATCAAAATCTAATCAAATATATAAAAATCTAATGATATAAGTAGTCTTGGCAGTTGTAAACAGTTGAGTTTGTGTCAGTCTCAAGTGAGTATTAGTCTCTATATCAAATATTTATCTACCAACCTAACTGCTATAATTTCAAAATTGGAGTCAAATTTACTTTCAATTTAATGATTTAAATAATTTCAAATTTTAACAGCCATGAATTTTATTTTTTGTAACTTTTTTAAGAATCTTAAATGGAAACAGTGAATAATGTTACACAGGCAAGGAAATTATAGAGCGAGAATATTCTCTCTTCACATTCCAGCAGATTCAATCTGAGCACAATAGCTTTTTGATTACAAGCCATGCCAGTAAGTAAGAACTAGCAAGGGGACAATCCATGCACTATTCAGTTGATTTTTTTTTTTTGCTTGAGATGTTCAAAATAAATAAATTGATAAATTAATAAATAAATAAATAATTATTTTTAAACAATCAAAAATTTGAATTGGTTAATTTTTCAGATATGGAGAAAAAAAAAAAAACTGAATTAAAAAAAAATAAAATAAAATTAAAATGAAAAAATGACTGTATATTAAAGCGCAATAATTAGGCAAGAACTATGAGCCAAGCGTGTGAAATTTGTTGTTGCTTGAAACAATCTGAAAAGTGTGCGGAGTTGTCTTACAAAAACGGGTGTGGAGGAAGGGTGAAAACAAAAGAAAATCTTACAATAAGTAACCAAACTGGGAACAGAGCTCACAAAAAATATAAACAAAAACTGTTTAAAGACAAAAACCCTCCCCCAAAAGATTAGCCATGAAAGATTTATGAATGAATCTGCTAAAATATATTAGGCAGAGAAAGCTGTTTTCTACATTCAAACAATTTCTTCCCAAAACTAGTAACTTAAATATTTCTACGAGATGATCCATTGAAGAATGAAAGAATAAGCTAATTTTAAAATAGTATTCATTAAAAAACGAAGTATCATAGAATTAACATAATACCAAAATTCTTTTCTCAAAAACCCGAATAGCAAGAACAGCAAAACAGTAACCAACATATTTCACCAGTGCCAAATGATTTTACAACAGAAGAATCACATTTTTTTCATTAAGCTTTGCAATTAGACCTAACTGTTTCTATCTGTTAAAAGGTTACATTGATACAGTCATAATTTCCTATATTTATGAAACTTGAAAATAAATTCCGAAATGATCTTAATAAAGCAAAAAACTTTTGTACGGAGCTATTATGACTAAGTTATATTATGGCTAAGTTATATAGCATTACAAAGTTAGACAATTGAATTTACTTGAAAGTTTCAAGTCTGGTTCCGAACCAGGACCTTATTCTTACAAGTTTTTATGACCACCCCCTTGGCAGGATGCAAGTCCACCGAAGTGATGCCGCCACCCTAACAGTAGTGATTAAAAAATCTGAACTTAAATCATCATGTTTATCATTATTAATTTTTGACTAGTATTTATTTCATCTTAATTTTAGTTGCCTATTATCAAACTACTCAGACCGTCAGTCTATGGCAGTGAGTAAACAGCACAGATTGGAAATAATAATAAGCTCTAGGCGAGACTCGAACTCTCATTCCTTTTACCTCAGAAAACCTACCTATGTACAGCAACTGCTCTACTGATTGAGTTACTAGAACTCTACGGTTAGCAGAAGATCAAATCTAACTCATCCTTAACCTCCCTCCCACCATATTTGTTATTGTTTTTTTTTTTTTTACATACACTAGTTGTATTAGTAGTAATACTATCAAGATTTTTTTTTTTTAGATGAAGCACAGTCAACCATTATTAAATAAAATAAAATAAAAATAAAATGAAGATTAAATCTTGTTTCCCCCACTTTTCATGTAGACTTATTTTAATAAGTGTGAGACTGTTGCAAGGAATGCTCACTTTAATTTTTCTATATTGGAAGCAAATCTAATTAAATGAAGAATTCTTGTTTAATATCCAAAATCAGTTCAAGTTAACCTGTTCAATACTGGATCACTTTTTTATCTGAAGCTTTTTAGACGAGGCATCTGACTTATTGTATTGCTTTTCTCAGACTAATTCTCTTGTCTTTCATTGCTTTCTTGTTATGAGGTTTCAGCTGCTGTACACTCAGACCTTCCTTGGATGCAGGTTTGAAACCATCAACCAAAACTATCAACACAGGTTTCTTCAGTTTTCAAGCTGGTCTGGCGGGTTATGTATGTATGTATGTATGTAGCATATAGGCTGCACCAATGGAGGTAGAGGGCTGAAAAATGTACATATTTACTCCTTATGTCTAGAAAAAAAAACTTTTTGGAGGGGGGGGGTGATTCCATTTGCAAGGTAATTTTATTCTAAATTGGTGCTTTAGTTTTTGTTGCAGCAGTATTCACTTGTTTTTTGAAAATTCAGACTTTTTTTAGTGAACACTGCCAAACAAAAGGCAAGAGAAGTAACTTAATCATTGATCACCCCCAATGCTGCCAAAAAGACATTAGTCACACAATGGTTTCTATTGAGTGACTAACCAGACCAGCTTCTCTTCTTTTTTTTTTTAACGCTGAACCTTGTTCTGTTTGGGCATTGCGCATTCCTTCCCAAACATCTGGTGCCTTTGCACATTTTTGGAACCTCAGATCTAGCATTTCTTTTCTGATCAGTGGCTCCCAAATATCACTGACTTGGCCTGCTGATCTTAGGATTTGAGCATAGATATTAACAATACATCAGAGCCACTGAACAGAAAAGAAATGCTAGATCTGAGGTTCCACAAACATGCAGACACTGGATGTGATGTTTCAAAAGAAACATGCAGAACAAGGGTCAGCTTTTTTTAAAAAAAAGTAAACATACACCTGAGGAAGGTTTGAAACAGTCAAAACATCATAACAAGAAAGCAATGACAGACAAGATAATTAGTCCAGAAAAAGGAATACAGAGATACTAGAACACTTGTATCACCTTGTTAGATATAAAATAATTTCTAAGTTTTTAAATCCTTTTAAAATTTTCAAAATAGGACATAACAGCAGTAGGTTTTCTGATCATCATAATGCAGAACTTAAAATGAATCCAATTTTTGTTTTATTTGATGAAGTATTGTAAATCATTAATTTTTTGCTATTTACCTTCATCTTAATAACTTGATCAGAGTTCCAGTAGCTTAGTGGTAAGTGCGATTGTGTGTTAAGCGAGCCACCTTCCGGCATAGAGCAGCGTGAGTTCGATTCTCACCTGGAACTTATTCTTTCTTCCGATCCACGCTGTTATTTTATTTACTCACTGCCAAAGGGAAACCAGCCCGAGTTTAGTTGCGATAAAAAGCAACAATAATTAAGATGATAAATAGTAGCAAAAAAATAATAATAATGATGATTAAAAAAATCTGCAGAGGTTAAATTCATTAAAAAAGTGCTACTTTTATTCCACTCTCATAACGCCATTGTAAAAATTAGTAGCAATTACAATTTTTAATCAAGAAATCTTAAATTATTATACTGTTTGTTATGAATAGTATATTTAAATCTCTAGCCTTCTAATCCTGTCAAAGTAATGACATGGAGAACAAACTCTCAACTCAGGGTCACAAAAATAATTTACTCAGAACTAAAAAGATTTTTTAAATCCTTTGATCAGTTAGTGTAAATTACAACTGCAGATTCACATTCTTTACATGTCAATATCTCCACACAGACCATACTATATTCAATTTTTAAATAAGCCAAAGTATTTTATAAATTATTCAAATATAGCCATAATTTTTTATACACAACAAATGATTTGAAAAGGTCAAAAATAAGCGAATATTTGTTGGTAGATTGTATGCCTCTAATTGATAGAGCAGAAACAGAATAATTTATATTAATTATGTCATTAACTGACCAATTACTGTAACTTTCTGCCATCTAATCCTATCAGAGTTGAAGTTTAATTCGGTTGGAGTCTTGCCAATTGCATTTAAGTAGAACTAATAACTATTTCCTCCATGTAAATAATAACCAAGAAACAAATTGATGCCAGATCCACACACAGAAAGAAGAGCCTTCTATTCCAGCTTTCATTATTAAAAATAACTTTCCACTTATAAACACTTAATAGAATAAATGTTTTTAAATAAATTCTGGGTTCTACATTTAACTACAAAACAACTGTTCTGAAAAGGATTTTAAAAGATCAGATAAAATTTCAGCAATATGTTTTGTTATAGTCAATCAGTTAAGGAATGACCAAACTGTCTTATTGATTCTAATAGAAATACAAGAAAACAGGTTTGAATAAAATACAAGGGAGGTAATTAATATTTCTTAAACATAACTCATTTTGCAAAAACTTGTTTAGTTTAAATCGTAAATACATAGTGTCAGTTGTTGTAAGTGGGTAAGAAGCAAAATTTCCATTTATATTAGCTGCTCACGGAAAATTAAAATATCAGCATTTGCTACACAAAAGTTCTTAATTCCAACAGTCTAACTACATGACTCGTTCTTCTGGTTATCTGATACTTCCCAGCCTTTGATTCCCCTATGGTTTACAAAGGTATTTGGAGGACTACAGCTCACCCAACTCATCCAAGCCCCATAAGTGTCCATATCAAGCTTTAGTAGACAGCACCTTAGTCATAATACCAGCGCATTGGAGGCAGTGTAATATTTGCATAGTTTTTATTTTTATTAAATTAAATGTCCATCTTATATACCAGCATGAAATGATAAGTTAGGAGCCTAATACTTAAACTGGGGCCAGGAAATCCAACCAGACATTGGTATACGGATGAAAAGTTTGAAAGAAAAATTTGAGGGGAGAATAAAATTTGAATTATCAAAAAGGAAATCTTAAAAGCAGATACAATGAAGCATTTAAAGCCCCCTAGCAATTAAGATGGATCCAAACAAGTTATACATTACAAATAGTGGCTATTTTGCAATAAAGCTTGCATACAACAATCTGAAAGTCAATCCAGGATTCCAAAAGAGACGAATTAATAAAAATTCAAAAATGGAATGCCCAATATGCTGATCACAACCAAGTTGTACTATTGCTGAACATTTAGGAGGGGATTGGCATTCTGTCTTGTTCTTTACAAGATCAAGGAGAAAGTTACAAGACAACTATTGGGTGGAACAGTTAGAGTATAATTACTTGGAATTCAATGTCAATGAAAAAGAACGATCCAAAAAAAAATCTCAATACATCAATTAAAGTTGTAGACAGACTAAAATATCTTTATAAAAAAGGTCTTTATCAGCACTGTGCAATAGTACAGACATATTTACAGTAATAAGCTATGAACTCTTAAATATAGCTTAAAAGATGAGCGAGAGAATAATGAGCAGCATTAGTGTTGCACTAAGGATTTTTACCAGCATTCTCTTGCCTATCATAACAATAAAAATATTTCCTTGTTATCTACTTATATGATGAACAGTGTGATTTTCTTGGTTCTGTCCGTGACCATGAACTGTTCCACTTGAAGGTAACAATTTTCCAGATAAAAATATCTCCTACCATTTGAGACAATGGACTCATCCACTTTAATATTTTTTTATATAAGAAATCTTTTTTTTAAAAATCATCTAATAGAACCTGAATAAAGATAGTCCCCCTTTCGAAAGTTCGCTTTGTGGCACTTTTTTGCTTTTTAAAAAAATGAAAAGCGAAAGTAGAGTTCAGCTTATATTTTGCAGCAAGCCATTATATAAAGCAGTGCACACCCTCTTCTACACCCCAGTCTCCTGTACCTCCAACCATCATAACCTGCCAACTGAGCCGGACATACCATCCTCACCATTTTGGGGGGTCTGGGGATACCATTAATTTATATGGGAAATTTTTTGAGTAACAGCTTTTTCACTTCACTCCATTTCGGCTTACAAAAAGGCTTTTATAAGAACACTCTACTTTTCGGATAGTTGGGAAACCGGGATTAACCAGTTTACATATGATGTAGTAATACATGCAACTTTTTTATGTAATAATATTCATTAGAACTTCCTATATTTATAACTCTTTCCAATGAATAAAGTATTAATATTTACCTGTGCCCTCATGTATAGCACAGCTGTCACTTTGGTTCTTGAATGATGTTGAGGTACTCGGTCTCAATAAATTTTCACACACACCATTCAGGTAGTGTGGATTCCTTATGAGCAAAACACAAAGAGTACTCTAGTACAGCGGTTGTCAGATGGCCATAAATTAAGTGATAACTTTTTTAATTATTTGATGTGCAAAAAGATAACCTGAAGCATGCATAGCCTAATTCAGAAATAAAAAATATATCAAAACATAAACTACAAACTAAATGTGCAACCCTTGAATGTGAATACTTTAGCAGGACCAGTACTTGAACAAAAGCTTGTTAAAAATAAATGAGAAATAAATTTATGTAGAATTCTTTACGAAACGAAATGAAAATATAGAAAAGAAAAAGAAATTTAGCTTAAAACATTCCAATTGCAAAGAAAAGAAAAGGAAAAATGGGAAATAGTGAGATTGCAATATCCTTGAGCTATTTTCCTCTGATGAAAAATACTCTACAGGGAGCATAGAAAGGAGTTCTTGAGAAGTTATAAGAATTCCTGAACAGGAATAAGAAAACATTCAAATGTCAATATGTCATTTTAGGAACAATTTAAGAGTTCAAAAAGCAAGTGAAGAAAAAATTAAAGATTGGGGAAAAGAGTGATAAAGAACTGATTTAACTGAGCGGTAAACAAATGCTGGATGATGACTGAAACATAGAAATAGAGAGCATGGAGAGATAGAGAGAGCATGGAGAGATAGAGAGATAGAGAGAGAGAGAGAGAGAAAGGAGAGATAAAAAAAAAGGTTGCTGCTTTCAAGTGAGTCTATGTGTGTGTTAGGCAAACTCAATATGCTTCAGTTCAAAGAGGATCAAAAGAGCTTGTGAACTGACATAAAATGATTGCAGCTGCTGAGTAAAAAAAAAAAAAAAAAAAAAATATATCGATGTAGCTTTGATAAGAAAGAAAAAGTGAGAAAACATAGATAACAGCACAAAGGAATAAATAATAAATAGAAATAAAAAGATTTTTTAAAAAGGAACCAATGCACTTGACTGTCATTAACTCCCACTAGTTTTGTAATAGTTTAAGCAAGAAATAAAATGTTGCACAGATATAAAACGGTCTGCAAATACGGCTTCTTTTCTATTCGTCTTGTTTTCTTCACAAATACCCGAGTGTATGGAAAGAGCACTCAAGGTTAACAAGACAGCTCATCAGTAAAATTATCATTCATACCCAACTGTGCCTTCAAAGATCTGCTAGTTTAACTCTTTCCTCCCTGACAGCCATGTTTGATTACTTTCCCAACTGTCGGCTCTAACAAAGTGCCTGTGTGCCCTTAAACTAATTTAACAGCCTGTGGCTGAACAAAAAAATACAATGGTCAGTAAATAAATTGCTACATCTCTTAATATTAAATGTATGCTTACTAAATTTTCAGTGATTATTCCCAATGTATCACTTCTAAATCCAGTGAAATAAAACTATGAAAAAGTGAATTGAAAAAAAAAAGAATTTATTATTGATTGATTGGCAGTTATGATTTAAATGTGTTTTAGTAATCTTTTTGTTGTTGCCCGGGAAATAATGCAAGTACGAGATCATGCTTTTATGCGTGAAATTTATGCCATGTTGGGGTTGATCAATTAAAAAATTGAAAAATAGGTTGATCAATGAATAAGTTACTTTTGTTGGGCAGTGATCACTAAAAAAGTTTGAATTTTCAAAAAAATAAGCATGAACGCTGCCAGATATAAACTAAGGGACCAATTTAGCATAAACTTACATTGTAAATTGAACTATGTACTAAAAACCGGTGGGGGGGGGGGGGGGGCATTTAAAAAAATTAGAAAGAAAAAAAAAATTTTTTTATAGACATTAAGGAGAAATGTTTAAATTTTCAGCCCTCTAGCAACATTGGTGTGGCCTGTATGCGTAATATGTACATAGCCAGCTAGACCATCTTAAAAACTTAAGAAACTTATGTTGATGTTTGACGGTTTCTAATTAGTTTTAAAGAAAAAAAAAAAAAGAAAAAAAATGAATAGGAATTGAAATCAAGTTAATACAAAAGAATTAACCTTCCACAGTTAATTATTTGATTTTATGAAGTGGTCAAAACATTCTATTAAAAAGAGCAATTGCTGAATCATTTGACCAGCATCTCAGATATATCAAATTCCATACTTTTATTAAAATAGCTGGAGACAGATTAAAAGGTCAAGCCACTAACCATTCATTAAAAAAAAAAAAAAAAAAAAAAAAAAAAAAAAAACTATGCTATACAAATAGAAAAAGATCCTCCATGAAGAAGTCTTTTGTGGCTGGGTCAAAACTGCTCACAGGTGCAAAACAGTCATTGTTTAGCGAATTTAAGTTCCCTACTAATTATTTATAGCTGATAAAAGGCTCTTGAAGACCTATTACATGAACTGCTCTTGCTCATTAGAGGCAGTTACACAAATAAAACGAGCAGTAAAGAATTTATTTAACTAGTCACAAAGCTGACATCATCTTGGTAGATTTTAGAATTCTTGTTTCAGACGAAGACTAAGAAGAAACACAAAACACTGTTAAATTAACCACCTAACTTATTTTATGGGGCGTGGGAGAAACGAGAAGAAAAGAAAGAAAGA
>VCCN01000241.1:389724-405673 GCA_006491835.1 Architeuthis dux | reverse complement strand
TGCACAAAGCTTACATGTTACAGAATTGTAGAACCAGGTAGTTATGTAACTAACACAAATGGAGAGCAAGGCATATACCAAGATAATGATAAAGAAAGGACAAGAAATAGCAAAGAGGTATAAAGTTATCACGTAAGTTAAACCAGTTACCAAACTACTAAATGAGAAGGAATTCAATACCGGAGTAGGTATAATTTCTGATAAGTACTTATAAGTTTCCAGGTATGAAAACTCAAGATAGGATAGAACTCTGATATTCGGTTTGTAGAAGGGAGAAGGGGAAATAGATTATACACACGGATGAACATCTTGTAAACTAAGCACATAATCCTTCACATTGCAACTGGATTAAAAAGGATTTGCACCAGTAAATTATACCTGTCCATTCTATTATAGAATGATATAAAAAATTGTTTTCTTTGTTGCATTCCTAACTATAACTCGGTTTGTTGTTTAATCACCAGTTTAGGTTTGGCAAGGCTCATTGACCAGAGAGAGAGGAAAGTGATTCCTAAATACCTGGAAATGACAACATAAAATTAATGTTATAAAAAGGTAAGCAATGAAATGCCCAGCTTCATCTAAAATGGTTGCAAATATACAAATGTATTGGTTAGAATAACAATTCTAAATCTTTTGCTGATATTTCCCCCTTTAGAAGTAGGTTTTGTTTTGTATGTACAAGCTCTTTGCTTTCTGACTATTATTCATTCTCCTCATATCATGTCTCTTCTTCCTTCATTATAACAGTCACCCTCCACCCCTGCAATGTAATGAAGTGTAAGAATGGAAGAGTGTGCTTATGCTTAAATGGGATCTAAAGGGACTCAACCTTCACTATAACTGTCATTCATTCATTACTCCTCCATCACAGGTCTATAAGTTATAGTAGTAGTATATAATACAATATAGACAGATAGCAAAAGGTAATCAATAACAACAGCTATATTAGTTTCATTTGCCTTTGCTATTATAGTTAATATAGATACATTCCATAGGTAATAAATTACTTGAACAACATTATATACTTTAATTGCAGAAATATATATATGTAAGAGTAATGATATATCTTAGTTGTCAACACCCATGGAATTTCAATGGGTCCAATTAGTAACTAAATATCATAAACTCGCTGCCATGTTACATGTTTCAATGGAGTTATACCCCCTAAGAGAACACAGAAAACTATAAATCTGTAGGAAAAGAATTTATCAGAACAAAAAAGCCAAGCAAGTCATTTTCTCCACAAGTAAAAGAATTGCTGACATGTGAATGAACCTGTCCCCAGTCCTTTTTATAAAAGAAAGTCATATTCAGAAATAATGTAGCTTATTGATTGGTATAATTTAGATAAAGGTTAGTCTCAATATTTCTCACCACTCCTGAACTAGGGATTGAACAGTATATTTTCTACTCTTATTGGGAAGTATAAAAAGCTGACTTTATAAAAGAGGGGGGGGGGTGCACCAATCTTTCATGTGAGCAGGACCTGCCTCCCTTGAATATCAGCAAGACAGATTTTATAAAGCCATATATGAGCAGCACTAAGTTTATATAACATAACAAGTGTGCCAAATGAAAAAGCTCCATTTTTCATCAATAAGAGAGGGGTAAACTAGACATTTTACATACCCACATTTATAATAAATATAAATAGATTCAAAAAAATACTCAAGAGATAAAACTGTTATCAATAACTTAGCAAGCAAATAAGGATTTAAAATCTGGGACATTAAATACTTCTCCCAACTAAACAGGTCTCCTCAGCTGGAGATGAGAGTGGGGCAGGTAATGGAGGAAGACTCAATCAGCATGAAGCTTCCAAATCAATTGGTTATTATATTTTTGATTATCGTCTTAAAATCCATGTATAAAACATATCTGCTTGAGACATCCTTATATAGTAATCATAGTTTACAAGAAGAGGCTGAGAATTTAATTAGAGTAGAAGAATGACATTACATTTGATAATATAGGACAGTGGGACAGGTTAGACAATAGAGTTCTTTCTCTAAACATTAACAACCTCTATGGGCCTGTTGAATATTTTGTAATAATCTGTTTAACATTTTGTATACCCCATCCCACTTTTTACATAGATTAAAATCATTCTTTCTTTAATGAGGAATTCAAAATGATCGTTCAACAACAAAGAATTACTAGAAATAAAACGCAGCTCACTTTATTTTTAAAAAATAATGAATGAGATTTTTCCGCATAAATTCTACAAAGTAATCTTGTTTTTCTGGCAAAATTGTATAAAGAAAAATGTGTATACTTTTAAATTCAACAATCATTTAAATAGCACCCGGCAACAATAATTAATTGCCAATTAATTAGGATTTACTTTAACATTTTTTTTCAAAGCTGAATAAATTATTACTAGGCGAGCAGATGAAAGATTTACATTTTTTGCTGCGAAAAACTTCCCTTTTTGATAAATGAAACTAATCGGAAGATCAAAAAAGATTTAGTAAGTTAAGTTATTTGTAGTAATACAAAAAGTAAAATCGTAAAAACCTATTACAAAATTATTTTGTATACTAAAAAGCTTCTTTTTTCCGGATAGGATTTTAAAATCGGAGTGACAAGCTCACAATTTATGTCCAAGATTTGGATTTTAGTCTGCCGTCTTACGTAAAACACTTGTTCCACTGTAAAAGAATTTAAAGTTAAAAATAAGTTGGAAAAAAAAGGGAGAATAGATTGTCCAGGGTTTTTTTTGACAGTAAACACCCTATTCTTTGCAAAGGACAACAATACAATCAAGAAATCATGGTTCAAATAAATGGACATAATTAACATAGCTGCCTCTCTATCCGATTGATATGTTATTGTTAATTATTAGCCGAGTTATGTTAATGTATAGAGTGTGCAGCCCTCTTCTCTTGCCACTGCAGCAGTGTTTTTGGTTCGTCATATTTCAGCAGCTTCAACCAATTAACTGTAAAACACCCAATCAATAAAAGGCAACGACTACTATAACATTTAAATTATTATAAAAAATTCGATTGTTATAATATATAATATTCTCTTATCAATCCAAAAAGGTAATGCACTTTTTTTAATTAATGATACATCAACCAGGGAGGTGCTTGCAAATGCAATAATCAATGAAAAGTCTTCTTTAAATTGATATCCAAGTTTTAGTGACTCATAGAGAGACAAAGTAATTCAGTATGCTTTAAAAAGCAGAAAGGATCATAGGTTGAAAGCAATATCAAATTGATATTTCATCAAACAAATTACACATGAAAAAGAAAGAGGTTTTGAAAGTAGAACTACCAAGCTCACTACTCCATCTTTACCCAGAAAAAAAGAGGGGGGGGCATATTTGTGCATTTGTTAAATGCAGATACAATTCTGTCAACTGCTTTTCATTTATTTTCATGCCACTTGATGCTAATGAAAGCTAACAATAGGTTTATAATTACGTTCGATGCTTATTACTAAACATTAAAAATGTACATGAAGAAAATGAACTAGCCATTAAGGGAGGGAGGGGCACACGATTGAAGGAACAGCTGGTTCCTACATCTGCTTTCCCGGATTTAAGGCTGCGCAATACAATTTAAATACATTTTTTAAAAACAAACTATTATATTTCAAATGGAAGGATGATATTGATAAAGAATCAGAAAATGTAACTTAAAGGGATTACTTTTCTACAGCTTTGAACAGATAGTCTTATTATTGGTAATTGTGAGAAGACTAGTAGTGCGACACTTGACGCGACATTTTCACTCACTAAAACGTGACGTGACTAAAAATATCTCGTGTATCAATTTGTTTTTTCTTTTTTTTTAATGTCAGGAAAAAAATACAGAATAAAAAGCACTAGTTTTTAGTTGGTAATTAATCAAATGAAAAAGTAGTTGTGAAAAAAGAAAATGCTAATAATTGTCTACTCTCTAAGGAAGTGGGGAAAGTTAAAATAATTTTAACTAAAAATAATTTTTCAAAAACATTTGCAATTACTTAAGTTTGCATAACTAATACTAAGTTGACAAAGTAACTTGATACTAGTTGTAGTACTTGTAATCTCTTGTTGGTGACGCAGAATTACATTAAAATGTATTGATTTCTTCTTTTCATAATTGTAATGACGAGTATTATGTTCTGTTCTCCACTTTTACTCAGATTGGTAACAAGAGGCATTTCAATTGGAATTTAAAATCAAAACAACTGGTGAAGAAGTGGGTAAGAAGAAGAAAAAGAGGCCTTAGAAGAAGAGACCAGAAGAAGACGTGTCCACATGAATGAAAGGAGTGTGAAGACGAACAGAACTTGTTTCTCTACTATCATTCAAAACCCATAAATTTAAACTACTCACACCTTAAATGTTAGATGGATCTTCAGTTGGTCCAACTCTTTATGATAAGTAGTACAGCTATTTTAAAAGCTAGGATAACATTCACAAACACAGTTTTGATAGCATATATGTATAATCTATGTAAAATAATACTCAAAACAGTTGTTTGTCTATCCTTACTCAGGTAAAGAAAACTTCTAAGTAAACAAACAAAACTTTTCTTCATAGTAATTCGAAGACTATGCAAAAATTCAAGTTAAATAGAAATTAATTTAACAGTTGGGAAATTGTCTTTATGATAAAAATGGGTGGACAACCACGACAGTAATAGAGCACAGCTAAGATCGAATATATTACAACAAAAAGGAATTTAAACTGATAATGAAAAACAGCAATTAATTAGCAACCAATGTATTACTATTACCCCTAAAAAGAAAATGCATGGTTATATGAGAAAGTAAAAGCTTATTGAATTCTATAACATTGCTTATAAAATGACTAATTGCTGAATTAAAACCATAATAACCCTCTAAATAAAATCTAAAAATTGCCTGAAGAAGTTTGTGTTTTACTATTCATGATTAAGTTTATCATCGCTATAATAATTGTAATTGATATACAAAAAAACTAGAAATTACTGGGGGGGGGGGATCAAGACATATAGAATTTATGTAATATTTTAGAGAAATCAACAGTTACAAATAATAGGATTGGATTCGGATTAATAGTAGTATAATTGCGAGGTTTAATCCTCCTAGAGTATTATCGACATAGCCACTGATTCGTCGAGTTAATCTCTTTGTAAAGATCAGTTAATTTATTAAGCAAGGATAGAAACCATTCATTTCTGCAGTCTGAAAATTAAATCATTTTGATTTATTTAATGTAGCCATCAGTTTATACTGTTCTATCAGATTTTAGAAGTATTTTTGTATTATTTAGAAATAATTCATAAAAGTTATGTAATGAAAAATTTTGCCTACACAACCATAATTTTTCAAAGAAAGAAAATACAGAAATCAAGTAATATAAGTGCAAATGTCCGAGTTATCTTTCCACACAAACAATATATGACCTAGTCGAGGTACGTGTAGTAGTATTAGTGACAATATTTTCAGATGAACAAGCAGTTCAATTTAAAGATCTTTTTCTAATTAAAACACTTTCAAAACACTTATTTTAAGACAAATTGACAAAAATGGCTCCAAAACAGAGCACTCTTATTTTGAAATGTGTTTTGTTGACCAAAATACATTTTCTCCCTATTTTGTAATGGAAAAAAAACGCGGGAGAAGACCCCCCCTCCAAGGGAAACAAACATGTAGTTGTCTTTTTCTCCTTTGCAATCAATTATGATAAAGTCTCTCCCATAAGAGATAATACAACACCCTGGATATTATTGGATTTGATTAACAAGAGATAAACTTTAAACTACCTAAACTTAATATTAACTTAGCACAAGTATTGGGCCTAACAGAATACAAAAAAACATTTTTTATTCTCATTTTTAGATACATAAATCTAAAACAAAATAGCTTATTTTTCCCGATTTAAGAAACCCATAAAAATAAAGAAACTAGTAATTAGATTGTTAGGTAAATCAGAAACCTTATTCTTTCTCTCAAAAAGGAAAACCATTTTTCATTCATTTGCGACATTCATTCATTCTGTTTTAGAGAAGAAAAAAAAAACAACCACTGCCGCTGGTGACAAAGAAAATTCAAAATAGCCGACATTAACTACAAGAAGACACAAATATAGCGATTATTGAAAATAAAATTCTTGAATATAAAAATGACAAAAGGTTTAAAAATATGAAGACAAACAAAAGAATGTGTAAAGTGAGAAGGAAGAAGAAAAACATGCAAGAAAGAAGCACACTTTTCAGATTGCAACAACAAATTTGAAGTAGGTGTAGCGCCAAATAATGTTGAATAATAAATAAAAGAATCACAGTTAGAAGAAGCAGTAGAGACAAGGCTGCTGAGAAGAGAGAAAAATTAATAATAGTAAGTAAATAAATTCATTAGCGAAATTCCAAATTATTTTTCATTATTTTTTTTTGTTTTTCTTCCTTTTTATTTTTTTTGTTTATCATCATCATCACGTACAAACACATCTATATATCAAAGTTACAGCTAGAAGAATCACAGACGGAGAAGACTGTGTTGCTGTAGCTGACTATCTTCTAAAATTGGCAGTGAATAAATGGATTTGTTTGAAATTGATATTTAAATCTAGACTCAGGATTATTTACAACATTGCCCATCACCATACACACACCATACAGTTTGCCCATCACCATACACGCACAGATTGCCTATCATCATACACAGACCATACAGTTTGCCCATCACCATACACACACTGATTGCCCATCAGACACACAGATTGCCCATCATCATACACACCATACAGATTGCCGATCACCATACACACACTGATTGCCCATCGCCATACACACACTGATTGCCCATCACCATACACACACTGATTGCCCATCACCATACACACACCATAGACAGATTGCCCATCATCAGACACACATATATCACTAAAAGAAAGTGTGTAAAATGTACTTCACTATATACACTAAGATTAAGATAAGGATGTCTATATAAATATGTATGTACGTATGTAAATAAAACCGATTTTTTTTCAAATCGATAATTACAGCCAAATGAATAGAGATATAGATATATATATAGATATATGTACTAAGTAGTAAGGAGTGAGTCGTCAGGTCCTACCTTCTAATGTCGGCTTGGGTTGTACTTCTTTGGGTTGATCTGTAAAATTAGGGCTTTCTGCTGTGAAGGACTCGGGTTCTGACTCTCTGGTGCTGTGAGAGTTGTACAGAGTGGACGAAGCTTGTTGTGGTGTGCTACTAGTAGTGATTTGGGGGTGAAAGAGGTCTGCCTCACCAACGGGTTGAGGGGGGGCCGAAGGTTGAGGGGCCAAAGGTGGGGAACTAGAAAGGGAGCTAGAACTAAGGGGCGGAGCACTGGGCATTTGGAGATGGTCATCATCATCATCATCGTAGTTATCCATCATCTCCGTGGCGGCAGCGGCTGGCGAAACCCGACCACCACCACCAGTGACTGCATCAGCAAAACCAGAAGCAGCATCATCATCATCACCGAGTGCAGCACCCTTAATTTGGGAGATGACAGCCGGGGTGGCATCATCGGAAGGTGAGGAGGAAGAGAATGTGGCCGCTGCTGCGGGGGGTGCGGACGGTGAGGGTGGTGCATAATCGGTGGCGGCGGTGGTGGCGGACAAGGCCGGACTTGTGTCCCCTACTAAATCAAATGCCGATGAAGATGCTTCTTCCGCTTTTTCTGCTGCTAAATCAGCGCCCAACGGAGCTGCTGACAACGAAAACGGAGATGGAATCTCAGACGACAATGGGGAAGAGATTTTTTCGAAAGATTCGGAAGGGGCATCGATAATCTCGGGGCTTTCAGGGATGGCAGGGGGGGAGGAGGAGGAGAAGGCGGTGTTAGTGGCGGTGGTGGCGGCAGCAGCACTACCCGAATACACAAACTGATCATCATCATCGTCATCAACAACGTTGTCTTCGGTAAGAGAATCTGCTTCTTCGTCGTCGTCATCCTCATTAGCCTGATGATGATCATCATCATCAAGATGATGAGGATGTTCGTATTCCTTTTCTGACGACGGCCTTGCGGCGACGACATCATCATCATCGTCATACTTATCATAATCATGTTCATCGCTTTCATAGCCTCCGATTTTGTCATCATTATTCTCCTCCTCACCCGGGTGGACGGGTGGAGCTGAATTCGGTGAAGAAGGTTGTTGTTGTTGTTCCCTAGTTGCGTCAGGTTGATGATGATGATGGTGAAACTCGGATGGAGAATCGGAATCACTAAATGCAGGGTTGTCCTGATAAGGGGCCCCGTTCTTTTGATAATTAATTTCTTCTAAATCTTCTTCGCGATCATCATAGCCATCGTCATCATCATCGTCATCTGGGTGATAACTGTTACCTTCTCCCTGATGATGCTGATGATTCTCTTTGTAATCATCATCATCATCATCTTTTACAGTGGTAGGATTATTAGAAGTGAGCTCACCAGGGGTAATGGATGATGAGGAGTTGGGAGCCGCCGCCGAGTTGGGATTGGCAGGGTTGCTGGCAGAAGTGGTGGTAGTGATGTGAGAATCAAACCCAAAATCGTCTACCAGGGGCTTCGATACAGTCGGGGGTGAAGAAGACATTTGCTGGGGGGCCGATGGTTGAGGCTGCAGTGGTTCTGCTTGGAAAGGACTAGAAGAAGAAAAACTATGCAGACCTCCAATGTCGTCTCCAAGAAGATTTCCAATCGTGTCCGGTTGAGTAGAAGAAGTAATCAATTCGTCAGCCATAGTTCTTCTTTTCTTTTGATTTTACTACTTAGAGCTTCTTTTCTTTTTTTGTAAAGACAATTCCTTACTTTGTCAATTCCTTTTTTGCTTTTTGATGACAGCAATTTCTTTTTAGTTTTTCCCGATCAACAATAGAAAAAAACCAAGCAGCCTTTGACAGCAAAAATACACGGGACTGTCGATAAACGGACAATTAGAGAGATTGAAAAGAGACGTTACTGTTGTCTTCAATCTTTCTTAACAATATATATTTTTATATATGCGTAATATATAAAATATATATATATATAGTGATGTGTATGTGTGTGCTATGTTAAAAGCGTCACACACATACACACTTATTCCGGGGGAGTATTACAAGAGAGAAAAATCCCTGTCTTGGTAAGTTTCCTTCCCTATTTTCACAACATTCGGTAAAAAACGTCCGTCACCCGACTTATGATCCCAATGTCTGACTGGTAAAGGAATGACTGACGAAGACGACGACGACAGAGGAAGAAGAAGAAGCTGTCTGCTGTGAACGTCCACTGCAGCAGTCAATGTGAGGAAAAGGATGAGTACTTATCATAAAGGGAGACGAGAGAGACAGAGAGAACAAGGGGATGCATACCCGCAGTCGGAGTAGGAGGTACAAGTATACAGGTGGTAGGAGAATAGCCGCGGTAGTTGCCACTGAGGTAAGAGTAATTTGATTGGTTACAACAAAGTTATGAACATGATTGACAGCAGAATCTACGGAAGCGCAATAGGAATATAAATTACGCATTTATTTTTCTCTCCCTCTCTCTCTCTCTGTAGTCTACACTTTAATATACAATTTCGTTTTTTGTTCGATATTTTTTCAGAGCGGTTTCGGACACTTGGTTTACAAATTTTTACGCATCATAAAACAATTGCCGTTAACAGAAACGAAGAAAAGGCAGAAATTTAATATCGAAGATTCCCACTCTTTCTCTTACGAATCAATAGAAAATCTCGTGACGACGCAATTTTTATTTATTTGAGCAAAACAAAATAGGATCAATTTATGTTGTTACGTATCTTTTTTTTTTATTAATCTTTCTTTTCAGACCGCAAGCATTGCTGTACGATACAGATTGTGTACGTTTGTATAAGCATTTTTAAAGGAAAAGGCAAAACTCCTTCCCTTAAATTCAACACTTGACCAGAAAAGGGTCTTACTTCTTCTCAGAGAGAAAGTATATTTTCTACTTACATCCAGTCTTTTTATTTATCGTTAACAACGCTCCCCTCAGTCCATCCCGAAAAAAAAACTTGATTAGTCGAGTCAAGCAAATAAAAATATATCATGCTGTTTATTTGTAAATAAATACTGAAATAAAATCATCAAACTTCATTACGAGTAGTATTTGTTGAACATTAAGCGTGGGAATTTTAACAGTGTTGCCAACTCAAAAAATATTTTCGCGCTAGTTTGACTGCCAAAAATCGCTAAATATTTTTAAATAGCCAGAAAATGGCCAAAAATCCTCAAAAAGACGCTAGAAATGGTCAAGAATAGCCAGAAAATGGCCAGAATGTGTTAGGCGCAAACGCACTGTCAAAACAAGAAACGCGCTAAATCTAGCGCGTAACGCACTAAATTGGCAACACTGAATTTTAACAACAACAATACATACTTTATTCGTTTTTTATTTAATTTAATTTTTTATTTTGTCTAGGAATAATCTTCATTTATTTTGGACTAGACGCTTCTCTCTCTCTCTCTCTCTCTCTCTCTCTCTCTCTCTCTCTCTATGCAACACAAACGCTACACATGATGACACAATGTAGGGAAAGTGGTCCCGAGTGTAAAGTTTCACACACTCGATCACTCGATGTAAAAAAACGGTGAATAAATGAAAACAGTTTAATTTATTCAAAGCAATAACAATATAATGTATGTATTTGTTTCGTTTTTCTTTAATTAAATTCTCTACATACATTGTACCCACATTATTTTCAAGGTAATTTTTCTCTTTTGCAACGTCATGCTTGCTGACAAGACAAACGTAACGTAAATCTTATGCCTAATTTGTGGTAGGTATTTGACTCAATTGGTCAACACTAAACACAAACAGTAATACACTGAATCAGGTTCTTCTTGCCTCGGCGGGTCAAGCATAACAAACACCTTTCACAACTAAGTGGCTTGAAGCTTTGAAGGCTTGAAACGGCGTAAACTCAACATTTTTGACTGATTTTTTTACAGTGACGAAACTACCATCCGTATTGTTCCGTAATTGACTTATATAACCTTAACCCTAAACACTAGCCCTAACCCATTTTGTGGTTAAATTTAATAAAATACAGTTTTAAATGGTTAAGTTTTCTGCTTTCATTTAAATACATTTAACTACAAAAGATATAACCTTTGTAGTTAAATGTATTGAAATGTATGTGTGTGTTCCCAAATACAGTGTTAAATGGTCCAAATAGTTTACCCTGCCTCAATATATTAGGTAGTGACCTAGTTTACGCCGCTTCAATCTATAATTACCATCCTTATAAAATCCGTGATACCCAGTAGGGTAAATATCTCCTATTGGTTCTTAAAATCATTCTGTGGCTCAAAACTACTAATTTTAAACTGTAAGTAGAGCAGTCTACACTTGATACACACAAAAGGTCAACTGACAAACGTATAATTCTACAATAATCTGATACTATTGCAGGTTAGGTTAATCAGTAATCTTTGTTGTGTATAGCTCAGAGATAAAGGGGAGAGAGAGAGGAGAAAGCAAAAAGTTCTTTGAATTCTATTCACTTGCTTAGTATAAGAAGTTCTCATTGTTGAAAAGAAATAGAGGAGGAGGTCAACTTGAATCCGCTTGCTACTTGTAGAATTCGTGAGGGTGAAAATAACAACTAGATCAGATTAATTCTTATGGTAGTGGCAATCAATATTTGTTTCTCTTGCGTTCATTCTTTGGTTGTTAGCTAGGAAGGTTCATTAATTTAAAAATTATTTTCAATAGAAAAGTCGACAGTCAAAAAATGTGGAGATTAAATTTAATCTGAACAATCCTGGTCAAGTCAAACTCCACACCTACTTCTATTCCAACTGAAGATGATTACTGCAACCTTTGTATTGGACATATATATAATATTACTATGTCGTGATTTCAAATCACGGTATCTAAATGTTAATTTAATATATCTGTTTTTGGTTTAACGTGATGGATAGACAAACAGTGACTCCCCTAAATTTGGTGAGGATTGTTCTTGTTATGGGGGGGGGGATAACGTCAACTCCAACTTGGACTGGAGTTTGACAAAAGTTTGCTAATTTCATCTCCCATTGCGAATCCCAATCACCAAAATACCATTGCAAATGCCACCAGAGTCACAGAATTTTCTCCTTGGAAACTAGTTTTCAAAATATTCCTCCATTACTTTATGGACATGTTAAAAATGATGGTGAGAAATTGAGGGTTTTCTAAAATGAATCAACAAACACTTTATAGAATGAAAAGAAATCTATATTAAATGAATGATCCAATTTCAGCTGTATGTCTGTTACCGTAACACTGCATAAACAGCACTTCATAGTGAAAATTGTGTTTGCGCAATACTGTTAAAATGCACTAACTTGAAGAATAAAGCAATTTACAGTCCAGTTTGCAACTCAATAATGGTGTAGGGTTTCATGCTCACACCGGTAATCTATATTATAATGATCCTATTTCACAAGGCAGATAACTCCAGGCATAGTAATGGTATTCATAGAGTAGTTTCTCTTATTTGTTTGTTTATTTATTTATTTGCAAAAAGTCATGATATAATTTCTATAAATAGAAATTGACATGACATGGAGCTTAATGGCTGCCAAAGGCAGCCTTTAAACCAGTGTTATGCAAACCTTTTTGGATTACCTCCCCCTTTTAGAGCATATACAGGGTGGGTGAGAATTAACTCCCTATTAGAAATGAATGTCCTGCATGAAGCCCTGACCTTACACCCTGTGACTTCTTCCTGTGGGGCGAAGGAGGAAGTGTACTGCACCAAACCACAAACTCTGGATCAAGTGGAGGAGCGCATTCAACATTTTATGGCCAACATACCACCAGACTTCCTGCAAAGGTCTATTGAGGCCATACCGAAATTGGTGCACAATGCTGGTGCCTACGTTGAATTTGAACACAGCAGGCAAATTCTACCATTGTATGGTCCAAAGTAATCCTATTTTGACTACAATCAACTAATAAATAATAAAGTTATTACTAATTTCCAATAGGGAGTTTCTTTTCACCCACCCTGTATTTCATCAGTTCCCACCCCCATCCTATAAAGTCAGTCGAAAATGATTCATTGGAAATTAAATTTTAATAATTTTTAAAAAATGTAACCATTTGTTTTATAACAAAGTATAATTGTACAAAAGTATCTGAAAATAGTTGATTGATCAATATAAAACTAGTAAATGTGAAGGTGGGCCTGATGTGATGAGTAATTTTCCCAGATCCGGCTCAATATTAGTAAGCAGCTTCCCTGTCTTCCAAATGCCCCCTACCACACCTTGCCTTCCAGCACCCACCTTGAGTTTTCCAGTGCCTCCAAGGAAGCAGTAGCACCCACTTTGGGAATCACTGCTTTAGGCAAATATATATATAAATATTTAGGCAAATATATATATAAATATTTTCTGTAGTTTTGAGAAGAGTCATTAACATTAAAATAGTTCTTCAGACGATTGAACTCCTTCTTGTTGTTTATGCTGTTAACACAATGTTTCGCCGATCCATTCTTCGGCCTTCCTCAGGCATAATATCCGAATGTGATGGCGTAAACAGAAGTTTTGAATTTCAAAGGAGGTAACTTTTATAACATAGGATTCAGTTGGTTTTTTTTTTATCCAGGTATTCTGATATTACACCTGAGAAAGGCCGAAGAATGGATTGGCCGAAACATTGTGTTAACAACATAAACAACAACAAGGAGTTCAATCATCCAAAGAATTATTTGAATATATATAAATGTCTGATTGTTTGATGATGAAAGATGAGGTATACCGCCAACACTTGAAAATGAAGAAATGTGGAAGAATAATAAGTTACGGTTGGCTTTGGTTCAGGGTATTTATTTTAAACACTATCGTTTCAGAATTTGATACAGTCTTTTAATAAGCTGAAGAAAGTGACGCAAGTTTTTTTTACAAGGAAAAATATATATAGTATCCTAATAGTTACTACCTACCTAACCGTCTTCTGAGGAAGTGTTGCTTAGAAAAGGAACTCCAGGGCCCAGGAGAGTATTTTTAGATTTTCATTCGAGAATGAGGATCAAACAATCATCATCTGGGTGCTAGGTATACATCCAGTGATGGAAATGGGGTTTGGAAACTAGGTATATGGCATGGCTTGGTGTGGGAACTAGGTATACAGTAAGGCTGGGGACTAGGTATACTGCAATGCTGGGTTTGGGGAAATAAGTATACAGCAAGGTTGGGTTTGGGGAACTAGGTATACAGCAAGGCTAGGTTCTGGGAACTAGGTATATGGTAAGGTTGGGTTCTGGGAACTAGGTATATGGTAAGGTTGGGTTCTGGGAACTAGGTATATGGTAAGGCTGTGTTCTGGAAACTAGGTATATTGTAAGGTTGGGTTCTGGGAACTAGGTATATGGTAAGGTTGGGTTCTGGGAACTAAGTATATGGTAATGTCTCCATTATTAGGCATTAGTAGGCATTGAATATACAAAAAACCTAGAAAGTGAGAAGTAGGTATGCACCGTAGCCCCGCATACCCCACTGGTTGACTCTGTTCCAGGTATTCTTGAAGAAGATTGCTGTATGCCAGGCGCTTAACCCTTTCCTGGCTCAGAAAGCATCTCATTGCTACTCTTTGTGTTCTCTATTTCATTCAACCTACTAAAAGACTCATATTATGAGTGATAATTTATTTACAAATTTGTCTGCTGACTAAGTGCTATCCTGAAAGCAGCAACTTTCTTCTCGTCAAGTAGTTTAAATGTAAGTCTTTTTCCCTTTCTGTGCCAAAATATTCATTCTCTATCTTTCTCTTTATCAACCCTTATCAGTGTTGGAAATGGGTTTTGAGAGCAAAGTATTTGGTAAGGCTAGGTTTAGGGAACCACATATACAGTAATGTCTCCATTAGTAGACATTGAACATACAAAAAACCTGTAAATTTAGAAGCAGGTATATGCTGTACCCATGGGTGTATATTGCCACTTTTTCTTTTTTTGTGTGTGTGTGTGGGGGGGGGGTATTTGGAATATATCTTAGTGGTAAACTTGTTACCAGTGAATAATAATATTCTTTTTATATGTAAATATTAAGGTGAGCTTACACAAAATAATTGTACTGCACCATTATCCTTTGACTATAAGGTTCCAACTTTCAAATCCCCTCATCCTCGGTGAGAAGGCCTGGCCAGGCAAGTGGCATATGCCTCGTTTGCCACCCCCCTCCTCCTGCGGACGCCTATGGCTGTACCCCTGTGTATCCACCACCATTTCCACAACTGACCCTCATTGTTTGGTTCTTGATTCATCATTTTTTTAAAAAATAACCCAGAACTGTTCTTGCTGGCCAAGCTCAATGGTACTGAACCAGAATATCTGATATTCACTGAGAAGAAAGGCTCGCTATTATGTTCACCTGAGAAAAAGAAAAATGATTTTTTTAAAAACAAAAGAGCAATAATCACTAATTACTATTGAATGATGAAAAAACTTTTTAAAAAGAAAAGAAAAAATAATGGAAAATCCTTAGAAAAAAATGAAACCAAAAACTGGGAGATTACAATCGTGGTACCCAATTAATGTTTTGATTCACAGGTACAAAATAGCTGACGGTGGAGCAGAGGGGTGCCACAGAAGAGATACAGGGACTTTTGTGGAATTGACTACCACCACTGAGCAACAGTGGTATCTCTAAATCTTTGTTTGTGATGCCAAGCCCTGATGATGACGAAATAACATTAGCTCAAAATGAGTGCAGATATCATAAAAAGCTGTAACCTTTCTCTTTCTTTTTCTGAAAGAAAGAAAGAAAGGACTATATTTGCAGTAGTGCTCTTCTTGATAAATTCTTCATGACCCTGGGGTCTCATATGATTTTGGAGCTGAAAAACATTATTAACACTAGGTTGCCCTGGACAATCTCGCAACATTACCAGACTTTTTCCAATTGAATTTATCTGTGTGGCTAGGGATGTGACTGCCATAACCAAACAAATGCAGTTTCTCAGCATATAAATAAATAGTAATACATAGGGCGAT
>VCCN01000241.1:377783-388813 GCA_006491835.1 Architeuthis dux | reverse complement strand
TGATATCAGACATACCAAATTTAACTAGCATTTTTCTTATTAAACTCAGCCCAAATACACTGAAGCTGGCTTAAGGACGCAATTAACTGCTGTCAAAAAAAGCCTATTTCAAGTATATTCAAGTATATAGTATTATCGCAAGGCTGGGGCATGATTTAGCATTTGAACGTCAAACATTTGTCATACATAAACCATTTACACTTTCACAATCACAAATGCTACCTATGGACTTTAGCAAATCTACTTTGAATTGTTAAAAATACTTCTGTATGCGTATAAAGTACACAAATTCTTAAAGGATAAAGAGTTAACCAGAAAATTTAAGTGCTTTGCTTATTGCTGCAGTCTAGTCTATGAGAAGAGGGTGCCGGGGTACACCGTAAGCAGCCCCAGGAGGTCCATTGGAGGTGCGGGATCCAAAGGGAACTCGTACATTTTCTGGGATCTCAGAAAATGTTTTCTTACTTTGAAGTGGATAGAAACAGGATTCTTAATGGAAAGAGAAGCCAAGAAACTTTGAACCCCCTGATAAAATTCCTCTCAGATGTCCTGCTGATCGTAGATTATAGAGATCTATTTTTTTCTCGTTATTGGTGATTATTGCGCATCAAAATAAAATCAAGTTGTTGTTGCATAGATAAACCAGAAACCTTATTTGTTCTATAAAACCTTCGTTTTTCTCCCCCAAAATACAAAGTAATGTTTTCAATGACTATTTATTTGGTACAATTAACTACCTGAAAAAAATCGATATAAACCAAATGCTACCTATGGCCTTTAAAGGCTGTTCCCTACTCTATAAAAGATGTTATGCCGATGGGTTTTGTTAGTTTTTGTCAAACTCCAGTCCAAGTTGGAGTTGACTTTATTTTCCCCCATAACAAGAACAACAAGAACAATCCTCACCTAATTTAGGAGAGTGAACTCTTCACTGTTTGTCAATCCTGTCACATTAAACCAAACCGATATATAAAATTAGCATTTCCCTACCGTGATTTGAAATCATGACCAAGTGATTGTTAGGCGGCTCTCTTATCAACTGAGCCAAACTGACAGGTCTTATGTATTTACAAATTTATTTATTATATATACAATACAAGTTGCAGTAATCATCTTCAGTTGGAATAGAAGTAGGAGTGGAGTTTGACCCTGCAGCAGCCAGACTTGTCTTTCTTTAGAATCAAAATGAATAAATTATTTTCCTAAATAGTATGTTGAGCAATATTGAAACAAGTCTACTTTGAGAGGGAGAAGAAAAAGATCGCAATACTTTTGAAAAATACTTTTTAATTTCGATACAATGCTTTTTAAACCCCTCTTGAAACCTCAGACAAAATACCCTCATTTTGACGCCAACTTTTAAAAAAAAAGTGTGATCAGTATATGAAGCCAGGTAAAAAAAACGTGTAAAAAAGTATGATCAGAATATGAGGTAAGGTAAAAAAACTTTCAAAAAAAGGTTATCAGAAAATGATGACAGGTAAAAAAACATCTTCGCCCAAAAATGCTATCAGAATAAACGTTCTGTCATGAAGTCACCATGTTCTCTCATGAAGTCACCATGTTCTATTTCGACGTCACAGTAACTTTACACAAAATAAATATCTAGTTCATCATTGGAGTTATATCGTAAATTGGACCCACTCCTAAAACACAATGTAACAGTTGAAAATCATACGGATTTGTTTTTATTCTTCAAGTTAGCGCATTTGGAGGGTGTAGCGCTAAAAAGCCCTATCTACCATGTACCGTTTTTGCTGGGTTGCGGTAACATACATTACACATACAAACAGAAAGAAAAAAAACTATTATAAAAATAAAATTACTATTATTTTAAGACTGTCTATATTTACACCAGTGGTGTTAAGAACGCGAGCATTAATGATTAGTGTAACAGAAAAACTGACTATATTTATAAGGAGGCGTGTGAAAGCACACACACACGTGCTTAAAAAAATTAATTTAAAAAAAAAACTGGCGTAAAGACACAGACAGATAGTGTTACTGCAGGGCTTCCGTAGAGAAGGAATTGCTAACGTCGCACTTGATGACTTCATCCGAGTGCCAAACCTGGTTTTGAATTGTTTACATATGCAAGCGTGGTGGACATAAAATCCCTGAGTCATTTTTTCACACCTGTATCTCGGATTCTGAAAGGTATAGGAGGAACATGCATAAAAATAATATTCCTTTGAAAGCTTGACCAAAATGACCACTTGAGTCTTTTAGGATCGACTTTATTCTTTTTTTTCCTTCTCTGTGGTGGGTTTCCCTTTTCTAGGGAAATGGTGTCCACCAGAGAAAGGGTGGACTGTGTCTTGTGGTTGGCCGAATTGAAGTCAGTCACTTCTGTCAGACAAAGATACTGGGAGAAATATGAACAAAAAGCTCCATCAGAGAACTCGATACGGGACTGGATGAAGAAATTTAAAGAAACTGGTTCGATATGTGACAAACCCCGACCGGGTCGACCGACGGTCAGTGACGAAGTGGTGAGGGTAGTGCGACAAGCATTTCGACAATCTCCCAATAAATCCATCCGAAAAGTTTCCATGGAATTAAACATTCCAAAATCTACGGTGTTAAAAATTTTGAAAGCACATGGGGAGTAAGTGGTCACATTTGTCTAGATTGGAATTCTTTTTTCCTCTTTTCATTTAAGTTGAAAAAGTGGTCTGGAGAAGTTTAAAAACAAGCACTTGGTGGCCACTATGTATCTTTAATTTGACTTTTTTCATTTATTTTTAAATATTAAAATTGATACCCCCTTTTAAAAAAAAAAATATGGTTTGTTCATGTTTTACATTATAAAATATAATTTACTTCACTCATAAGAGATTTAAGCAGAACTCGTTATGGTCCAGGATAGAGATTAATTTATGGATCTTGTTTAAAAATTTATTATAAATATTAATTTATTACTTTAGGGATTTATTTAAAGCACTTTTTATTTTCGCCCTTGGCTATAGTTAATTTATGTCATGAATTAAATAAATGTAATTTAGAATAAAAAATGTTCTTACAAATTATGTAAAAAAAAAGATATTTAGGGCTGGTTTAATTTTAGACTGGGATCACTGTGATCAAGTTTTAGGCTTGTTTATGAAGAATAAAATAACTTTTTAGAGGGATTTTTATTTTTTTACAATAAATATTTTATTTTTTAATGTTAAAATATTTCAACCGATTATAATGGAGGTAGAACAAATATTTATAAATTTGAACATTTAAAAAAAATTTCTGGTTATAGCCATGACAAAAAGTAAAAGATGACATTAACTAGAGACTTTGATTTATAAATTGTTTGCACAATGAATAAATGTTTATCTTTTAAAAATTCCTGCTGTTAATATTGAAAGATTAATTTCAAATAATCATATATTATAAAGTGATACAAAGAATGAGATTATTATATCTTTTATTTTCTACATACTGACCCTATATTTTAAACCATTTTATTCCTAATTTGGCACAGAACAAAGTTAGGTATTGTAATGATTCCATTATCCTAAGATAACTCAAAAACTGTTTAATAGATCTAGAAAAACTTGACAAATGGATTCATACTGTCTAGAATTTATATTTTGGCAACTGTAGATGCTTTTAATTTAAAAAAATGGGAAATTAAATTTATTTAATCAGTTATTTTCCAAAAGTGGAAAATATTGATTAATAAAGAAAAAAATTCAAGTTCCAATAGTTGTAATAAAGAATAAACAAGATGAAAATTACAAAACTTATCTTTTACTGGTTTTCAAAAAATGAGCTTTCAGAGCTTAAAATCCTTGTATAAAACCTGTGACATCATTAAATGTTTCTTCTTTTTTTAAATATAATGAAAGGCAACATGATTTCAGGATTTGTAGTTTATTATCAGAAACTTTTACCTGTCTGTGCAAATCAAAAGTTAAGCTTTTAACAATGACTCCTTTGATAATATAAAAAAACTTGCAAGATTCATGAAAAATCCATGGCGCATCTTTCTGGTTAATGAAACACAAAGCATTCCATATGTTTTAATAAAAAAAAAAATTATTTTTACCTTTAAATATTTATCTACTAATAAGAAAGTAATATGCAAATTGTTATTCATGTTAGTAAAGATATCTAGGTATATATGCAAATCTTAATACTTTGATTCCGTTTATTATCATCAATTTTGCCTTGTGTAATATGTTATATGACATGAAGTATTAGTAGAAACTCAGAAATGTTTACAGAAATTAACAGGCGCCTTGACTTTCTTCTTTTAGTGCAATGGAGAGGTACAATCAGTGAGAGAAATCCCCAGTGCCAACTATATATAACATCACTCCCAGCCTTCAACAGGAAAGTAAGAGTGTCATTATAGAATTGCTATCTACTGTTGTTTCTGGCTGTTTTGCAACATGCATATAATACACAGCAGGGTGGGGTGAGTGACACCACTTCGGGTGCTTGTTGCCTCTAGGTCTAATTCACATATTATTGCAAACTGGCCAAGTAATGTTGTATGTTGAGCCCAAGCAGGGGTGGCTTAAGTCGTAGCCAGCATAAGGGCACCACTTAATATAATACAGAATAAGAACACATAAAACACCTGGTGTTTTGTATAACATTTCAGGACTCACACTGCTTCATGTGGTAAGACAGTTCTCCAAACATCATCAGGTGATTCTAACTATCCAGAGACAATGAAGAAAAGAGAAATGAAAAGGCAAGACAAATTTTACAGTAATGGCACATCATGCCTTAAATATATCAAAAGAAAAATAACTAGCATTCCAAGGAAAATTATGAATCACCACCACCATATATGCTTCTTTTTACCTTGTAAATTAAGCAGTGGTGGTGATATAGATACCTTTATGAAAATGCTACCAGTATGCTTTGAACCATAAATTCATGATTTAAAAAAAAAAAGAAAAAAACGTCACGTGACCAATGTTTTTAAGCAACATGCTGTGTTGGGAGTGATCAATTAAAAAATTGGAGAAAAGTTACTTCTCTTGCATTTTGTTGACACTAAACAGATTTTAAAAAAACAAGAGTGAATGCTGCCAGACACAAACTAAGTGATCAATTTATCATAAAATTTAACCCCCCGCTAGAAAAACTATTTAGGGGGGAATTTTTAAAAAAATATAAAAAATGTTTTCCCT
Source organism: Architeuthis dux (assembly GCA_006491835.1). Taxonomy (NCBI): domain Eukaryota; kingdom Metazoa; phylum Mollusca; class Cephalopoda; order Oegopsida; family Architeuthidae; genus Architeuthis; species Architeuthis dux. The sequence continues at coordinate 383,672 of VCCN01000241.1, read as the reverse complement.
ACTCATTGAGGAGAGTGTGTGTGCAAAATTTCAAGTTTCTACTATGAACAATTAGGGCTGGGCAAAATCCGAATACATAAATGTCAGAACACATGAATAACCTAAACCCAGTAATAAACCAGTGTTGTGAGTAGTGGTGATTAATACAAGGTGTCTATAAAGTTTCTATCTATTTTATTACACTGTTTAAACAAAAATAGATAGGGACTTTATGGACACCCTGTATTGAAGCTTTGACTAAGTTTCCCCTAGTTACCCACATAGCAACACATGAAAAGTTAAGAACCTTGTGATATTTTGTAACAACTCATAATTTAGAATATGTGACTGAAGACCATGAGATGAACAGTTCCAACATGTCAGCCTTCACTCCTAGAAGAGCTAATGTTATGCACCTTGTTGCTGGGGATCTCTCTCTCTCTGACTGCACCTCACCAATACTCTAAAAGAGGAAGTCAGAACAGTGTTTGATGTCTTGGTTACAAGGGTGCTGTAGGCATTTCTGAGGAATCTTATATAATAAAGACTCAGTGTCAAGTTAATTATTTTTTTCTCTTAACAAACTTATTGTCTAAAAATTGCTTTCTTATATAATTTTCTATTTAGATGATTTTCAGCTGCGTTTTTAGCTAAAATTATTCACGATCTTTTTCCATTTTATTATATTTTTAAATCATTGAATAAATAAGTATATATCAATACTTTTATTGCAAAGCTCATTGTACTCTTCCCTTCCCTTATACATGCACTGATTCTGATTTGTTAGAACTGTTTGTATCTCTCCAATCTGATGCTCTGATCTGATAATCCCATAATCCAGCACATTTTTAATCTAACATTATTAGTTTGTGGATTTGACACTAGAGTTCTTTGATTCAATTTCAAACCGTGTTTTGAACAGTGATTTAACGGTTTATAAACCGACTCATTAAACTAAATGTGTGAAACCAAATCGAAGAACTCTAAATTCAACAATTTTCAATATTTCGGACGATTGAACTCCTTGTTAAAATCTGGGTGTGATGGGTTAAACAGAAGTTATGTTTAAGGGGGCTCTTATAGCACATGGCCTGGGTGAACCATTTGAATATTAATGACCCTTCTTAAAACTATAGAAAATATGTATTTATTAATTTTCATCTGAATTTTATAAATTATTTTTAATACAAGCAATTGAAAAGCATCAAGCAAACACAAATGACACAGCAATATGTATATGGAAGGAGATGGTAAGACTAAGGGTGAGGCCAATGCCAAGCAGAACTGGTAATAGGCCCAGGCCAGATGGGAAATGTAGGCTCCCATTACAAACTGCTCATGTATTTTTGTAATCAGTGCAAATTATATATGACGCCTCTGGAGTAGGCCCCCTCAAAACTGAAGGCCCCGGCCAACTGGCCCCACTGTCCTCTGCCCGAGCCTGCATGGGGCATATGTTCACATAGGGGATTCCCTTAGGGGTCAGTTTATGTGGTCCGGCAATGGCCAGGTCCCAAGGTTGCCAGATTAAACGGGTATAAATGTACTAACTTTTAACTGAAAAATGATACATTTCAAGTTTAGTGCTATTTGTATCATATTTCTTCCCCACAAGCTTCTATAAATACAAACAAACAAGCCACTAGTAATATTATCCTGACTTTCATTAGATGAAGCATTGTCAACTGTTATTTATTTTGGACTAGTATTTCTTTCATCCTAATTAGAAACCATCAACCAAAACTGTCAACATAGGTTTCTTCGGTTTTTAAATTAGTCTGGCTGGCTGGGGTTCAATTTACGATGTAAATTTATGGTAAATTGGTCCCTTAGTTTTTGTCCGGCAGCATTCACTCTTGTTTTTTGAAAATTGAGATTTAACAAGATGTGAGACAAATAAATATTGATCACCCCCTTTTCCAATTTTAATTGGTCACCCCCAACACGGCATGCTGTTGGTCACATGACGGTATCTATTGAGTGACTAACCAGACCTTTTTTAGTTGCTTTACATTGCAATTACTCAGACCATCAGTCAACAGCAGTAAACAGTGCAGATCGGGAATAAAGAATAAGTTGACTCAAGCCAACTTTCAAAAAGTGGGCGATACATGTTTTCATTTTCTTAATTTATCTAATTTTTCAGCCATCCTTCAAAACAGGAGTTCAGAACATTTTCGGTGATTTTAATCATTGCCGATTACTGCTATGGAAGACCAATCACATAAAACTATCCTGCTTTAGAAACTGGTTTCTGTGGAGAAACTTTTTTTTCTTTCGAAACTGGTTTCTTGTTTGCAAAAAAATTTTTTTTTTTTTTAGAATTTTAATAATACAATAGTTACACATAAGTAAATACATAGTTATTGTTTTTTTTGCGAAACCAGTTTCTAATGCAGGAGATTTTTATGCATATGGTCTTCTGTAGCAGAAATCGTCAATGGCTAAAATCACCAAAAATGTTCTGGGCTCCTGTTTCAATGGAAGGCCAATTTTTCTTCAAAATCTACTTCCAGAAAATCCAAATCTGTTCAGTTATTTTGTCGTGACTTAAAATTTCCCATTGGCTTTATTTCATCAAAATATTCTAAGTACGGTTTTTGACTGAAAGTGGATTTTCTTCCAGCAAACAATGTTAGTTTCCTAGAAAAACTTATATATAATCAACACAAAACATGATAATTGTACTTTTGTATATGAAGTGGGAGCTGTAGGTTAGAAGTGATTAAAAACTTTGACATATGATATTCTGATATAGCTGCAGTTAGCCTCAGAAAAGAGATTCACTTGGAAAAAGAATTGTTTCGACATACCCTTATGTAATACTAGACGAGTTCTCTACTACAGGTGTGTAATTTCATCTAATACAAACAGTAGGTCAGGTTAAGTAGGTAAGTTTACATGACTTTGGAATCTCTTTCACTCAACATAACACCACCATTTTCATTTTCATAGCAAGTAGGAAAATATTCTTTTCAACCTTCCTACTCTACCAGTTACTGACATGTTTATTAAGCGATGGTGCTGGTCCCAGTTAAGACTGTGCATTTCCATAATTGACCAATGTATCTTATAAGCAGTAGTTTGTTACTTTATCATACCAGATGGGCACAGCACTTTTATTACAAACTGCTTCCTGGTGGTAGAATCTGTGCATATTGGCCGTGGGGAGGCGAATAAATAAAGTCGCAGCCTTTTGGCTAAGATCAAAGTGTAGTATCTGTCCTCATGGCCTCAAAGTTCAGAGAATCACGGCTCTTCGGGGGTCCTTGTGGCATGCTCGGGTATCGTCCTGGGAGAAGTTGCACAGGATATCTTGGCCAGCTGGTCGGGAGGTGATCACTATTAGCATGCTCAGGATTCGTCCTGAGAAGCTTCTGGGATCTCCACCCCTTCCCCCGCACCTTATCCTGGTCCTCGTGGCATTTGTCTCAGTGACAAATTTGGGATTCTCTGCGCTCAAGTCTCCAGTCACGGGAACGTGGGATCCATCTACCCCTCCCCCCTACTGAATTCGGCACTAAATGACCCACCAAGGGTCAATGTGTCGTTAAACAAAACAATCAATCAATCATAAAAGAGTGAGAATTTCTTTTTAAAAATTAAATAAATTATGTAACAATAAAAATTCTTGGAATTTCTTGTTAGCAAATAAGTTATATTTGAGTAAGTTTCTAAAAATGACAGGTTTGGTTAGTCACTCAATAGAAACTGTCACATGACCAATTAGAAAATTGGAAAAGGGGGTGATCAATTAATAAATTACTTCTCTTGCCTTTTGCTGGGCAGTGATTACTAAAAAAAGTCTGAATTTTCAAAAAATATGCGTAAATGCTGCCTGACACAAACTAAGGGACCAATGTAACATAAACTTGCATTGCAAATTGAACCTCACACTAAAAATCTATTTAGGTGGGGCGATTTTCAAAAAAACAAAAACACATTTTTTTTCTAGACATAATAAGGAGTAAATGTTTTAATTTTCAGTCCTCTAGATCCATTGGTGTGGCCTGTGTGTGTGATACAGACATAGCCAGCCAGCCAGCCAGACTAACTTGAAAACTGAAGAAACCTATGTTGACAGTTTTGGTTGACGGTTTCTAATAAGAATCAGACCAGCAGAATCCATTTGGGATATATTAGTCTTTTGCATAATGTTAGGGAAATCTCAGAAGTGTCTTTGAAGCTTATTCATCTCTTTATTGCTTGGTGCTATCGGTCAACTGTAGTACATCATTTATAAGTCTTAGGACAAATTCTAAAGCTCTGAAAATGAGTTCCACACAAACTTTCAGAAAGGAACAGAAAGGTCTGTGTTTAAACACTTGTCTTTCTGATCTTGCTCAACACAGAAAAGAGTCATTTTTAGACGAGAAATGGATTTATTAAATGGATTTATTACAAGAATCCAAAACAAAGAAAATTGTGTGTTGAGATCCAGGACAGCTTAAATGGAATCTACTTGGCGAAACATTAATGGAATCATTAATATTCAAATGGTTCTTCGGATGATTGAACTCCTTCTTGTTGTTTGTGTTGTAAACACAACATTTTGGCTGATCCATTCTTCGGCATTCTTTAGCTGTAAACATAAACATAACTTCTGTTTAACCCATCACACTCGGATTTTACATATTACACCCGAAGAAGGCCGTAGAATGAATTGGCTGAAACGTTGTGTCAACATCAGAGATGGGAAGAAGAAATTGGATTGTCTGAACAAAGGTTGGTAAGTTCTTTTTTCTGTTTAAGAATTGAAAGGGAATTCTTTATTATCATCCCCCCCCCCACAGCGGACGACCATGGTGGCACCCCCTTCAAGTAGCGACCAAGGCACATGCCATACCTATAATTGGTTTGTTTGAAGGATGCATTGGAAGAGAAAAGTCACGAAAATTGGCTGGTGATTTTGATCCTCATGTTGCAAATGTGATACAGCAAATTATCATGGAACTAGGATGGGAAGTTCTTCCACATATAGCATATTCTCCAGACCAGTAACATTCAGAATATCACTTGTTTTGCTCCATGTAATACTACTTGTCTGGACAGGGCTTCCAACAATTTCTAGATATTAAAAGAATTACTTGAAGAATTCATCAAATCAAAACTGGAATTGTTCTTTTATGATGGAATACACAATTTTTCTGAATGGGGTCATGAAAGGTGATAGAAAGCCAGGGAATAGAATTTGATGACTGAATAATGATGCTATGAATTTGTAGGAATAAAAAATGTTGTCAAAACATGTTTGAAACTATAGTATCAACTTGATAAATAACTCAAAATGTCAAATAAATTAAAAAGAGAAAAGGGAAGAAATTTCTCCTTTAAAATACTCGAGTTTGTTGTAGTGGCCAACACCTTCTCCCTAGCTATAGGCTTACACATTGTTTTCTATATGTCTCTTCAGTAAGCTAGTCACTGCTAGTGATGTCAGAATTAAAACCAAGTCAATATAAATTGATCCCATGATTCATCTCTAAACAGATTGTATTATTACTATAAATATATCCCAATTATTGCCAGTGTGCTTGTTCTTCATTAAGTGATCCACTAATGTAACATGGGGTCAAAGTTGGATTACAAATATAATTACTGTAATTTCACAAATTTTGTTGTAAATATTTTATGTTAAAGTTAACAAATCTAGAAGATACTGCTTTGACCTTCAACAAATCTTTCATAACAGACAAATTATATTGAAACAAAATAGTTTTCTGTATGGTATAATCAATGGTGTATCTGTGGCTGGTATGGCACATGCCCTGGTTGCCACTTGAAGGGGGTGCCACTATGGGCGTCCACGGGGGGGCATTTGCCCCACCCCTATCAGGCTTTCTGAGGAGTGAGGGAGTTTGAAAGTTTGAACCTTATAGTCAGTAAAGAATAATGGTGCTGTACAATTGT
>VCCN01000241.1:281369-303536 GCA_006491835.1 Architeuthis dux | reverse complement strand
ATGTTGAAATTCTCAGCCCTCTAGCTCCATTGGTGCAGCCTGAATATGTGATACATAGCCAGCCAGCTAATCAGCCAGCAAGACCAACTTAAAAACTAAAGAAACCTATGTTGCCAGTTTTGGTGGCAGTTTTGGTTGAAGGTTTCTAATGTTCCTGTTTCCCACAGTCAGTGATACAGGAAGCTGTAACATCAATACAAACTCCAGTTATTAAAAAAGCAGTTATCAATGCATCGCTCTTTTGTGGGCAACAATTGCTTGAAGTAAGATAAGAAAGTAGGTCGCTATAGCAACATGGAGTTGTCCTCATCTCGGGTTCATCTCATCTGAACACAACATTTCATCCATTGTATTCTACGGCCTTCCTCAGGCGGATATCATAAATCAGGATGGTTCGGAATGCTGAGACATGGGGCTGCCATCAAAGCATTGGGACGGAATCTCCTCATTCCGATGTCTATTTTTGGGTGCGAGAAATTCTTAGGTCATAACAATGTTGTTGATTGTTTTTGATTGTCATAATCATGTCTATGTCCGAAGCTGGGGACACATTATGACATCAAAAATGACATTGACATCACCTAAGAATTTCTCGGAATGAGGACATTGCATGCCCATGCTTCGATGGCGCTCTCCGTTTCAGAGAACCATCCGAATTTACAACACTCACCTGAAGAAGGCTGTAGGGTACAATGGCTGAAATGTTGTGTTCAAAAACAGTCCGAAAAAAATCTATACATATTGATGATCCCTCATCTAAAAAATTCAGACAGAAATTATGGAGTTCAATATTCCACTGTTGGTGTAAATAACATTTTTCTTGCATTAAGATACACTTAATCCTCTTTGGGGAATTAAACATTGTAAAGATTGCTTCCCGGCCTTTTGGCTAAGTTAGAAATGTAGTATCTGTTATTCGAAACAACCATGGCCACGAAATTCAGAGAACTACGGCCCTTCGTGGGTCCTTGTGGCATGCTCGGGTATCGTCCTGGGAGAAGTTGAGCAGGATATCGAAGCCTTTGGTTAGGATCAAAGTGGAGTATCTGTGCTTCGAAACTGCCATGGCCTCGAAGTTCAGAGAACCACGGCCCTTCGGGGGTCCTTGTGGTATGCTCGGGTATCTCCAGATATCTGGGAGAAGTTGCACAGGATATCTTGGCCAGTTGGTCAGGAGGCGATCATCATGGCATTTGTTTCAGTGACAGGGATTTGGGATTCTCCCTACTCAAGTCTCTAGTCACGGGGACATGGGATCTCCCCCCGCCCCTGAATTCGGCACTAAATGACCCACTAAGGGTCGATGGGCCATTAAACAAAACAAAAAATCAATCCATAAACATTGTATGTCAATTTAAAATGCCTGGAATAATGCTGGTCTTTAACTGAACACACTTGTCTCATAGCTATGTTACAGAAGTAATTCTCCCTTATGTTATTATTGAAAGTGTAACATTCAAACACAGGAAGTAACAAGCATAACTAGATCGGGAGCATTTCCTGAGGGAACTACAAGTGTGATTGTGCTGCAGCATAGCCCACCCCCTAAAACCTTATTGAAAGCACAAAAAATTACTAGCGAAAAAGATTTTACAACCTTCACAAGGGAAGTAACCGAATACTTCCGTACGAATGGCGGAAAGTAAGGATCCGGTTTAGCATTATAGTTACATTGTAAAAAGAATCCCCCTCTAAAACCTTAAAAAATGTTCAAATCTGTATGTAGGTGCAAAACACAGTATTATGACGTACCAATTACCGTTGGAATAGCATTTGTTAAGTAAGTATCATGAGTTATTCCTGTTAGGCCACTAGGGGGCACTGTTTTACGTTCTGGTCAACGAGCAGCCATTATTGCATTGTGTCATTAGTAGAAGAAAGAGCTCGGAAGGACATACGTGTTTGGTTGACCACGGCCATTATTTGAATAAAAGGACCTGTAAATACATAAACTTTTGTTGCATTTTTAATCTATTAATATCTGTCATTAAACCAAGTTTACAGCATTGATATCACACAAACTGTAGGAGGAGATGCAGGGCCAAAAATGAGCAGAATTAGAATGAATAAATAAATGAAAATACATAGAATAATAATAGTGTGCTTGTGCTATGCGCAATCACATCAATAATATTATAGATATTAAAACAAAAGAAGAAATAGAGGAAGAAAGAAAGTGTAAAATGAGAAAGATTACTTTCATGAAATTGAAAGACTGCATTTAATAATTAATTTTTATATGAAAAAGAAAACATTGTTAATCAGATAATGTTAAACCTAAAATGATATAAGTTACTCTGTAAATGATTACGATTTTGTTAACTAACAAGAAAGTGAAGTTGATTTGGTTAATATTGTGATATTTAAACAAGCATATACACAAATACACTAAGATTTTTAATATTGATGTTTTATTAATATGTAGCAACTCACAGACATTCTGGTTTTGGCACAAAATCGGCTGGTAAGTAATCGATATTCAATAAACAGGTCTGGTTAGACACTCAATAGAAACTGTGTTTGGGGGTGGTCAATTAAAACATTGGAAAAAGGGGTGATCAATGAGTAAGTTACTTCTCCTCCATTTTGTTGGGCAGTGATCACTAAAAAAGTCTGAATTTTCAAAAAACAAGTGAGAATGCTGCAGGAAATAAAAACTTAACATTGCAAATTGAACCCCCACTAAAAATCTATTGGGACACCCCCACCCCCCCAATAGATTTTTAAAAAAACAAAAAAAACGTTTTTCCTAGACAATGCTTCAAACAAAGAAATACTGTTGCAAATCGAATAATTGTTCCATTAAGTAAAATAAATAAAATTTTCAGCCCTCTAGCTCCATTGGTTTACATGTGATAGATACATAGCCAGCCAGCCAGACAGACAGACAGACAGACCCACTTAAAAACTGAAGAAATCTATGCTGACAGTTTTGGTTGACGATTTCTAATAAACAAACAAGAGTCTGAATTGATTTTGTTAATATTCTCTGAAGTCGTCTAGAAGGGATGCAGGGCTCCATTTAATATTAACGAACAAAAAATAGCCGACATGGGCAATTGCACCATAGTCTCATTCAGAATACTCTCTTTGGAACCTTATACACTTGTACCAGCGTCCCTTCCACTTTTCAAAACAGTCTGCAAAGTCTTCTTTTGGGGTCGCCATCAGCTGCCTCATCACATGCTCCTTAATCTTGTCCACAGTCTGAAATTTCCCTCCCCTTTTAATGATGAAAAAACAGAAGTCAGAGGGAGCAAAATCTGGATGGGGGGGGGGTGCAATGTTTTGTCAAAAAAAACCTGCACAAAACGTGAAGAATGGGCAGGTTCAGTCAGTGTGAAAGCGATGGTCATACAGTACACAAGCTTACTAAACGGCGTCCCACTGCCGACTGAGTAACCTGTGGGAGAGTGTATGTTCACGCATGCTCAGTAAGGTCCCCTCCGCCAGGTTGCAACGTTACAAGGCCACACATCTAGTTCTAATGACATTCAAAATAGCTGGATATTTTCTGGACTGACCTCGTATTCATATAATCCTCTGAGGATGGTATGAATAACAATATCAAACTTTTAACAAAAATCAGTGACACTTTTTATTTGTTATACAAATTCATGTTTTTCTGCTCTTATCCTTCTGCTCTGATCCTTTATGCTTGAAAGAAAGAAATACTGTTGCAAATCGAATAATTGTTCTATTTCTGGTCAGTGCATTTCCATTCAGCAACAACAAAACCTGATTGTTGATTGCTAACGCACAAAGGAAATTAATGTGTGCACAAAAGATTTAAAATTCTGTAGATAGCTTACTGAGTTTTTATTGAAAATATATCGATTCGCCATGTCAAATTCAAAAGTGCGCACATACTTTTGTCATTGGAAGAAAATTTGTGCACACTGACTACTAAAAATTAGAGAGAACATTGCCCACAAGTGAATAATTGTTGTACCTGCTGCAACTTTTGCATAAACAGGATTGGAATTATAGTTTTGTGCCAAATGCCAATAATTTTGTAAAGAAAATATCATATTTAGTAACAAAAGAAAATAATGTAAAATTGTGTAAAAATCACCATGAAAAACAGATATGAACATTTTTGTGTGCAGCACCTGAATTAATTCGATGATGGTGGCCAGACAGGGTTTTAACTTGGAATGAAGCCCAAATCGGTCAACCAGTTAATGTCTTCTGGAGTTGTTTGTGGTGTTGCAATTGCTGCTGTCTTTGATTATACTGGCATTTGTGATAGTAGTTATAGAATAGGTGTGTAATAAAAATGAATAAAAAATTAAAACAAGGTATGCAGATACTGTCGATAATGATAATAATGACTCTAGTGGTCAACTTTATTGTAACAGTAATAATGATTTAAGTTGTCTGATTATGGTAGTAGTAGTAGTAGTAGTAGTAGTAGTAGTAGTAGTAGTAGTAGTAGTAGTAGTAGTAGTAGTAGTAGTAGTAGTAGTAGTAGTAGTAGTAGTAGCAGTAGCAGTAGCAGTAGCAGTAGTAGTAGTAGTAGTAGTAGTAGTAGTAGTAGTAGTAGTAGTAGTAGTAGTAGTAGTAGTAGTGGCAATGGTGGCAATGGTGGTGGAAATGCAGTTCATTATGAAGGCGTGAAGGCAGTCTTAATCTGTGGCAATGCAAAATGGTGGAGTGAGCTATTGAAATCATTCGATGATGATGATAATGATGTTTTTATCTCCTTATCTCTCTCCAAGTATGGTGAAATCTTTTAGAAAACGTCCAGAGATTAACAACTAAGTTAGTACTGGAATTGAGTTATAAGAATAGGTTAAAAGTTAGAAAATAGGAGAGATCAGACTTAATAGAAATGTTTAAGATTATTCATAGTTTAGAAGTAGTAAACCCTGATGTATTTTTTACTAGAAGGGGTACAAGGGACTGAGAGGCCACACATATACAGTAGAATCAAATAGAAGTAGATTGAATATCAGAAAATTCTTTTTTAGCAATAGAGTGGTGGGACTTTGGAATAGATTACCAGAATATGCAGTGCTATAAACAGATGCAAATGATTTTAAGAAGAATTATGATGTTTATTACACCACCGCAAAGGTTTAAGGCCCTAGACATTGTGTAAATCTGATTTGTTATAATGTCTACTTGTATATACAAATTGTATACTTTTTTTTTACACTAAAATAAAATGTTTTAAAATGTTCTAAAATGTTTTTAATGAACATGTTGCTGATAACAATGAATGCTATTGTTGTTGTTGATGATGATGATGATGATGATGATGATGATGATGATGATGATGATGATGATGATGATGATGATAGTGGTGGTGATCCTGCCTGGATTATACTATAAGGCTGAGTAGGCTTAAGCCTAGGGGCCTGTAGGTAACAGTGGCCCGTAAAAATTCTGGGATATTCATATTTTTCTTAATTTTATATTTTACAGGACTATAGCCGGATTAGCCTATACGCAAACTATGCTACGGCATAGGGCCCAAGATATTGATGGGGCCCCAAAATAAATAGCAATTTAGAGATGTATCACTACTACTACAGGGAAAATGAATTAAAAAAACAATAAAAGTGTCAAAATAATAATATTCCCTGATGTGAAGCGCTCACTATGGCCTGATAGAAATAATAATAATATCTTAAAACTTAATAAAAATGTCCTAACTAATATCTCTTTAAAAAATAGAATGAATATATTACACATTAGCACATAACAATCCACTTTATTAACACGATTGATAGATCGCATTACTTACTTAAAATTATGCACAAAACGGGGGTGGGGAGAAGGATGGTTCAAGGTGGGGGGGCTTATTGCTAATAGCCTAGGCGCCCTGGTATAGGTTATTCAGACTCTGGTGGTGATGCTGTTCTGTTGGTGGTCATCTTGGAAAATTCAAAGGAGCTTATCATGATAATAATAATAGTGACAATCATGAAAGTGGTCGAATACAGTAAACATAATTTAAATTTAATTATCTTCATGCCTGTCTGTTTATTTTTCTCCCTTGCTCTCTCCCTTTCTCTTTCTGTATATCACACATATGATATGCATATGTGTGTCTGGGCGTATGTTGATATATATGTCTATGTTTAAGTGTATGTGTAAAATATAAACATGTAAACATGCAACGTTCACACATGCACTCATGTATACACACTGTAATTAGAACAAATTTTGGGGCAGCTAAAAAGCTCTGCTGGTTCTTTCTTTTAAAACATCAATTTTTTCTTCAATAATATGAAATGAAAATAATATTTCTTGAATACATTTCATAGATTAATGTTAATTGAAAACATTGAAGTACAAAAACAGTATTTTTATTCTCATTAACTATTAAACTAGTTGAATTTCCTAATCAATCTTAAGCTATTCAACATGGTTCTACAGATACATTGAAGTTTCCTGTAAGTTCTCAGACTGAGGCTTTTGGATCATTTTCCAACAGTCTACAAATCTTCATTAATTGATGGTATAGGCCAACCCCCTCTCCTGGTTTTCTAAAAATGAAATTTCCACTTTTAATCCAAAATCATACTGTTCTTTTACTAACAGTATTGACCTCAGAATTTGTATTCCTTACAGTCTCATCTCAATTATGGCTCAGCTAAACTTGTACAAGTATGAAACATGAAGATATTTTCCATAGTTTTGAGAAAGGTCATTAACATTCAATTGCTGACCATATCTGGAGAGAGAAAGGCGGCCACTTGCCTCTCTGGGAGGAAGACCAGATTATTGACAGAGAACGCTGTTGGAAACAGAGAAAAATCAAAGAGGCAGCACATATCAACATGTGGACTGAATGCATTAGTCAGGCAAGTGTGGAGTTCAACCCGATGTGGCTTCTGCTACTCAACAAGCCCAAACCAGACAAGGCAAGGATAAAGAAACACCTGAATCCCATGTTATAAGGTTTACCTCCTTTGAAATTAAAAACTTCTGTTTACCCCATTCGGATTTTACACCTGAGGAAGGCCGAGGAATGGATTGGCTGAAACGTTGTGTTAACAGCACAAACAACAAGAAGGAGTTCAATATTTGAATGAAAATAGTGAGTTGAAGGGCTTTCCATATTCACGTAAAAATGTAGAAAAACAGTTAATAGGATGAAATTAAATTCTTCTGAGTAATCAAAAAATATCAGTCCAAGTTTTGTTTGGACAATTAAATGCCTTCATTGTGTTTTTGATGCTGTTACTACAATGTTTCAGCTGATCCCTTCTACAGTCTTCTTCAGGTGTACAATCCTTAAAAAGAGAATGAACCAATCTGGTTGGTATATTAACAACCATTTTCTGGTGCCATCTTGTTTTTAAAAATCTCTTTCTTTACAGACTTCTTTAACACCTGGAGAAGAAGGAAGAATGGATCAGCCGAAATGTTGTGCCAACAACATCAACAACACAAAAAGGAGTTCAAGCATTCAAACAAAGCTTGGAATTTTAATAACTTTTATCAAAATAATTTATAGGAACATGAAGATAGAGCTCATGTACATGACTGAAAAGTTGTGGATACAAGAGAAAATATATGATGAAGCTGCATTTTCATCTGTCATTTCCACACTGTGATAGAAAACCAACAAAGCCTGGTGAAATTGTAAGGTATTGCTGGAACGTCCTGAATTAGTGGTAATAATGTTTCAGTCTCAAAACTATGCCTGATCCCAGGATCATCATCTGATGAAGGCTTTGTTTGGCAGCACAGCTGTTGTTTTCGCAACAGCATCTGTATGAAATTATATCACATTATATATATTTATTACTTATTATATATATATATATAGTTTAAGTAAAAAGTAAAAAAAGGAAAATAGCCAAGCTTGGGTTTAGATGTATTTATTTTTAGTCATAGGTGTTTTGACAGAAAAATAGTGATTGTTACCCCTAACAGTTTTGATGTGTGTTTTCAAAAGGCACTTTTTGAAAACACATCATACTTTTATTCTTTTCTTCCAAGTTTTGCCAGTCAATATTGGAGTGTGCCCTTGAGACTGGAATGTCCTCGACAGAAAGGAAATGCAGTAATTATTATTTTGATATAAAGATTAAAACAGGTCTCGTTAGTCACTCAGTAGGAACCGGCACGTGACCAATGTCTTTTGGCAGCATGTCGTGTCGAGGGTGATCAATTACAAAAATTGAAAAAAGGGGTGATCAATGAATAAGTTACTTGTCTCGCCTTTTGTTGGGCCGTGATCACTAAGAAAGTCTGAATTTTCAAAAAAACATGAATACTGCCAGACACAAACTTACATTGTAAATTGACCCCCCACCCCCCACTAAAAACCTATTTTGGGGGGAATTTTCAAAAAACAAAAATAATTTTTTTTCTAGACATAATAAGGAGTAAATGTTTAAATTTTCAGCCCTCTTGCCATACATACATACATACATAGCCAGTTTTGATGACAGTGTTGGTTGACGGTTTCTAAAAAAAGGATCACATGCACACACACACACACAATTACGCACGCACACACACACACACACATTATTGTATATTAGAATTCCTCATAAATTTTGTATTTTCATCAGGTTGTACCGTCGTTGCAGATGCCTATAATTGTCCTTTCTGCAGCAAAATTAAATAGCTTTGGCATGTTACCAGTTGAACTGAACGAGGCTGCAGCTAATTTCCTTGTGTTAGTGACTCCTGGACCTTTACAGCTACAAATCTCTGCTTTATCTGTTGGCCGGCAAACCTTTGATGATGACTAGGAGAGGAATGTTGATAACTAATAAAAGACTACCGTTTGTTGTAGTAATAACAATAATAATTTTAAAATGCGTAATTTCCAACAAACGTGGTTGCTGCTATAAAGTTGCATTTATTACTGTGTGCAGCAACCTGTAAGGTTTATTTGCATTTATTTTATTTAATTATCAAAATCTACAAATCAATCAACATCTTTTCGATTATCACATTCTCAAAGACCTACATCTTTAGAAGAAGAAAAAGCAAACTTACATTTAATTAAATATAAAGAATGGCTAAAACCAAGAACTTTAACAGAATGACGAAAACTAAGAAAATAATGAGAACCAGGTCTGGTTAGTCACTCAATAGAAACCAATGTGTGACCATCTTTTGGCAGCATGCCATGTTGGGGGTGAGCAATTAAAAATTTGAAAAAGGGGTGACCAATGAATAACTTATTTCTCTCGCTCTTGTTTGACGGTGATCACTGCAAATTGAACACCCACCAAAAAACGATTTAGAGGGGGAATTTTCAAAAAACAGAAGAACATTTTTTCTAGACATGTTTTTTTCTAGACAGCTGGACACAAACTAAAGGACCAATTTAGCATAAAGTTACATTGTAAAACCTATTATGGAGGGAATTTTCAACAGAAGAACATTTGTTTCTAGACATAAGGAGTAAATGTTGAATTTTTCAGCTCTGTAGCTCCATTTGTGCAGCCTGCAGGTTCGATATATGCTGTGTTGGGGGTGATCAATTAAAGAAATTGGAAAAGGGGTGATCAATGAATAAGTTACTTCTTTCACCTTTTGTTTGGCAGTGATCACTAAAAAAACTGAATTTTCAAAAAACAAGTGTGACCACAGCTGGACACAAACTAAAGGACCAATTTGGCATAAACTTACATTGTAAAACCTATTATGGAGGGAATTTTCAAAAAACAAAAAATCTCATTTTTCTAGATATAATAAGGAGTAAATGCTTAAATGTTCCACCGTCTAGCTCCATTGGCCTCTATGTGTGATACATACATCGCCAGCCAGCCAGCCAGACCAACTTAAAAACTGAAGAAACCTGTTGACAGTTTTGGTTGACGGTTTCTAATTACTCATTTGTCTATGATAGCCATTGTTGCAGCAGTGTGTAAAATCATCTTCTGATATGTGTATTTTGATTGAAGAAATTCAAAAACTGAAACTTAAATGATGAATAAAGATACAGGTCTGGTTAGTCACTCAATAGAAAATGTCACGTGACCAACGTCTTTTGCCAATGTGGGGTGATCAATAAAAAAATTGAAAAAGGGGTGATCAATGAATAAGTTACTTCTCTCGCCTTTTGTTGTGCAGTGATCACTAAAAGAGTCTGAATTTTCAAAAAAACAAGCGAGAATGCCGCCAATCACAAACTAAGGGACAAATTTAGCATAAAATTACATTGCAAATTGAATCACCCACCAAAAATTCTATTTAGGAAGAGAATTTTCAAAAAACAAAAAAAAGACGGTTTTTTTTCTAAACATCATAAGGAGTAAATGTTTAAATTTTCACCCCTCTAGCTCCATTGGTGCAACCTGTATGCATGATACATATATACATAGCCAGCCAGCTAGACCAATTTAAAAACTGAAGAAAGTTGATAGTTTTGGTTGACGGTTTCTAATAAATGACCATCTTTCATGTAAGAAATTCAGACAAAATAAGAAATGAAGTCCCATCCATCACACAGAGAAAATTGTTAAAGATCACATCTGGGTTGGTCAACAGGCTAATCCCACACACACCCATCCCTGCATTTTATGATTGGTGCTAGACTATTTATTTCAATGCACTATGAATTCTTCAGTGGCAATAAAGTTTCCCCAGTGGAGCATGGAGCTATGTTGATCTATTTTTAATCACTGTTACCAAAGGTTTAGGTTATTCATGTGTTCACATATTTATATGTATCTATGTATCTATCTATCTATCTATCTATGTATCTGGACTTCATCCAGCCCTAACCGTTCAGAGTAGAAACTTGAAATTTTATACACACACTCCCCTCAATGAGTAGAGAAAATATTTCTTTTTTTTGTTATTTGAAAATTCCTCTCCAAAATAGGGTTTTAGTGGGGGTTCGTTTTTCAATGTAAGCTTATGCTAAATTGGTCACTAATTTGTGCCCACTTGTTTTTTGAAAATATTTAGTTTATTTTATTTTTATACTCAAGGTGTCATGGGGAGGTGGAGACGGTGGTTGCGTTATTCTGTCTGTCCGTTTATTATGTCCGTCCGTTTATATCCTCCTTTATTTTACTTGAACAAATTACTATAATCCATTGCTAGGTCCATCGAAGCTTCACCAGACCCTGTTAACCATACATTTCGGGAACATGTTCCCTTCTCTGTCAGTTCCCAACTGCTCACGAAGCTGGATGAGAGGTCGGACTTTCCAAGTTTGAATTCAGAGTTGCCCGTCTCCTAGACTGGTTGCCAACAAAGGCTGAAGAGCCAAGTCTACCTTTCTATTTACCCGTAGCTGGGGAGGGAGAAGAGATGGATTCATGCCTTTCCCAAGGGCATTTGTACAATGTGAACTATGTCATCCGCATTCCATTTTCCCTGCTGGTAACCATTAGGCCACCCACACTTCCAAAAGCAAACCGTGATAGATGATATTATTTCGGATGCATTCCACGCTTGATGAGCAACTCATGCGTGCACATGTTATGATTACAATAAACATATGCAGCACCAGTTTGAAGGGTAATCATAAAAGTGGACAAGTCTGGTTAGTCACTCAATAGAAACAGTCATGTGACCAACGTCTTTTGGCAGCATGACATGTTGGGGATGATCAATTAAAAAAAATTGGAAAATCAATGAATAAGTTACTTCTCTCGCCTTTTGCTGGGCGGTGATCACTAAAAAAACTGAATTTTCAAAAAACAAGACAAAAAACAAGACAACACAGCAGGATACAAACTAAAGGACCAATTTAGCATAAACGTACATTGTAAAACCTATTCAGGGAGGAATTTTCAAAACAAAAAAATCTCTTTTTTTATAGACACAATAAGGAGTAAATGTTTAAATTTTCATCCCTCTAGCTCCATTGGTGTGGCCTGTATGCATGATACATACATACATAGCCAGCCAGCTAGACCAATTTAAAAACTGAAGAAAGTTGACAGTTTTGGTTGACGGTTTCTAATTAATGACAATCTTTTTTCAAACAAAAAAAATACGTAGATAGCCAGCCAGACCAGACCAACTTAAAAACTGAAGAAATCTATGTTGACAGTTTAGGCGACAGTCTTGATTGACAGTTTCTAATAGTGACTGCACAAATGAAGATGGATGGTTGTGGACTAGATGACAGTGGTTTTAATCATTATCAGAGCGTTCTTGGGCAGGAGTTACCAGCTGTAACTGTTGCAACACGCCTCACACACTCAAATATGCGTGTAACTACCACCAAGAGAATCGGCCATATTTAGATTTTCACTGACTCATATATGTTGCTTATTTCTGCAGTGATGTACACATACAAGCACTAGGTCACATAGACGCACACAACTAAGCAAGCAAGCAAACACCTATACACATTCTAACATAGTTTTTCACAAAAACATTCTCTTTTATATACGCAAAAAATACACCTACCACTTCTCTCTCTCTCATTACCCCTCTCTCTATCTCTCTTTGGTTTTTTACCCATGGGGATGTAAATGAGAATACATACGTCTGTTTAGTGTGCCAGCTTGCGAGAGGCGATGAGAGACACCCACAGTGTAAAGAATGCAATACGTGGTCTTTGCAGAAATTATCCGGCCATTTAATATTAATGAAAAAAATGAAGGGGACTAAGGCAATGGCGCCTTAGTCCCCTTCAAAGAACTCCCCCTTGGGACCCCTCACACACTTATCCCAGCATTACCCTCCACTTTTTCAGGATTGCCACCAACTGCCTTATTCCATTCTCCTTAATCTTGTCCACGGTCTGAAATCTCCTCCCTTTCAACAGCTATTTTAGCTTTGGGAAGAGCCAGAAGTCGCAAGGAATCAAATCTGGACCGGGCGGGGGGGGATAAAATGCACCTGCCTTGCGAAATCTGAAAGGCCTGCATGAATCGATGTTTCGCCCCCCCCCCAAAAAAAAAAAACCTGTGCGAGATATGAAGAATTATTTGCAGGTCTACTCCTTCTTAGTGAATGTAATAGTCACAAAGTACACAAGCTCACTCAGTGGCATCTCACTGCCAATTGAGTAACCCCCACAGGAGAGTGTCTATTCATGCATGCACAGTAAGGTCCTCTCTGACTGGTCGCCAAGTTACATCAAGATCTTGTGACCGGTTCTCGAGATATTTGAAATGGCTGGATACTTTCCGGACAGACCTGGTATATCTCAGTAAGCTAAATGCACCTGCCTTGCAAAAATAGAATAGTCAGATATTTTCATAGCGACTTGTAGATTAACACTGTCTCCAGGAATCTTTGATGTCCAGGATCTAGAACCATCAATCTGAGGAAAAAAACCTACCAGATGAATTATACACCTGAAGAACGCCAAAGAATACATCAATTAAAACATAAGAATAAAAACAAAATCATAGTATGGTATACATTCACATTATTTCAAAATAATTTGAAAGGTCTGCATGAATCGATGAATAATCTAAAAATAACTACAAATCCGATTTCAATAAAAATAAAAAAAGCAGTCTTCACTATCTTGTTCCCCTCCTTTTCCTTAGCAAAAATCACACTTTTTTCAATGGTGATACTCAAATATATCAGAATACGGAACATTCATAGCCACCAATTCATAGCAAAAGATTCATAGCAAACAATTAATAGTGTATATATTTCATTAAAATTAGGATGAAGGAAAAATCTAGTCAAATTTAATAAAAAGTGGTGTGCTCATATATATATATATATTTTATTTTATGCATGTGTATTCTTTTTCATTCTATTTGTATATATGTAGTTATTTACAAAGCTTTGCTTCATCTCGCACACAAGCCTCAGGTTGCTTACTGTACATGCAGTTCCTAAGTGGCCACCCATCTAAAGTACTGAGTCAGCTCATCGCTACTTAACTTTGGTGATCTAACAGGATACAGCGTGACTTGGCCCCACCTGTGTGTATGTATGTATATGAAGAGCTTGGTTCCAAAACGAGGTGTGTTTAATTAAATTAAAAATCAAATTCTGGATTTTAATCTTTTATCTTATTGCAACCTTATAGATTTTTTATATATAAAAAGGTTATAATAAGATAAAAAAAATTGAAATACAGAATTTAATTTTTAATTTGATTAAACAATTTTTTTTAAAAATGGCCTTTATCGCTTATAGTTCTTTAGAACCAAGCTCTTCATATGTTGGAGAACTGTTAGCCAAAGTAGAAATGAAAGATTTTATACAATATCAATGATGACAATTTAACATTTTATTTCATAGCCTTGGCCAAATTAAGATAGGTGATAATATTTGCATACTTAATATTGATATGTTTGAGAGATTAAATTAAAATTTATATATTTTATAATATTGCAAAAGTATACATGATATATATGGTATCCGGCAAGTTCATAGCCAGCAATTCATAGCAAACGATTCATAGCATAGAATTAATAGCCGTATATATTTCATAGCCAACTTTTCATAGCTGTATACAATTCATAGCTGGATAAAATTCATGGCTATATATCGCAGATCTGATGTCGCTAATCTAACTATAATTGAATAAACTTATGAAGTGATGCTATGTAGCATAGTAAAGTAAATAATTTAAGTATTTTTAATCATTGTTTTTAAAATATTTTTTTTTCTGGATCTATGAGGTTATTAACAAAAAAGTTAGATTTAATTTTTACAATGTTTTTTTCAAATCGAATTTGAAAAAAGTAAATTTAGTAATATTTAAAAATCTTTTCTTTAATTGAAACTTCTCTGCTATGCTAGTTATTGTACTGATTTACATAATTACTGTAATAATATATAAATACTGTATGTGAATTATTTTTAATCAAGAACTTTATTCCTATTCATGGCTTTCCCAAGGGCATTAGTGTTGTTATGATATGCTGCCATGAAAGGGTCATTTCCAGGTCAACACCTGTGTGGAAATAGAGGTGACCCGGTCACCTTAGCATATGTGTAGGTGTCCAAAAAGACAGGATGTGGGGACAGGAAATGACACAGCGTGGGCGTTCAAACCTGATAAAGGAACTCAGAAGTGCAGACCCGGACAGAGAAAACTCAGAGGACTCAGCAGAGAACAGAAAGGCAGATCGCCTAAGCCAGGCTGGAAGGCACGAGACTGCTGTCCTTGTTGGGGACAGACTGACAGTTCTCCTTATCTCTCTCCCACTCTTCACTCTCCGGCCGACAAAGATGTATGCTATGAAATAAAAATATGTCTCATATTTTTACAACCAGTTTTTCGAGTCATCCTTCCTTTCTATCCAAGTTCACGATTTCCCTCCCGTAAATGTGCAAACCCACGACGAAATGACCCATGGCGGCAGAACAGTGTAAAGGGCTATACAACAGTGTGAAGTGAATGCAGATTATCTCAGTCAGAGTGTGAACTCTGCTTACTGATTCTATTTCCCATGCAGCTAACTACTTGGCCATGTCTACTGATATTTTGTAGAAAACAATAAATGTTTACCTACAATACATAGACGCCTACAATTAGGATGTTTACAGTTGATGCTGTGTTGTGGGAAAAGATGTACCTTTTTGCAGTTTGGCCAGAAACAGCAGTTTTGACACTAAATTTATCAGTGGCGACCTCTAGTGACTTCGGAGGTAAGTGCTACCTATCCCTTGTTCATCCTCGAGTCAAGTTACTCATACAGACTAATTTTCAGCCCCCAATATATACAGTATCGCCCATAAATAAGTACACCCCTACCACTTTTTAATAGAAAGTTAATTGTCTTCTAAACCAAACATAGCAGGATTGTATTATTTCTAGTGGAAAGATTTTTTTTCATAGTGTTGTACTCAGCTTTGGACGGCAACATATTCATATTTTTGGCAACAGATTTTCACTGCTGTAGAGTTTGGTCATAAATAATACCTGATAATATCTGTTTTTATTGTGTAATGCTCCACTAGAAACAATAACATCCTGCTATGTTTGGTTTAGAAGAAAATTACATTTCTATTAAAAAGTGGTGGGGGTGTACTTATTTATGGCCGATACTGCATATATATATTAGAAAAGATTATAGACCCAACAAACATATATGAACAAAAACTCCACCCAAAATGAATGTGCAAATCAACAATGCTTCACAGATGGGTAGACATTGAAAATTATTTGCACCAGTTTGGTTATGTTAGTCACTTTGATGTGTGGCTTCCACAAAAGTTAAATGTAAGAACTACAGGCGCATGTTCCTGCATTTTTAACAAATTGTGACAGGTGATCAAAAGTGGATACTTTGCAACAATGTGAAATGCAAGAAGTTGTGGGGAAAGCAAAATGAACAATCACTAACTTTACCAAAGATGCTGATGCTGTGTATAGGATAGGATTGGAAAGGAGTCCTCTACTATGAGCTCCTTCTAGAGAACCAAATGATTGATTTAAACAAGTACTGCTCCCAATTAGATGAACTAAAGGCAGCAATCAATGAAAAGTGTCTCAATTTAGTTAAAAGAAGGAGCGTAATATTCCATCAGGATAGCAGTAGACCGCATGTTTCTTTGGTGAACAGGCTAAAATTGTTACAGCCTGGCTGCAAAGTGTTTACTTATTCACCCTATTCACCAGATATTTCATATTTGGATTATCATTTATTCTCATCTTTACAGAATGGTCAAAATTGTGAAAAGAAATTTCATTTCCCTGGAAAACTGCAAAAGGTATTTAGAGCAGCTAAAATGGCCTGGGAGGATGGAATTATGAAGTTGCCTGAAAGATGGCAGAAGATAGTGGAACAAAACAGTAAATATGCTGTTCGATAAAGTTAATGTGAAAAACGGAAAATAAAAAAATTTGTCTTTTATTTTTATTCAATAGACAAAATGAACTGTTTTGTGTCTACTGAATACATGGGGGAACACACACACCTCTTGGACAACACACACACACTGACGCACACTGACGCACACACACTCACACATTCGCACACACACGTGCACACACACATGCACCAACCTAAGGCCCTACTCGCAATGAATTTCTTCTCTCACTTCCAAAAGATGCTCTGATGATGACAAGATGCCAAAACTGCAGTCAGCAAAATGAAAAAAAAAAAGAAAGAATAAAAAATAATGAACTCTTTCATACATATACTCCTGGTTTGTGTCCTAAATTTATTTGTACATTTATCTATCTATCTATCTATCTATCTATCTCTCTCACTCTCTCTCTATCTATCTTTATCTATCTATATATATATATATATATATAGAGAGAGAGAGAGAGATATAGATATAGATAGATATTTATAATATAAGATCTAATTCTGTGTAAAACATAAATCCATCTAACATCTCTCATTAACAGTTATTAGTGAATAATTGACATACACGACAATGAAATAAATGAATAAAACAGAACATAAAAACATTTCTGTAGGAAAGATATTTAATTTAAAAAAAACTTTTTTTCGTGGTAACACCCTAAAGTTTTAAGACTGTAAGACTTATTTAAATATAAACTTATATAAACATGAAACTTCTATATTAAAAAGAAAATTTTTTTTCTTCTTTTTTCTAGTAACATCTTTAGTGTTTGAAGCTACCATGCTTTCTAGACTATATATTCTTGTACAATATTAGCATTTTTTTAAAATTAAAATATACAAAAAAACCTCAAAAGTTTCTACATACTATCTATAAATATATACAGGAAAGCCTGGTAACACATATAAGATACAATCCAGGTAAAGAGTGTGCGTTAGGAGGGAATGTGTGTAATAGCCTGGCACATTTTCTTACTAACATTTAGTAGAAAAGCTGAGAATCCAATCTTTTTATGTATAACTGAAATAATTTTATGTGTTATTAAATTTCATCTTAATGTTGACAAAAACTTTAATGTAAAAAATTTCGAGAGAATTAAACACATACGCAAATAAAATCTTCATTTTGCTCTCAAGAAACATGTACATAAACTTAAGTTATGTAAACAGTGACCAAAAAATATTGAAAGGTATCACCAATTGGACATCAACTCTTTTCCCTTCCCCTTTACGGTCCACTCCAATGATGTTTAACTGCCTGATGATGGGTCGCTTCAGGAACGCGACCCGTCATCAGGCAGTTAAAGTGTTGCCTAATAACGGAGTGAATTAAAAAGTTAAGATATTGTCTCTCACTTAGTTAAACACAGACTTTGTGCCGTACAAAGCACCAACGTACAGTAGTCAGTAACAGAACAAATCTTTGTGTGTGTACTACTAATCACAGGTGCTAGTATGGCATGCAGTATCAGGCTTTCTATATATATGATAATTATAATGACATTTATTAGTGAGAGCCTATATTTGCCTGGCACCGGTGTGAGTGACTGCAAAACGAGTGGCCTAAATCATAAATGTGAATAAAGAAACAAACTTTGTGCGGGGATTGAACCCGCGTCCACCCTGGAAGCCACCTCATACGCAGGTGCTGCTCTACCGACTGAGCTAATGAAGGTCAGATGGTAGGCAGTAGTCTTTTATCCTACACTTTGTTGGCTTCTTCATTCTCACGTTCGTATTTTAGGCACGAATATAATGGTGGACGCAGGTTTGATCCCCGCACAGAGTTTGTTTCTTTATTCACATTTACGATTTAGGCCGCTTGTTCAGCAGTCGCTCACACTGGCGCCGGGCAAATATAGGCTCTTATAATTCCCACGAAAGCATTGTTAGCTCAGTGGGAAGAGCAGAGTCTGCATATAAGGTTGCTTCCAATGTGGATGTGGGTTCAATCCCAGCACAGCACTTGTTTCTTTATTTGCATTTACGATTTAGGCTGCTCGTTTAGCAGTCGGTCATGCCGGCACTCAGCAAATATAGGTTCCCAACTAATTAAATGTCTTTATAATTATCATATATTTATATGTAATTGTGTGTGTGTGCGTATGAGGGGGCATGCATGTATATAGATGCACGGGGTGAGAGATTTCTAAAATACCATATCATTATCTAAAAAAGTACAAAGATAACAAATTGCTTTGTTGAATTCTTTATTTCTGCCATGATGCAATATCACCTTTTATCTTCATTTGGCCAGCCTATTTTCCAGTTATTATCAGGTAACATGGATAACAGTTTACAGCTCACCATGTAATGGCATGGATTTTGACATTTTAAAGATAAGATTACTTAGAAAATGAACCGGTTTTATAAGTTCAACATTATAATCAGCTGGTATTTATAGATTTAATTTGTATTGAAATTTTATCAAATTTTGCAATGAATCAAGTATAGGCTGTACAGGATTTGCCTAAAGTATGTTGCACTCAATCCCAGAGTAACTCTAATAACCTCAGATAATAATAATCCAGATACCAGGATATTCAAAGATTATCTCCTCTCTTCACTTCTTTCATTTTATCTCATTGAATCATGTTAGAAAATGTCAACCAAAACTGTCAACATATGTTTCTTCAGTTTTTAAGTTGGTCTGGCTGGCTGGCTGGTTGGCTGGCTGGCTATCTAATTATAAATGTTTTTTTTCAAAGCATTATCCCCCCATAGGTTTTTAGTGTGTGTGTGGGGGGGGTCAGTTTGCAATGTAAGTTTATGCTAAATTGCTCCTTTAGTTTGTGTCTGGCAGCATTCACGCTTGATTTTTGAAAATTCAGACTTTTGAAGTACGACTCAGATGGCATAGAAAGAGTTGTCAAAAATGATTCTAAGAAGGGTATTGTTATTACATATTTTGTATAATCTTGATATATCCCCATATCTGTCTGTCCATCTACAGAACGAATATTCTATCTATCTATCTATCTACCCTTCTATAAACTGAAGGAAACTACAGTGGAGAAAGATCTTGGCGTTTATATAGACAACTCACTTAACTTCACTGCGCATATACAAAACAAAGTGAATACAGCAAATAAAACACTCAGCTATATAAGACACTCATTTAAATTCATCGATGAGGAGAGCTTCCTACTGCTGTACAAATCTCTGGTACGTCCCCATCTGGAGTTTGCTTCCTGCATATGGTCTACTTACCTGAAGTACAACTCAGATGCCATAGAAAAAGTTCAGAGGAGAGCCACCAAGATCATTCCGAGATTGGGAAATATATCCTACACTGAAAGATTAAAACAACTTAATCTAGAAACCCTTGAATACAGAAGAAATGTACTGACCTACTAGAGGTCTATAGAATCCAGAACAACATACATAGAGTGGATACTGATGTTCATTGCTCAAAATGCCCTGATAAGAAAATGCTGACTTCATCTATCTGCAATAAAACCAGAGGACACAGCCATAAACTACAAATTCAGACCTCCACTGGTGTTAGAAAGAATTTCCTCTCGGCAAGAGTAGAAAACACATGGAACAGCCTAAGTGAAAAGACGATCACATTAAGAATATCAATATTTTTTTTAAATAATCTTTATTCTGATATCAGACATACCAAATTTAACTACCATATTTCTTATTAGTTTAAACCCAGCCCAACTAAACTGAAGCTGGCTTAATGATGCAATTAACAGAAAAAGCCTATTTCAAGTATATTTAGTGATCACTTCCCAACAAAAAGAGGGAAGTAACTTATTCATTGATCATCCCTTTTTCCCAATTTTTTAATTGATCACCCCAACCAGACCTGTAAATGTTAAAGTTTTGTCTGATTTCCATTAATTGTACACAACCAAGTGGCACAATCTTTGATTTGACATTACATTGTCGGTTGACTTTATTAGATTGTCGTCACTGACTGACGGGCTGACATACCGAAATGAGAGTAACGTCCCTTGTTCAGTGTTGAAAATTCAGTTGTTTTTCATCTAAATCTAGATGTTTTTGGTTGCATCTAGATATCAGAAATTGCATTAGATGATTTTTAATAAATAAGTAATATTTTTATTTAATTTATGGAAATAGAATAAGTAATATTTTTAATGAATTAAATAATGTTTTAAGAAGATAAATGTTGAAGATTAAAGTCACATTTAATTTATTGATAATATGTTATATATCTCCTCGATTTTAGATATATATCTGGAAAATCTAGGTGTTTCTAGGTGTTTTTAGGATGTTTTTTGATTCAATATTAGATGTGAACTTGAAAATAAAGTTGGCAACACTGCCCTTGCCTAGATCTTCACACTAGAAAAGAACCAGCGGATCTATGGACTGACTTTCAGGCTTGTTCATAGATAAACATAAATAATGGAATAAAGTTATCATAAAGTTATCATAAAGTGTACCAACTGAAGATACCTCTAACAGATGTAATAGGGGTTGGTATTTAAGGTGTGAGTATTTTAGAAATGTTTATACTTGTGTGGCAAGCTAGTTTCTTTTGTTAGGTTGTTTTTGAACATAACTAACAGAAACAGAGTTTACTGTTTCGTATGAAAGGGATCTTGATGTCAAGAATCTGTCTCTAAAACCAGGGTGATGGTGTATCTGGTATTTGTGGCAGGGACCTTTGTTTTTTGTTCTTAGTGTTCTCTGTAGCATGGTTTTGCTCTGTATGCACATCTTACAGTGAGTAAATATTTTTAGAATACTTTTAATTACCTATAATCAAGCGTTTAAGTTGACAATCATAAAACTTTATGGCATTGAAAATCACAAAAAGGTAATAAGTGACAGGTCTCGTTAGTTACTCAACAGAAACCGTAATGTGAACAATGTCTTTTGGCAGCATGCTGTGTTGTGGGTGATGAATTAAAAAATTGGAAAAGAGGGTGATCAATGAATAAGTTACTTCTCTCGCCTTTTGTTGGGTGGTAATCAATAAAAAAAAAGTCTGAATTTTCAAAAAACAAACCCGCCAGATACAAATTTAGGAATCAATTTAACATAAACTTACATTGTAAATTGAACCCCCACTAAAAATCTATTTGGGGGAGGGATTTTGAAAAAACTAAAAATCGTTTTTTTCTGGATATAATAAGGAGTAAATGTTTAAATTTTCAGGCCTCTAGCACCATCGGTGTAGCCTGTATGTATGACTCATACATACATACATAACCAGCCAGCCATGCCAGACCCACTTAAAAACTGAAGAAACCTATGTTGACAGTTTTGGTGACAGTTTAGATTGATAGTTTCTAATAACAGAGAAAAAAAAAAAGGAATTCGACAGCCACTCTTAAAATAATATATATGTCAACCCCCATTAAGAGAACAGTGTGCGGGTGTTGAGTTTTCAGTTGCGAATGACCTGAGGTTAGAAAAAACAAAAAAGAGGAAGATGAAAGTGTGTATCAAGTAAATAAAGACTTCATATAGCTCATCGCAAATAAATTTAATTTTATTTAAG
>VCCN01000241.1:242973-261436 GCA_006491835.1 Architeuthis dux | reverse complement strand
GCTACTAGAGCTCTTACGGCTGGCAGAAGATCAAATTTAACCCTTAAACTCATCCTTCATCCTTCCCCTGAGCTTTTTCATTCTTCATTTTTGATTCATGTTGTTTACTCACTGCCATAGACTGACAGTCTGAGTGAGTTGCAATAAAAAGCAACTAAAAATTAAAGATGAAAGAAAATACTAGTCAAAAATTGATAATGAATAGAAGAATTCTCCAAAATTTAGGTATGGTTGTTATTTTATGTGGGGCCTTCCAGCTGTCTTCAGGACATTACAGGATGGTATTTAGTTTTTCAATGTTACAGCTTTGTTTAATGTCCAGATTGATTTTAATGATAATTGTGTCAGTCATTCCCTGATCTCAACTGCACAAAAGACTGCATAGAAAGTGATTGTGTGTAAATATTGATATTAATTCCTTCAGTTTGAACACCTGACCCATATTAGAAGTAAATTTTGTTTAAATAGGAATTCCTTGAATGGATCAATATAACTCCCATCATCTGTGGTTGCTGAGATTGATACACTAAAGTCAACATAATAAAATAGCGAGATATCTATTCTATGGGAGTATTGCAGATTTTACAAATAGACGAATGTACTGACTACTAAGAAGTAAGACAATGTGATTTATCCATCTCCTCACTATAATGATCAGAGTGTAGTATCTGTGAGCTATTGTCGAAGTTACAGACATTAAAACTAGAAAGCACTCAGAGCGCATACTTTTGCCAACGCCATGATCAGGGGAAGTAATTGTGCATGGATCCGCCCAAAAATGTTATCACTTCTTCCATAATCCATTGTCATTGCTTTTGGGGATATCGTGTGGACAGACAGCAGCATATACATAAATGTATGGAAAAAGAAACGGAAAAATATCTCTCATTTAAAAAAAGATTCCTGGATCCGCCCCAAGATTCACTTCTTCCTTACCCCATTGCCCAGCGTTGCACCAAATTTCATTAAAATCCATCAAGTACGTTTGGAGATATTGTGCGTATAATGTTGTCTTGTGTTTAGTGCCTTTGTTAGCTTTGTTGTTCTTTCTCTTCTAGCTGTGTGTAGTTCAAACGTGTTTGGTTCGTAAGCATGTTAAGACGGAACAAGAGACAGGTGTTGACAGGGCTGTTTGCCTGTGTAGAACTGAGCCTTCCCTGTTCCCACTTCCAGTCCGCGTTTCTGGGACCGGAAATGGGATGGGGACTGGTGGGAGCTGGGGGCTTCGACGTGTTTATTGATTTAACATATATATATATTCATAAACATTACACCCACAAGGGCAGAATGCGACACAAGGTCAGTTTAATGAGGGGACCCACACATGTATATGTGGGCAAAGACAAAAATTTCCCAGTCCCTGTGAAAAGTGTCACAAAGGTGTCAAAATACCTTCCGCCCCTCCCCTTATATTTCAATGGGGAGGTGCTGTTTCTGGAGTTGGAATCCTCAAGACCAGGCACAACTCACTTCCAGCCAAAAGATGAGAACACAACTGACCCCAGCCTGAAGACCAGGTAAGATGATTGAGCAGTGCTGGTCTCTTAATTAGGTAATGTCTGCCTTGTGAATCACCACACAAAATCCTAGCTTTTACCTGGACTAAAATAGATAGATAAGCATACAATAGATAGATAAAGATGCAAACTAAGATATGTATATATCTATATAGATAGCTTAATGGGTCAAAGATTGATTTTTGTGACAGAAACTGATTCCTTAGAGAGGTTAATAAATGGATTCATAAACAAGTTTGCTAATTATTGCTCTACCAAAGGCAAAAGTTTTAATTAGTAGAACAACAGAAGATTGGGTGACTAAGTTTGTTTTGGTATAGTAGTAAGTATTCACAGAGTGTTGCAGAGAAAACAGGGTTCAGTTCTCTGCTGGGGAGGTGCAATCAGTTTTAGGCCTTCACTTCCCAAGTGTGTGAATGAAAAAGATAGATAGATGTGGATAGATAGAATGAATGAATGAATGACTTGGCTTCACAAACAAAGATTTTCAGGTAATGTTTTTCACAGCATTAGGACCGTAGATGGCGGGGCCTGTGCGCAGAGTAAACCTCCAGCCTGAGCAATGAAGTTTTAAGGTGAAGTGTGGCTTGCTCAGGGTTGAGCCCACCCTTTAAACCAAGGGTTTACATCCTATGGATCACCGGAGTGGTGTGAATAGGAGCAGAGCCCATAGGCCATAGGTTTGACAGGAGTGTCTTTCTCCTGACAGATGTCTGAGCTAGCTATGGAGGTCTGCCGCCCCTTTTGCGGGAATGTTCTGACAGTAAGGCTGTGGTTAGGCCACAGGACGTGAACATCCCATAGTTGGTAGATGCCTGAGCTGGCTATAGAGATCTACCGACCCTTTGAAGGAGAATCAGTATGGAACGGCTGCATGCAACTTTGATCACAGATTTTCATGATAGTATAGATAGATAGATAGATAGATAGATAGATAGATAGATAGATAGATAGATAGATAGATAGACTGTTGTAGATAAAAGGCATTTCAAGGGATAGATAGATAGATAGATAGATAGATAGATAGATAGATAGATAGATAGATAGAGAAAAATCTATTTTAACAGTCTAAGATAAATCAATAGACCTTGGTGATGTGATGTTTAGCCAAAAAACCCTTAATGAAACAAGGATAGATAGATAGATAGAGAGAGAGAGAGAGAGAGAGAGAGAGAGAGAGAGAGAGAGAGAGAGAGAGAGAGCGAGCCATTGTAAAATGGTTGTGATTATTGATGGTTGTCTGCTGTTGTTGAGATAAATCAGTGATGTTGCAAAACAACAATTGATTGTATCATATTCCCTCAGCTGAAACAGCAGATTTCTTTAAGCTGATAACGTTTATCATAGATATTCAAGTGTGAAACCTTTTTTTCTAGGACTATGATAATCGTTATCTCAAATTGACCACACCAACTGAATTTGCCAAAGACAAACAGAGAAATGATTATCCACATATATAAAACACAATGTGTATCCATATATATGGTACGCCAAATTGGCGAAATTGCCTAATTAGTGAATAAAACTATGTATTTACTTATTTTTTGTAAAAAGAGTTTGATTTCACTTTGATTAAATAAACTTTTGATTGTAAAAAAATAGTTGTTTTTATCTTTGTGTTGATTAAATACTTCTGATCAAATTAAAACTATATATTTATTTATTTTTTGTAAAAAAAATCTATATACACAGGGTTAACTTTTTTTATAAAAAATGAATAAATACATAGTTTTAATTTGATCAAAAGTTTATTTAATCAAAAACAAGTTTATCTAATCTAAGGGAAGCAACTATTAAATAAGTCGATTTATGAGGTCTGTCCAGCCATTTTGAATATCTTGAAAACTGGTCGTGCCGCCTTGATGTAACTTGGCAACCAATCAGAGGGGACCTTTCCCCAGAGCAGACACTCTCCCATGGGGTAACTCAGTCGGCAGTAAAATGCCATTGAGTGAGCTTGTGTACTGTGTGACTGTCACATTCACAATTACCGAACATGCTGAAATTGTTTTTGTCAAGTGAAGGTTTTTTGACTAAACACCACCCAGGTCAGTCAGTCCCCCCACAGATTTGGCTCCCTGCAATTTCTGGTTTCTCCCAAAGAGATTTCAGACCATGGATGAGATTAAGGAGAATGCCAAAAGGCAGCTGATGGCGAACCCAAAATTGAAAAAATGTTTTGTAAAAGTGGAAGGGACACTGGGCTAATTGTGTGAGGGGTCCCAAGTCAAGTACTTTGAAGGGAACTAAGGCGCCCTTGCCCTAGGTAGGCTATTTTTTCCATTAATATTAAATGGCTGGATACTGAGACAGGCCTGTATACATAAATAGACAGAACAAATGTATCATATTTAGTATCATACATTGTATAGAATTAAAGGTAAAAGAACCAGATTGTAATGAAATACACTTGAGTTGTGTGTTCGTTTGCTGAGAGGAAAGAAGGTAGAGAAGAAGCACGAATTTGGAGGGATAGTATTATTAGTGCGCTCGGATGGAGGGTGACAGATTCTGAACCAGGATTTGGGTCAAACGGTTGACCACGTCACACGGAATTCAGAACAAAGAAAATGCGTTCGACCAATGAGCTCCACTGAGATTTTTTAGTGTGCAGTGATTTTAAATCGGCCGGCAGTTAGTCAGTTCGACAGAGGTCAACAAGCTAAGAGCTTCACTCCCACCCATCAGGGTGAGGAAGAAAGTGGGCGGAAGGAAACCAGCGCGCCTTGATTTGAACTGCTACCACCACAAAATTTCAACGAAACCGAATACAACACCTTGGTTGATCTGCCAACCGACCCTGCATCGAAGCTATCAACGGAAATAAATGCAACCCATAGGGCAAAATGTTGGTAATTTTTTCCTATATAAAAAGTTTGGTTTGTGTTGAAATAAACACATGCAAAAACCATGAGGGAATCGTTTATGTGATGAAGAATTATATTGTGATGTACATTGCGAAAATGGCAGTTTGTTTCGCAGAACCCCATGAAAGGTCAGACAGAACCCTAGGGTTCCGTAGAACACAATTTGAATACTGCTGGTCTAGTCTTATGGGTTTGCTTAGTGGTTGAAACTGAGTTTGTCTTCAGACCCAGTGGTTGATATTCAAGTCTAGATAAACGAAAGGATTTTGAATGCTGATTTTCAAGTGAGCCACTCCTAGAAGATTTAAATGTTAATATCAAGAGGAATAACTACTGATCAAAGTTACCTCCGTTTGAGCTTTAGGTGAATTTTAAAATTTATTTTTTAAATCTATCTGTCATAATAACTTTAACAAACTTTATTTCCTCCCCAGAAGAGAGTTCCACTGCCAATTAAAGTGGTATCAAGAGATTAAGACATAATCGAGAGAGTAACACTGCACAATCATCCTCCTTCTTTGCAGTCAGTACATTTGTATACTTGTAAAATCTGAACATCCATACTTATGTGTTATTCTTTCTCTGCAAAAACCTGCTCTATGTGCCCTTTGCAGTCTATACAGGGAGTTAAATTCCTTTTCTTTAGAAGAATTCTGTAAAGACCGGAATAAATGATAATCCAAAAGTGTGACATCTTGTGAATATCGGTGAATGAGTGAAAACTTCCCAGCAAATCTGTAACAACTTTTGTCTGGTCACCAAAGAAACATGTGGTCTAGCGTTTATCCTGATGGAATATTACGCCTTTTCTATTAACTAACTTCAGACGCTTTTTGTTGATTGCTGCTTTCATTTAGTCTAATTTAGAGCGGTAGTTGTTTGAATCAATTGTTTGCTTCTCCAGAAGGAACTCATAGTATAGGACTTCCTTCCAATCTCACCATATACACAGCATGATGTTTGGATGAAGACCAGCCCTTGGTACTCTTAGTGGTGGTTAATTTCACTTGCACCATGATCTCTGGCATTTTACATTGTTGTAAAGTATCCACTTTTCATTGTCCATCATCATTTGTTTCAAAAATGGAACATTTTCATTAAATTTATGTAGTGAATTGCATATGGAAATACAGTCTAGTAGGTTGTTTTTGTTTAATTTATGTTGAAGCCACACATCAAAGTGACTAACATAACCATGCTGGTGCAAGGATAATTTGTGTCTCCTGTGTCATATTACATTGGTTATTGTCAAGTAATGTCTTTATTTTATCAACCTCAACTGGTCAACTCGACCGTGGTGCTTCATTCAGAGAAATCTTTAACACAAAACCATTTTTGACGCATTCAATCTTTCATATTATCTTCTCCATAAACTTTACAAATTGTTTTTATTAGCATTTGAGTTGCATTTTTACCTTTCTTAAAATAAAAAAGCTTAATATGCAGAAAATGTTGCTCATTTCTTCCATCTTCAATGTTAGAATCAATAAACAAAAATATGTTGACTTCGACCAAATTTTTTTTAATGCATGCTGATATGACAGCTGTCCCAATAAAATCAAAAGTGGTCTTTTAAAAGAAGTTAGTTTAAACTAAACACTCCTAATGCCATCTAACAACCAAAACAGAACCAACTTTTTAGGCTGCCCAATAAAACTTAACCAAATCTTCCTGATGCATAATTTTCCAATTTAGTGGGTTATTCTTTAAAGCTATTGGTTAATCAATCCTTTTATTGGGAGACTTTATACCACATACATGAGCTAATTGCCTTTTACTTAAATTTAATAATTTCAGTCAGTTTTTTACGTATATGCAGTGGCAGACCTACATTTTGGGGGCCCTGAAGCTTGAACGGTTATGGGGGCCCCATTGCAACCAGTGACAATAGGACAACATCCAACAAGGTCCGAAGGGCCTTTCTGCCCTTGCAAGGACCTCGAGGCCCAAAGTGCATAGAGTGAGGGTGATGGGATGGAGTCCTTGAAGATGGGGGCCATGCAATGACCCCTCCACCACTAAAAAAAAAGGATTGAAGCAACGTTACTCACAAAAAGAGGGAGCACAAAATATTGACTATTGACTAAATCTTATTGTCAAAATAAGGGACATTTGCACTATTAATGTGGTTTTTACTAAAATATGATATATGTTTGGAACAGTCCATAATTAAAATCAGTGTAATACATGCTACTAAAACCCCTGTTTTTCACTAACCATGTATTTTATTAATTAAAAAAGGCTCTAGTCTGACAACCAGACTGAATTTACGACCACTACATAATAAATTGTTTAAAAAAATTAAAGTTAATTATAATGTTGCTGTCTTCTATAATGGATATGACATAATTTTGAATCGAGCTGTATATATATGCCTATGAGTTTAAAAAAATATTAGGTCTGAATGGTTGTCACCAGATTGATGTGACGAGTTTGTCAAAAATAAAAGGAAATAAAAACTATAAGTTTTTAGGAGCAGGTGCAAAAACAGACAATTGTTGCAG
Organism: Architeuthis dux; assembly: GCA_006491835.1. Lineage (NCBI taxonomy): Eukaryota > Metazoa > Mollusca > Cephalopoda > Oegopsida > Architeuthidae > Architeuthis > Architeuthis dux. The sequence goes on along the minus strand of VCCN01000241.1, from coordinate 254,548 downwards.
AGTAACCTCCCTTAGGTGGTTTTGTTTCGCAAACAAAATCGATGAGTTAATTAATCGAGACTGTTTTGTTGCTTGTTTGTGCGTCACTATTAAATACTTTGAATCATCGGGGAAGGTAGAAGAAGAATATGACAGGGCTTTACTCTTTGTTTGTCTATTCATGTGAATACCATTTCACTTAGGGACATGCCATGAGTGGTGGATGGGGGAATACGATTTTCTCTATGTATTATTTCACATTATTGGTATTATTATGACTAAGAGATGGTTTTCTTTCTCTTTATCGTTACTCTCAGAAATGTAACAGCGATTGGAAAGGAAGGATGTCAGGTCGGTCCTATTTATGTAGATGATCTTAGAGTAAAGTTTATTCAGTAAAATAAAACCGGGAAAAAAATATTTTGTGCATTACAATCGGTGATTAAACTGTTAAAATTATCATTCAATTTCATGAAATAATTGGGTTTTTTTAAAGCATAAGCTGTGTATATCTTAACAGATAGCCTTGAAGTTATACGAGAAAATATTGTGAACGTTTTTCTTTCTCTAACTTATGTAAAGAAAAAGAGAAGAAGTAACTGTGATGTTTTCTTGCGTAAAAGTTATTTTTTAAAAATGAACTCATCACACGCTTTTCTTGAATTACTCTGTTGCTTTTGTTTTGTTGAATAAAAACAATTTTGATACTCTTATCCCTAACTATTATGAACTTCACCTCATAGGCTATATGTCTGGTGGTCAAAACTATTAGGAACTTCATCTCATAGGCTATATGTCTTGTAGTCAAAACTATTATGAACTACACCTCATAGGTTATATGTCTAGTAGTCAAAACTATTATGAACTTCACCTCATAGGCTATATGTCTTGTAGTCAAAACTATTATGAACTTCACCTCATAGGCTATATGTCTGGTAGTCAAAACTATTATGAACTTCACCTCATAGGCTGGTAGTCAAAAAATCATAACAGCATTTTTCTTTCAATTAGAATGATTGTATATTAATTAACAAATCTATGAAGAAGTGAAACAAAATAACAACAGGTCTGTTTAGTCACTCAATAAAAACCGTCACGTGATCAACGTCTTTTGGTAGCATGCTGTGTTGGGGGTGATCAATTAAAAAATTGGAAAAGGGGGTGATCAATGAATAAGTTACTTCTCTCGCCTTTTGTTGGATCTCACGCACTTGACACCAATTTTCTTTTGGAAAAAAACAGATTTTTATTCCGAGAAAATGGATTATCTTGTCTTTTAGATAACCAATTTTCAGGACATGAAAAATCCGTACTTGACTCGAACTTAATATGCTTTGCAGACAACAAGTCTGGCAAAATCATGTTTCTTGTCAGCTTACATTTCATCTTGGAATCTTGAGGATACCCAGTCCAACACTAGCCACACACCACCACTCACCCATCACTATAAGAAAAGCGATCTATTCCTCATCTTTGTTCAGTCCATCCAGATTCGCCTAAACAAATATATGGCTGTTCCGGATTTTGACATCTTCAACAAGCTAAGTAGTATACAGACACTTTAAAATGTATTCTCTTTTATTCTTAGCTAAAAACTACTTTTTGTTATTTTATCTTCTGTAATAAACATACTTCTTATTATTGCAGAGTATTTGTATTTCTTTATTCACATTGCATTATGTTACCATGTGCAAACTGCATCCTTGCACATGCATATATTTAATCTCTTTTACTACTGCAGAACAAGGCGGAGAAAGAAAGATCTCTCTTATGCGCATCGTTCACATTACCCTCTTTCTTTCTCTAGTCTCATCAGCACCTTAGCCTAGAATCGGCAGTATTGACCCTTAAGGTTTCTAGCCACTATTACTACCACTGCTACTATTAGCTTCACTGTTAGAGATTACTACGCTTCCACGCCCTTATCATTGTTATTGTTTTGCCGTAACTTTTATTGGAGTCAGATAACTTAATAATATGGGAGTTAGTTTACTATTAAACTTACTTTCATCTGCTTTAGCTCCCTTTTCACAATTTAGCATAAATATACATTGTAAATTGAATCACCAGTAAAAACCTATGTGGGGGGGATTTTTTTCTGGACATAATAAGGAGTAAATGTTTAAATTTTCAGCCCTCTAGCTCCATTGGTGCGACCTGTACGCATTATACATGCATAGCCAGCTAGCCAGACAAACAAAAACTGAAGAAACCTATGTTGACAGTTTTGGTTGACGATTTCTAATGATAAGGTTTTGAATTTCTTGGTCAACTGTGTATGGAAATTTAAATACGAAATGAGAAGCAGCAACTCTACACCAACGAAGCTTCAGATTAATGAAAATACAGGTTGAGGCAGTCCTCTATTTCGTACCGGTTGCGTTCCTGAAAAACTGTATGAAAGTTGAATTTCCAAATCTTGAATCATTGAATTACATTAATTAAGGGGTTCCATTCCCTGAGAGCTAAAATCACACAAACACACATATACATTCTCATTAACACACACATACATATTTTCATGTTAGTACACGCATTTGCGGTGCACACAACTTCAGTGCAGTCAAACTGCAGATGCACTGCATTTCGCTACACACTGTGCAGTGAATAACTGTCATGGCGTCGGTTTGTTTAGAAACATAAATGAGCGGGAAAAAGACACTAAAGCAACATCTTACACAAACCTAAATATTATTTTAAATATGTATTTTACATAATAAAAGTGATTTAATAATTCTTGTGGAATTAGTCTCCCGGAATATTGTGCACGACCATGTATTTCGATCTACTGGCGTACATGGTTTTCCGTTTATTAATTTTCGTTATTTCGTAAATAAACGATTCTCTAGCCAAACCTGCAATAAATAAAACCAATGTTTGCACAAAATATATTATTATTCAGGCATTTTATGATACATAGTGTGCCCTTAAAAATTAGATGGAAAATGAAGAAATAAAAGCATAAATTTCCTACGTCTAATGCAGTTCAGTAAAAAGTTTATGAACGTCTGAATTTTTATGTTATGAAAATTGAATTAGGGTTTGAAAGCAGTTTTGTCAACTGAAAAAATATTTGTGTGCTAGTTTACTGCCAAAAAACGCTAAATTTAAAAAAAAAATAGCCAGAAATGGCCTAAAATCACCAAAAAGACACAAAAAATTATCAAAAATGGCTAACAAATGGCTAAAAATGGCCAAAATGTTTAAGAATAAATGCAATAATTTAGTGCTTTTTGGAACTGCCAAAACAAGAAACGCACTGAATCTAACGTGAAACATGCTAAATCGGCAACACTGTTTATAGGGTCAGAAAGTCGAAAGTGTACGAAAGTCGAATGGCCGGTCGAGGACTGCCTGTAACCAGGATATTTTCATAACCAGACAATATCAGATAACCTTATTTGTGAAGGAAGATATGACCTCAGTACTGAGGACCTTTATACCTTAGCAGGGGAATTTGTGAATTGCCTTCTGATTCAAAAGTATATATTGATTTATCAGTAAAGAAGAATAGAATTAAAGATAAATAAATGGGTTAGTAAAGTTCAATGATTGCACTGGCATTATAATATAATGGAGAAAACCTTGAATTTCAAAGATAGTACTATCACTAGCAATGTTCAGATTCAGTTATCTTTATAAATCTTAATGGAATATTACCTTGATTTTATTTGTTTTATTAAATGAAGCAAAAAAATTATGATAATATTACTACTACTAATACTACTAGCTAGGTATGAACAAAATGAACAAAAATGAAAAAAGTATTTCAAGCGTGTAAGGGACATCTGATTTGAAAAATGTTTGGTAGACAATGCAGTACACATATATTTGAGTGGAAAAAATAAACAAGATTAAAATGCATGACAGCTGCGCCGTGCAAAAAAATGGCATGTTATTGCCTGCAGCTCCCATAATTTGAAATAGCAGTCAATTTACATAAACAAAAAACAGAATAAAATATATTAAAAATACAGGCGGTAAATATTTTTTCATCATTTCACTATATTTAATTATTCAACCTTGTTATAATATTTTTTATATAAGTTTCAGTCAAACTAATACATAAAAAGAATTAAAAATATGCATTTAAAAAATTTATAAGATATCAGAATAAATCGATAAAAATGATGAAAAATATTTTTTTAAATAATATTGAGTGAAAAAAAATTCTTTTTCACAGATCAAAAGCTTGAATTATAATTAATCAAATAAAACTAAAATAATTCCTGTTTTTTTAATCACAAAGTAAGGGATTCCAGCAGTTCCTGGATATTATTCTAAAAAAGGTAAACATAATTAGTATCTCCAGGGATATATCTGTAAAATGTGTAAAAATCAATGAAAGCATCATTATATAAAATAGATAAATCATCAATTTTTTTTCATATGATTCCTACCCAACCTTTTATTAGGTTGGGTAGGAAAATTATTTTGTTTTAAAATTTGCCCTTTAATAAATAAGTATCGAAAATGTTTTTAAAATCGAATAATATGCTGATTTTTGCCAGATTTAAAAATATTTCTCATCTGTCGATTTCAGGCAGAAATTTTTGTCCATTTTGATCATACCTACTACTAGCGTACGTAAAAACAATAACACATGAAGGGTAGGTTTAAATGGTTAGATTTGATCTTCTGCCAACTGTAATGCTCTTGTAGCTCAAGTGGCAGAGCAGCTGGTACGGATCACCAGGCTTCCCGAGGCAAAATCACTGTGAGTTTGAGTCTCACAGGAGCTTATCCTTTATTTCAGATCTGCACTGTGTACTAGTGGCCATAGACCGATGAGCTGAGTAGTTGCAATGAAAAGTAACTAAAATTAAGATTAAACAAATACGAGTCAAAAATTATAATAAACTATGAAAATGAAAAATATTTTCAAATTTACTGTTCTAGATGTTATAAAAATATTAAAATTCTAAAATTTAAAATTTAAAAAAAAACGTAAAATTTTAAAATTCACAAAATGTTTTTATTAAAAAATTAATAATAATCTCAATGGAAGGTCTTTGGTTGTTATGGTAGTGGAATTTCACCAGAAATATGTTTGTAATATTCTAATGTTTATTCACACCATCCTCAGAGAAAGAGAAAAAGAAAGAAAGAGAGTCATTAGTGCTTCTATTCATTTATCACTAATGCCCTTGGTATGAATCCACATCTATGTACACTCTTCCATTGACAAAAAATGCCTCATCACTGGTATGCCACATTGGTCGACAGAAAAGAGAGTGGATCAGTGATCCCTGAGGTAAACCACCTTATTGTCCAGGCAGTAGTAACAGTAAAATGCTGTTACACCCATTATCAAACTTGATAGGGGACAGAACAACTGTCTATCTATTCTTCGACTATCATTATCTCTCTCTATATATATTTTGTGTGTGTGTGTGCATGTGTGTGTTATATACATTGTTCATTTTATATATAATATTTCAGTACCCTTTTGAGTTTTCTGTGAAACATTACAATCCAGAAAGATACAACACAGAAATAAAAGCAAGGAAGATATCTATAAAGTATTCAAACAATGTTATAATGTATTCCAATTACTCTTTGTTATAATACACACTAGAGACTTTGATTTTTTAACCTTTTCAACATCCTTTTATATTATAGCTGTAATAAGAACAAAACCAGACGAGCCTAAAAGAAAAAAAATGGCTGGAGGAAGACAAGGCGAATGCTGTAATAGTAACAATAACTGTGTGAAAGCAAGTCTGGAAATAACCAAAGGAGGGTGGGCGAGCTCTCCAGTGTTCACTAACAACAAAATGATCATTAATCAGAGGGAGTTAAATATTGTAAACTAAAACTAAGAAAGAAAATGGTTAATCTTTTCCTGGAAAAACAAAACAGTTTTTATCAGTATCACCATGGCCCATAAACAGTAAATATACCAAACACTCTATGGTAAGTAAGTCATTTCATGAACTGTACACTTGCTCTGTGTCCGCTCAGATGGTATAATGGTTAGCACACCTGCCTCACACACAGAAGGTTCTGGGTTCAATTCCTGGTATGAGAGTGTGGAAAAACTCTTCATTAGGACAAATTTCCCTGTATACTTGCAGCTAATTGAGTACTCTCTAAGCTGTGTGATTAGGGTGGAGGTATCCCTTCAGTGGACTTGCATCCTGCCAAGTGGTCATAAAAACTTGTAGGAATAAAGTCCTGGTCTCGACCAGACTTGAAACTTGCAAGGATCACTAAGCTGAAGCATACAACAGAAACCGGGTCTTCATCACCGGGTTCCATACTCCATTGGGAGTTGTCTCTCAAGAGACGGACATTTTACTTGCCCTGAGCATGCCTTATGTGCATAATATATTAGGAAGCTATAAAGTTCTTCCCGCTGGTTTGACATCAGGTCCGGATTTATAAGGGGGCAAAAGGGGCAATTGCCCCGGGGGCCCCCTCTATACAAAAATATAACAATTAATTTTTTTAATAAGAAATAAATTATTTAATTACTGCATGGAATTCATTTCATTATAACGCCTTCAATTGTTTTAAATAAATTAATAAAATGACTGCTTGTAATTCCGGTCTACAGTAATTGGAGTAAGGGAATACTCAATACTGGCATGAATTTACATGTATATGTATATTTACTTCCGATATATAACTCATGGATACCTGGTCAGTTCCAATGTCATGCAATAAACGGACTTTGATATGTAAATTTTGTGATTTGCTGTGTATTTTAATTTCCCCCGAACCTGAAGGTCATTTGATACGCCATATATTTGAGGAAAGTCGGTGCACCAATATGAGAATGTTGGTTCAAATGATTCAAGGAATGAAAACAACATGAGACAATATAGAAAGCTGAATTACTGCAAGTCAAAACGTAGTCTAAATTTTACTCTTTGATTGTATCGAATGCATACCTTTGTAGAAGGCATTTGATTTTCTTGTTGAATCAAGTTTTGTTGAATAGCATCTTTTAATTTAGATCATATTTAAAACCCCTTCTTTGAAATACGTATAGATAATTGAGTAAGTAACAAAATGTGAGCACAATATGACATTTTTTTTGTCTGTTCCCACTGTCACTATGGAGAACATGTTGCCACGGACTAATCAGTTTCAATTACATGCAATAAACAGACTTTGATGTGTAAATCTTGTGATTTGCTGTGTATTTAAATTTCAGTGTATGAGGGGCCTGCTGAACCTGAAGGGCCCTGAGTACCCAAGTTTTAGATCCAGCCCTCTTTGTCATCCATATACCAAGCAAATACTGAACTGGTCCTATGTTCATTTAAGAAGACATTTAACTCACACACAACTTTCTTCTTGAAAATACAGGTGTAATCCTTCAGCTTACCTAATCAATCATTATCAAGATCTGTATTTAATAAATGAATAAAAGAGCATTTGTGGTCATACAGTGATTAGCATGTTGGTCCCACATGCCATTGAGAGTGAGATTGATCCTTAATTAGTGCTCAACAAGCATTACCTTGTGCCAAACTTGGCCATGTCCAACAACTATCTATTTATAAGATTTTATATTTTCTCATCAGAAATCTACCACATAGTTATATCTCATACTATAACCTTTAAGGTATAGTATTTCTAAAGATGTTTTTACCTAATTCAATAGTCTGAAGTGATGTTATGATATATCATTGAAATCTTGTATCTTTTGTGGGATGTGTCATGTGGTTGGAGGGAATTAGAGTACCAGAATAAAAATCTGTACTTTTGATCATCTTTAAAGATTTTCTATATGTTCTTGTTGATCAATGTTTAACAGTATTTTCATGATTTCTTAACCCTTTATAGGGCACCCCTAAATGTACCCTTTATAGGGCATCCCTGATGTACCCTTTATAGGGCACCCCTAAATGTACCCTTTATAGGGCACCCCTAAAAATATTTTAGATATCAAAACAACCTTTTTGTATGTTAAACTAGACCTAATTAAAAGATATTCTCAGTTGAAAGTTTTCTGAAATCTATTTGTTTATGGGGGCAAAACCCCCTCTGATGAAGTGATCATATATGGTGCCTCGCCCAAAAATGGAAAATATAAAAAAATTAAAAATTAAAGTAGAAAGTTAAATAAAACATAGTATTAAAGAATAACATTCAATATAATGTATAGATACAAAAAATTGATATTGACAAAAACAATAACACCTCCGAGTTGATATGAAAATTGTATTGCGCGGAACAAAAACAGGCTAATTTAATAGGGGTGTGGTATGCCTCAAAACAGTTTCTGTCTATTGATGCAGATTATGTTGTCTTTGTCGCTACAATATTTGCATGTGGCTGATGGGTCCTCAGGTGATCATATATAGTCACTTGACCCATAAAGGGTTAAAGTCTAAGTGGCTGAGAAAACAATGTAATAGTATTTTAATGTCATCGAGATATCTTGAAGTAAAAAGACTCTGCCACAAATAATGAACTTGTGTTATGTACACTATCTGATCTACATCAAACATTCAGGCTGCTATCATAAGCCTCAATGAACCAGAAGACCAACTTGGTTATTACCAACAATGTGGCCAATCACCTATTGGTTTAATTGATTACATTTTAGTCTTGCTAGGAACATAAAAAAAAGTCCTCCATGTAGAAGGGTCTAACTTATGAACAAACTAACTTCTGGCCACTAAAGCTGATAATCTCTTGTCATGGCCTCAATTGTTGTACCAAAAGACATTAGACAACTTGGTTAAATTGGTTTCCAGGTCCAATCATCTTTTCTGGGATTTATTTCCTCATGTCTTACTCACAAGAGAATGATAGCTCTAACAATTTCCCCAGAATCTATTGTTTGCTTATTATAACTGGTGTTGGTGGTAAATAAATAACATCAAAGGAATATAATAATTAGATTTGAATTCTCTCTCCTCTTTGGGATATGTTACACTGGTGCAGCCTGTACCCGTTGTTAAGTAAGTATCATGAGTTATTCCCCTTAAGCAGAAGACTTCCGCTAGGGGGCGTTGTTTTATGTTCTGGTCAATGAGCAGCCTTTTTGTATTGTGTTATCAGTAGGAGAAAGAGCTTGGTAGGACACACGTGTTTGGTTGACTGTGGTCATTATATGAATAAAAGGACCTGTAAGTACATAATATTTTGTTGCATTTTTAATCTGTTAATGTCTGTCATTAGGCCAATCTTACACCTGTGACACATACAGACATATATACATAGCCAGCCAGAATCACTCAAAAACTGTTGACAGATTTTGTTGGCAGTTTCTAATAAGAGAAAGAAAGATTATTTTTAAATACCAGTGGTTGACAATGTTTCATCTAATAAAAAGCAACTAAAATTAAGATGAAAGAAATACTAGTCAAAAATTAATAATGGTTGACAGTGTTTCATCTAATAAAAAGCAACTAAAATTAAGATGAAATAAATACTAGTCAAAAATGAATAATGGTTGACAATGCTTCATCTAATAAGAAACCAATTAAGATAATATTAATATCACATTAAAGATGTAATGGCTTTTCTTTCAGGATTGTATCTAGTAAGAGTTTCTATGTGCACATTGTTATATCTTAGTGAATGGGAAACATTACCCTATCTTGGTTAGTTTTCTGTGTTTTCAAAGATTCTACTGGACAAAGTCTCTCTTTTTTCCTTTTCATTTTTCTCTCTCTTACTCTTACATTCTCTATTGATTACCTTTTCTCTTTCTTTATTATCCCTGCTTTTTTTTTTCATCTTCACTTTCTCAATTTAATTAAAAATGTATCCTAAAAACAAAGCTAAATTGATATTGTTCTCTAATCCTCACTCTCTTTCTCTTTCTCTTCCCCCCCTTTAATTCGCTCATCTCTTTCTTCATCTCTCCATTAACTTGCTTTTGTCATTAAAAACAATCACATCACTTTCTTTCTTTCTTTCCTGACCTCTCTTATTATTTTTCTCTTTGTCCATCCCCCTCTCTCATTGTCCCCATCCCCCCTCTCTCATTGTCCTCATCTCCTCTTTCCAACCCTCTCCTCTTGTGCTCAATACAGGGAATCATCAACAAATTAAAACAGTTCAATCTTTCCCTTTTACCATGGCAACCATTCAGTCGGACAGAATCCTCAAGTGATACAACTTCTGTAATTACCCAGAACTTTTAAAGATGAGATCAACTGCATGTCCGAGCTGAGAGAGGGTGGCCACAATTAACAATCAAGGCAACAGGCCTGGGAGGGGCTACGTCAGTGAGGGGGGGGGTGCTCTGCTTTTGGCTCAAACAAATGGAATAAATGATGTAGAATTCATGAGTTTCCTTTTAAATAGGCTTTGCAGCAACGTGTCATGGCTGACAAATGAGCTTGTGTATGGACAAACAAAAACGAATGCATAGATTCAAGGACAAATTAGCAGCAAAGTACTTTAGTTGATAAAGAAGACAGAGGGATAGATGTTTATGCACTGAAGGTATTGGAGATTTTATAAGTATTGAAATGTATACTCTTGGGTAAAAAAGTACTTTCCATCATATAAAAGATCTTAACACAATGGAGAACATATGGGTGCATATTGAGGCCAAGCTGATTGGGAAAACATTTGGGAACACTGAGCAGCTGTGGGAAGCAGTCAGAAATGAATGGAACAACAATGTGCAGCACAGTGTAAATAACTATCAGCCAGTTTGCACAAACGGCTCTTTTTTCTGAAGAAAAACAAGGGAAAAGCTATCCCATACTAAAACGTACTCTGCGCACAAACACTATATGCACTGTTGTATAACATTGTCGAATATCTCATTTATGATTGTTAGAATAAAAGAGTAATTGCAACAGATTTGATAAAAAAAGCTTGGCTCATTTTCTTTTTTGCCTGGGAGTGTATAATGAAAATAAAGATTGTACAGCATGAATCTTCAAATATGAGGGCCAGCTTGCTTGCCTTAAAAATCACCATTTGAATAGATGACCATTACTAGGACTTGAACACTTGTTATTTGTGTCAGAGGCAACATTGCAACAATCTTAACCATTAAGTAGATAGACAGTTGTAAATACAGACACAAGTACATGAATGTGCTGACTGCTAGTGGAAGTTGGGGAATTGTACAATGCTAATCTTCCCTGTAGGGAGGGTCTGCTTGTTTGGAAAAATTAACATTTGAAATTCTGTCCCTTATCTTCATTCAAACATTAACATTAAACTTTAGAGTTAAACTTGCTACCAGTTTAGTTACCAAGAAGGCTCAACAGACTGGACTGTACAGAGAGATAAGGAAAGGCTGAGAGAGATTGATAGGAATAAACTGAGATAGATAGATAGATAGATAGATACATAGATAGGAAGGAACAGATAGATAGATAGATAAATAGGAACAGATAGATAGATAGATAGATAGATAGATAGATAGGAAAAGATAGATTGATGAACAGATATATTGATAGATTAGATCAGACAGAAAGATAGAAATTTATGTGCATACATGTGTGTGTGTTTATAGCTATTGCTCTCTCTTTCATTCTCTCTTTTTCTCTCTCTCTTTCTCTTCTCTCTCTATCTCTGTCTGTCTCACTGTATGTCTGTCTCTCTTTCTCTTTCTCTCTCTCTCTATATATATATACATATATACACACACACACACATATATATA
>VCCN01000241.1:229521-241244 GCA_006491835.1 Architeuthis dux | reverse complement strand
ATATATATATATATATAGTCTTCTCTCTTCAAATCTCTCTAGGTTATGTCTATTAACCTTTCCTCAAAACATTGTTCTTTAGTGAAGCTATTATAAAAAAAGAATAGTATTGAATTGAAGGTGAAAAGCTGAAGATGCCAAACCTGTGTCCCATGGAATCTTAACCTGCTTAGGGAGCTGCCGAATGAGCCAATGCAAAGCTTAATTCATTTGCTCAGCTATTGATGACAGTTCCTCATTTAGTTGAGTGGTTTCTATCCAACAGGAACCTCTTGAGAATGACAGCCACCATTTTATACTGCAGGTTGACTCCAAGTCTACAGAATTCAGCTGGTCCTGACAGATTGAAAGAATTTTCCAGAAAAAGAGAGACACTAGAAATCATGTCTAGTATGAAAATTGTCTTTTAAAAAAGAGGACTTGGTTGAGCTTGTAATAAAGAACCTATACAATTGGTTGCACATCATGGTTTAAATTAAAAATATTCTAATGGCTTTAAGGCTTCTATCTATCTATCCATCTATCTATCTATTTATCTATCTATGTCAATCTTTCTGCCTGTTTGGGCTATTTGTGTTTGTCCACTCTTTCAATATCTATCTATCTATCTATCTATCTATCTATCTATCTATCTATCTATCTATCTATCTATCTATCTATCTATCTAAATGTGTGTGTGTCTGTGTGTCTGTGTATGTGTGGTATTCTTTAGCATAATAAATGTTTTGGGATTGTAGTTAAAAGAAAATTGATTACACATCATAGATTATATTTAAAATATTATTTAAAGGCTGAGGCCTTTATCTATCTATCTATCTATCTATCTATCTATCTATCTATCTATCTATATATATATATATATATCTAAATGTGTGTGTGTCTGTGTGTCTGTGTATGTGTGGTATTCTTTAGCATAAGAAATGTTTTGGGATTGTAATTAAAAGAAAATTGATTACACCTCATAGATTATATTTCTGTCTGTCTGTCTGTTTGTTTGTTTGGTTTATTTATGTTTGTCCTCTCTTTCAATATCTATCTATCTATCTATCTATCTATCTATCTATCTATCTATCTATCTATCTATCTATCTATCTAAATGTGTGTGTGTGTGTGTGTGTGTGTGTGTGTGTGTGTGTGTGTGTGTGTGTGTGTGTGTCTCTGTGTGTGTGGTATTCTTTGGCATCTCACCGATTTTGTGCAACTGAGAACAGTATCAGGATGTCCAGAAATAAATGTTTTTGGATTGTAAGTAAAGAGAAAATAAAAACTAATACATTAAATCATGATTTAATTAAAATATACATCATTGACTTCAACTCACTTCTGGCAAAGTATAACAATGCTGTTTATACCTGTGTTTCAGAAATCAGAATTTCTCTGGTCAGTGAACTCCCAAAAGGCTTCTTCTGGCTGGTTGGTACTGGGTCAAGATGTGGTATCAGGCTAATCAGAGGCATTTCTATGTATTTAGCAACACTGATCTTGTGAGGAAATACAGAAATGAGAATATGAACCAAGTAGTAACAATAACAAGAATTGTTTTTTAATGAGAATATGAACCAAGTAGTAACAATAATAAGTATTAATCTTTTATTACAGATATATTGATGAGGTGGTTATTTGCTTTTGGCACCAGAATTCATGTTGTCAGGAACAAAGTTCTTAGGAGCAAAGTCCAGTTGAGGTATGGGGTAGTAGCTACAGGGCCGGATTATACTATAAGGTTGAGTAGGCTTAAGCCTAGGGGCCCATTGCTAAATGGGGCCCGGAAAGATTCTGGGATATTCATATTTTTCTTAAATTTATTTTTGACAGGACCATAGCCAGATTAGCCTATATGCAAACTACGCTATGGCGTAGGACCCAAAATAAGTAGCAATTTAGAAATTTATCACTACTACTACAGGGAAAATGAATTAAACAATAAAACTGTCAAAATAAGAACATTCCCTGATGTGAAGGTCTGAGCGCTCACTATAATTTTTCAGATATTGTTAATAATATCTTAAAACTTAATAAAAATGTCCTAACAAATATCTTTTAAAAAAATGGATGAATAAATTACACATTAGCACTTAACAATCTACTTTATTCACACGATTGACAGATCGCTTTATTTTAATTATACACAAAACAGGCGGGGGTGGAAGGTTCAAGATGGGGGGCCCCATATTGCTAATAGCCTAGGGACCCTGGTATAGGTCAATCTGGCCCTGAGCTGCAAGGTGTGATGTGGGCAAAAGGAATTCTGTAGCTGTGTAGTCATAGTCCTGGACCAGTTCTGAAGATGTCTGCCTGATCCGGCTTTTTTCTTTTACTGACTTAACCATGGTGTTCCTGTGAATTTATGGGCCCAAGATGGTTCAGACAAACTTATGTTATTCACCTTTTGTCAAAGTTCCAGAAAAGAATCTGCAGCAATGCTTTTGATTGTCAAAAAAAATATTTGTAGCGTTTCTCTGTCTATTTTTAATACTAGCTGGAACTTGCTGTTTGGATCCTATCTTTTTCTAAAAGAACTCTTTTTTGTCATTTGACTTTTGGCCTTCGAAGAGTAAAGACCATTGCTTGAGATATATTGCAGACAGGTGTAGAAAGATAAGGGAGAGACATTATAGAGAGAGAGGGGGGGTATGTGTATATGTTCTTGCAATCTACTTTTCCCAAGCAGACAGACTGGCTTGAAAACTGACTGAGGCAATTTTCAGGAGATTCATATCTGACTTGCAAAAATGATAACAAAATGGAAGATGTTGTTGATACACAGATATAGGCTGATAGATGAACAGATACGGAGGTGAGGATGCAGATAATTGAAATAAAAATTTTACGAGCCAGAAATACATCAAGTACATACACATGCCCCACCACGCCCTACACAAACACATACATATACATATACATATACAGGATGGGTGAAAAGAAACTCCCTATTGGAAATTGGTAATAACTTTATTATTTATTGGTCAATTGTAGTCCAATTAGCTTTACTTTGGACTGTACAATTGTAGAATGTGCCTGCCAATTAGAAACCATCAACCAAAACTGTCACCAAAACTGTCAACATAGTTTTCTTCAGTTTTTAAGTTGGTCTGGCTGGCTAGCTAGCTGGCTGGCTGGCCATGTATGTATCACATGTACAAGCTGCACCAATGGAGCTAGGGGGTTGAAAATTTCAATATTTACTCCTTATTATGCCTAGAAAAATCCCCTCCCATAATAGAGTTTTAGTGGGGGGTTCAATTTGAAATGTATGTTTATGCTAAATTGGTCCCTTAGTTTGTGTCCGGCAGCATTCATGCTTGTTTATTGAAAATTCAGTGATTATTAGTGATCACTGCTCAACAAAGAGCGAGAGAAGTAACTCATTCATTGATCATCCCTTTTTTCCATTTTTTAATTACTCACTCCCAACACGGCATGCTGCCAAAAGATGGTTTTGACGGTTTCTATTGAGTGACTAACCAGACCTGCTTTTCTTGATCTTTTTGATACAGACAAGGTCAAGTGTTGCTCAACATAGGAAATTAATTATTACAAAACACTAATGGCCACATATTTGGGCTCAAATGTTGTCAGTATTAAAAAGAAGGGCAGAGTGAGAAAGCAATCAATTAATCCTGATTACTTAGCTTTTATTTCATTGCTATCTCAGAGTTTTGTTTCCCACGAACACTTCTGTTATAAAAAGGGCAGAGGGTAAGATGAGTCTTAGGACAGTCATGGTCAAACTGCGGCCAGCGGGCCACATGCGGCCCCCTTGACTTTCTGAACGGCACGCTACGCTTACTTTCATGAGGAAAATAATGTTTTATTAAAATTTCATCTAAGAAAAAGGAAACCTTTTTTGAAGAAATGAGAAAATTCCAGGATAAGTGGACAAATGATTACTTTGTTGAAGTAAAAAACCAACCAATGTGTCTAATATGTTATGAATCCCACTCCGCATTTAAATAATTTAACATTAAGCGTCATTATACTACTAAACATTCTAGGTATGATATATTTAAAGGAGATATCAGAAAGCTTAAAATTGAAACACTAAAGAAACAGATCGGTAGCATGAATACGCTTTTTTCTAAAAGGCAAACAGAGCTCAGCGAAATGGTGCATGCAAGCTATGTTGTTAGCAACAAAGTTCCTAACATTCTAAAAATTATTCTAACAGTGAATTTGTGGCCCAGTTTATGATTAGCAATATCTCATGCGGCCCGCTGCTTGAAACAGGTTGCTCATGCCTGGTTTAGGAGAAAAAAAAGAGTGGGGGGAAGTGTCAGTTCTTAGATTTAGAACTCCCAAAACTTTAGAATGTGAATGAATGAGTGATGGTCATCTATTGTCAGTTGATTCAATATTGATGTCCTTCTTACCATAATAAAACAAATCTGGTGTTGAAAAGGTATTATAATATCATGTTAATTTAGAAATTTATAAACATTTAGAATTTAAATAAATCAACGAAAAATAATGTCAACAAAAAATATAACAAATTTAAGGTAATCTAGTATGACCCCTGACCTCTGTGTACAGTTTTTTTTCTGTTTTTTTTACAAAGTGATAATGTTGTAAAATGGGATGGTGAGGACTATTAGATATTTACACAGCCATGGGCGGAGGTTACAGATTTAACCCCCACAGGTGTTGAAAGTCATAAACAGGATATTGACCAAAACCCAAACTGCAGGTGTCAGGGACCGGAAGACACAGCAGGTGTTCAAAAGTCATAAACAGGATATCAACTCAAGTCTGAATGGCAGGTGGTGGGCTGGAAAACCAACGTGGGCGTTCGAACCCCATAAAAGCGAGACGCCCTCAGAAAGCAGAGAGACAGACTGTCTAGGCTTGGGAAGACACAAGACCAATTTCCCTGTAAGATAAGTCTTTCAACTCTCATTATCTCTCTCCCACTCTTCATTCTCCACCACAGCACAATGTATCTGATGAAATAAAAATATATGAACCAAATTTCAAGTCTTCCTTTTTCTCCAAGTCCAAGATGAATATACAACAATAACATTGGTGTCATATGACATAATGAACATCACCCAACCAAAAATGAAGACAAGTTCTTTGAATAAAGGAGATACTTTCTATTATGACTATAATAAACCGGTTTTCTTTTTGTATTTGCTATTCTTCATAACTCTGTTTATATTTATGCCATACAAACTCATGTTAAATGTTCTCAAAAATGTCATTTTAAAGGAAAAGAAAAAATATATTTTTGTTTCAAAGAAAAAGCATTGTTCATGAATTGTGAAGGCCCAACCAGTCCTTAGTAATTTAACCAAGAGAAAGAATAAGACAAGTGCATAAAATATTTGACTGATACATAATATTGTTGTTTATATTTACTTTTGAATACAACCAACTGAACAGAGAATTTATCTTATGAATTTGGTATGTTTGGATTTAAAATACAAACAACACAATGCAAGCATCCACTGACACTGAAAATCAACTTTTATTCAAATACTGTTGCTTTGTAACACATAAATCATGTCATGCTATGTTTTTATTCCTATCTAAGAGTGTAGACCAGTTACACTTTTCATATTTTGCATACATAACCCTGATATATGTCTGTATAAAGTATCCCAATTAATCAGTTTATTGTTAGAAACCATCAACCAAAACTGTCAACATAGGTTTCTTCAGTTTTTAAGTAGGTCTGGCTGGCTGGTTGGCTTTGTATGTCTCGCGCATACAAGCCGCACCAATGGAGCTTAAAGGGCTGACAATTTAGACATTTACTCCTTATTATGTCTAGAAAAAACCTTTTTTTTTGTTTTTTGAAAATTCCCTCCTAAAATAAGTTTTTAGAGGAGGGTTCAATTTACAATGTAAGTTTATGCTAAATGCATGGAACAGACAATCATATCCGAGAATATCAATATTTAAAAAAATAATCTTTGTTCTGATATCGGACATACCAAATTTAACTACCATTTTTCTTATTAGTTTAAACCCAGCCCAACTAAACTGAAGCTGGCTTAATGACACAATTAACAGAAAAAGCCTATTTCAAGTATATTCACATATATTTAGTGATCACTTCCCAACAAAAACCAAGGGAAGTAACTTTGACAATGATCATCCTTTTTTCCAATTTTTTAATTGATCTCACCCAACACGGCATGCTGCCAAAAGACGTTGGTCACATGACGGTTTTTATTGAGTGACTAACCAGACCTGTAAATTTCCTCTCGGCAAGAGTGGCAAATGCGTGGAACAGCCTAAGTGAAAAGACGGTCACATCCGAGAATATCAATATTTTAAAAAATAACCTTTGTTCTGATATCGGACATACCAAATTTAACTACCATTTTTCTTATTAGTTTAAACCCAGCCCAAATACACCGAAGCTGGCTTAATGACGTAATTAACTGCTGTCAAAAAAGAAGCCTATTTCAAGAATTGTATAAAATTCTTGAAAGTTAAAGATAATGATGCAAACACATATAAATTCTTAATTGAAAAAGCATTATTTAAAATAGTAAATAATATTTATTTTTATCTATATTATTAAAATGTATGTATTGTTTGGGATTCTGTTATCAAATTAGAAAAATACTCAATGAAATTCCAATGGGCCCTGTTGGTTACAATAATGTTGCAATGTACTGTATTAGGTTGATGCAAAGGTTTCCAGCATTTTTGACAAAATCTTTTATTCATAGCAACAGAAATCAGACATCAAAACATTTTCTCTGACAGATGCAACTTTCCAGGAAAACTTTCATCATCAAAGAACCATTCCAGTTTTGATTCAATAAATTCTTTGAGGCATTTTTCATTATTGTGAACATTTTGGAACTGTTGTCCAGACAGTTAGGATGGGCATTGTCATGTAGCTCTCAATGGATCATTCAAATGAGCCTATTGCTCACTGAAATGTTGCACAATAACAATTTGTCCAGGTTCCAGCAATTCAGTATAAAGAATTCCCTTTGAATTCCATCAAACACAAAAAAGAATTTTTCCCAGTAGATTCTGTTTAGGTTGAGATGTTGAAGGTTTTCTGGGATCTAGCCATGATCTTTTTCGTTTGGGATTCCCATACTACCCCTGGCAAAAATGATGGAATAAGCCCACTTAGAGGATGTTCACACTGCTTTTTTACTTTGCAGCAAATGAACAAATCATAGATATGACACAAAACAGTTTTTGTTTAATAGCTCAACATTCTGGCTTCATGAAAGATACCTCAAACAAACTAGATTAAATTACTTAAATTAATGGCATATTTTTTGTCCAGATTAGGTAGAGGAAAACAGATATTTATCCTAAAAGTCATGGCTATTGTTGATTAGAGTGTTGTCATATGTTCTGATGTTGGGAATGTACATTTGCAATTGTAGGTAATATCAGGTTTTGTCATTTTTGGTCATCAATACTTCAGCTGTCCCGTGAGAGGGTCGTAACTTTAAGAGGACTTTCATAACATATTGGTAAGCAAAGCTGACTAAATACCAACTTGACTTTTGAACTGAGTTGACAAGTGGATCTTTCACGATATTTTAAGTAATTATTGAATAACTAATTTTCATTGAATCCTATATTTCTATAATAGCTGCTTTATTTTTGGAAGATTTTTAATTATAGAGTTCAAATTTGTTGGTCAGCAGATGTTAATCATGGCGTAATTGAAGTTAATTTTGGATGATAAAGATTGACATTAAAAACAATGTAAAATCTGCATTAATTATGCAAAAGTATTTTTTTTTAATGACTAACAATGATGAAAAGGATCTTGGTATCATAGTAACTGATAAACTATCATTCTGCAGGTATATTGCCAGTGCTGTGGCTAAGGCGAACAGGGTACTAGGACTGATTAAGCATACCTTTTCATATATAGACAAGGATTTGTTCCTTATACTATATAAAACTTATGTCCATCCACACCTCAAGTACTGTGCACAGGCCTGGTCACCGTACGGAGAGAGATAAAAATCTTTTAGAAAAAGTCCAGAGACGAGCAACTAAGTTAATACCGGAATTAAAAAGTATGAGTTAGGAGGATAGGCTAAAAGTGTTAGGTTTAACATAGTTAGAAAATAGGAGAGATCGGGGAGACTTAATAGAAATGTTTAAGATTTAGAAGTAGTAAACCCTGATGTATTTTTTACTAGAAGGGGGTACAAGGGACTGAGAGGCCACACATATACAGTAGAAGAAAATAGAAGTAGATTGAATATCAGAAAATTCTTTTTTAGCAATAGAGTAGTGGGACTTTGGAATCAAAATGGAGTAGATTACCAGAATATGTAGTGCTATCAACAAATGCAAATGATTTTAAGAAGAATTATGATGTTTATTGCACCACCACAAAGGTTTAAGGCCCTAGATATTGTGTAAATATGATTGTTATGATGTGTGCTTGTATATACAAATTGTATACTTTTTGTTTCACACTAAAATAAAAAATGTTCTATGAATAAAAAGATTGTGAACCAATTGGATCTTTTCTAATGGAAATAGCTATGGTTGTTGACCTTCTCACTAGCCTTGTGTTTCTTCTATAGTGAACCCCTGCTATCTCACTGTGCCCCGGACACTACTGTGTCTGACTCCATTCAAATCCCTAAAACAAGGCTACCTCTGTCCTTCTGTGAACATATCAACTCCTGCTAATATCAGATGATAAAAGCCATACTTTGAGATAAACAACCTCTCTAAGACTCTACAGCAGCGTTTCACAAACTATGGGTCACGACCCACTGGTGGCTCGGGAGCGAAATTTTGCTAAGCTATGAAAGGTTATTAAACTATGATTTTATTAATTATACAAAAATAATTATTACAATAATGGAAAAGTGCACATTGTGTGTGATAACATCGACATTGAGTTGTTAGTAAATTTAAAGTTCACTGCTTTATCATAGCCTCAGCCTATAGTGGCGCCACCAAATTTTGTTTACCACGTCATGTTCTGTGCTGTGAAATCTGGATTACATTAAATTTGGGGAATCAAGCTTAATTTACATCACACAGGTTTGAGAAACGCTACAGGGAAGCCAATAGATGAGTGCAAAACATTAGGTGATTACAATTACATAAGCTTGCGGAAAATACATTAATCTACCATAGAGTCAGTTACCATTTTGTTTCCTATGTGTGTTCATCGGCTGATCATTTAGCCGGACCACAAGTTGTACAGAGTAGCTTACCAAAACATAAGTAAATTATATAACTGTTACCTCATGGAAACATTTTTCACTACGTTAGTGAAATTCACTCCATGGTCCCTATTTCTGATTACATATCTTTCTTATTAACAACAGTTAAAATTCATTTTTTTCCCAATAAAGTTAAGTGGGTCGCTATAAGTTGTGGTCATAAATAGTGGGTCGCGATTGAAAAAAGTTTGGGAACCACTGCTCTACGGGCATAACAATGTGTAACAACAAGAATTTTCAATTCTAAGCTAAAAAAATAGAATCCCGAGTAATGTTTTTCAGAACTTTTCCGACACCAGGGCGAATCCTGGGCCTAAGGAGTAAATATTTAAATTTTCATTCCTCTAGCTCCATTGGTGCAGCCTGTATGTGCAACAGATACATAGAAAGCCAGCTAGCCAGACCCACTTAAAAACTGAGGAAACCTATTTGATGTTGATGTTAAGGTTTTTGGTTGACAGTTTCTAAATGATAGAGAGTTGAAAAGAAATATTGCAAGTAAAAACAAAGAGTAAGAATTGGTTTTCTCATCGGATGACAAGGGTTAACTTTTCACTTCAATGTTATTTGAAGCAATTCTTTCGACTAAAAAATGTATTGTTACTTGATGTCAACACAAGACACAAAGAATCCATATTAGAAACCATCAACCAAAACTGTCAGCAAAACTGTCAACATAGGTTTCTTCAGTTTTTAAGTTGGTCTGGATGGCCGCACCTTATTTACTCCTTATTAGGTTTAGAAAAAAAAATCTTTTTGTTTTTTTGAAAATTCCCCCCTAAATAGGTTTTTAGTGGGTGGGTCAATTTGCAATGTAAGTTTATGATAAATTGGTCTAGTTCATTTGTCATTTGAAAATTTGGACTTTTTAGTGATTACTACACAACAAATGGCGAGATAAGTAATTTATCACCCCAACACGGCATGCTGCCCAAATACATTGGTTGCATGACGGTTTCTATTCATGAATAACCAGACTAGTAATTATTATGATTAAATCAGAGAAATGATTTCCTAATGAAAGCCGTTAAAATAATAGATTTCAATTGACTAAATGAATCAATATGCGCACGAATGTTTGGCACTAAGAAATCATTTTTTCAGTCATTGGGAAAATGGGTTAGTTGTTAATATTTCTTGCTTTCAAACCAATTTTAACAAGCGTAAATGCTGCCAGATATAAACTAAGGGATCGATTTAGCATAAACTTACATTGTAAATTGACCCCCACCCCTAAAAACATATTTAGTGGGGGGTTTTAAAAAAAAGATTTTTATATTTTAGCTTTAGCATCATTATTTGCTGGTTATTGCAATCTTTCCTGGAAAAAAAAAAGAATTTGCAATCGTACATTTGGCAACACTAATCTCGCCCTGGATGAAATAAACTTTTCAGTATTATCCCATTTGATGGGTTAGGACAAAATCGAAAAAACAAAAGGGGGTCGAGATTCGTAAAGTTTGGGAAAGCCTGCTCTGCAGCATTGAAACTGTTGCCAAAAATATTTTTTTGTAGTTTTGTATTCATCTTTGGACAGCAAAATATTATGTTTGTTTTTTGTAAACTTTTGATTTTAATTCTGAAAACTGGAAACTGGAACTGGTGCAACTTAACAAGATAAGAAAAAAGAATATTGTTTTTATGATTCTCTTAAATTAGAGGCAAAAATATGCAATACTTTTCAGGTGAAATTCCTGAAAAATAATTGCTAAAATATTATTAAGAGAAGCGACAAGATTTAACTTGAGAAACCAACAAGTCTGGTTAGTCACACAATAGAAACCCTCACGTGACCAACATCTTTTGGCAGCAAGCCGTGTTGGGGATGATCAATGAAAAAAAAAAGTGGTGCTCATTGAATAAATTACTTCTCTCGCCTTCTGTTGGGTCACTAAAAAAAAGTCTGAATTTTCAAAAAAACAAGGGTGAACAATGCCGGCACAAACTAAGGGACCAATTTAGCCTGAACTCACATTGTAAATCGAACCCCCCCCACTAAAAATCTATTTGGGGGGGAATTTAGAAACAACAAAGACAACTTTTTTTCTAGACATAATAAGGTGTAAATGTTTAAATTGTCAGTCCTCTAGCTCCATTGGTGCAGCCTGTACGCATGCTACTATGTTGATAGTTTTGATGACAGTTTTGACTGACGGTTTCTAATACAACATTCTTCCATAAATTCCACACTGAAGGTCTCTTTTCGTCTGTTAGGCAGCTTTGAGGCTCCTCACCCCCCTCCCTCTCTAATTCTGCTAGTATTGATAGATGTGTTGTTCTCTATTGTCAGTTATGTATATCATAATAAGCAAATTCCACGATTCTGATGAATTATAGAACTACTATGTTGATATAAAAACATGACGCATAAATACATGCAGACTAAAAGAATTGTAATAAATTTATACACACATGCACATATATGTGTATATTTATTTCTCTATCGCTTTACATAATATGTTCATTTCAATTTAACTACTATTTCTATAAATGTTATAATATAATTAGCTACGATAGATCACACTTTATATAGGGGATCAT
>VCCN01000241.1:177287-197712 GCA_006491835.1 Architeuthis dux | reverse complement strand
AAACGGCGCACAAATAAAAATAATTTAATTTATTCAAAGCAACAAAATATAATTTATTTATGTATTTGCAGTAGTTATCCTTTCAATTCTTCTTTTTATTTGTGCGTCGTTTGTAACATCGAATGTGCGAAACTTTACAAATGGGACCACCTTCTTCTTGTTCTCCTTCTTCTTCTTCTTCTTCTTCTTCTTCTTCTTCTTCTCTACATTGTGTCCCCTCGCTTTATTGCTTCAGAGGAGGATCTCTCATTATTTCATGGTCTGTTTTTTGTTTTAAATATTTCTTTTCCTTACTTTAGCCTTCTTTCTTTCACTTTTATTTCCTTCCCACGTACTTTTCTTTCACTTTTAAAACTCTCTCTTTGGTTTTTAGATAAATTTTATTATGACTATTTTTTTTTACATTCCCAGTTTTCACACCCACCTTATTTCCCTTTTTTTTTGTTGACCCTTTTCCCCCACTTTATTATCTCATAGAATTTAGAATTAACTGAAAATGTTTCTTTAACTCTCCAATCTGTAATTACATTATCAAATTGATAATATAGCTTTGATATCCGTTTTATTTAGTTTCCATTTCTCTCTCTCTCTTTCAGAGACTTTTTTTTGCAGATTTTTAACTCCTCTCTCTTCACACTTTACAACTGCTCTCTTTCAAGCCACCTCTCCCTCGCTTTGAAATCTTTGTATATCTGTTTCTTCTCCCGCATATAAGTTTCTCCTCTCTATTTAGCCCCAATCCTTCCTCTCGTTGTTTAATATAGTAGATCTATTTTCTCTTCTCCCCTTCTTATTGTAAATAGAGGAGCCGCTGTTCACAGTGTTCCTATCTTCTGTCTTTCTCACCGCGCCTGGGGAAGAGAAGAGAAGTGACACTCCATTGGTGGAGGAGTGAAGTGCTTGTTCACCGACAACACTGTCGTCATTTCTAAACTCTTCTCTGTCTTTCTCTATCTACAGCGGAATAATAATAATAACTAAACACGAGTTGGGCAACCATGGCCTCCACACGGGCAACTGCAGTTGACGGAGTCCAACTAAAAAAGCCACCGCATAAAAACGGCAAGACCAATGGCTTCAGTAAAGCAAAGAATGGACATTCGCCCCCCACAAACGGAATCAATGTAAGTAATCTAATCCCTTATGGTTTTTCTTGTAGGTTTTATTTTACTGGCCGGCAATAGACGTCCCTCGTCACTTCCCTAGAAGAAATAATGTATATGGTTTTATAGCAGCAGCGAGCGATGTTTGGGCGTGGATGTCTTTACACACACATATCTGCTTTGCCTTTTCTTAATGTTTTTCTTTGACACTTCTAGATATTTTCTTCTCACAGCTTCATTAAATCTCTCTTGATGATAATTAGACCAGGTCTCCCCTTTTCTCTCCCTCTGCCTTTACGTACCTGTAGCTCCAATACGCACACATACTACACCCTAATTCACTGGTTACTGTATTGAACACTCACCCCTGTTAATCCTACTACTAAATAATACTAAGGCATTGGCTACTACATTGAACGTTACACCAGCTAACTACTACTTTGCTTAATAGTTTTTAGTGCAAGAAAAAAAAGTCTAATACTTCAGGTTTTCGCTATCTACATTGAAAACGTAAACTGCTATCTGGAACTACATTCTTAATTTTTATTTACGTTAAACTTCCAGCACTTTAATTTTAAAGGCGGTACTAGGGGCATTGACACTGCCTGGTGAGACTAGTGAACACAGTCACTACTACGCACGGTCCGGGTCCATCGTATACTTTTATTTTATATCGTTATTAATCTCCATTCTAACATAAATGACTTTTAATAGTATTTTAAGACTCTCATTAGCAAGTGTTTTTTTTTTTTTTTTTTTTTTTTTGTAAGTGTTTTAATTAGGGTTCGTGCCTCCCTGTGTATGCGTTCTATGTTATAGCCAGTGGGCGTTACATTTGACTAAGTTCGCCATGCCCGGTCGGCCCGACAATCCCTTTTTGTCATTACAGTAGGAGTAGTTTCTCTTCCTCCTTGGTGACATTATATCTACCTTTTACCTATCTTACCTGTCCTGCCCGCATACTGTACATTACTACTACTTCAAACGGTAATTTCTTTTTAGATCATTGAATTACTACGTACTGATACTAGTGTTTCTAAGAGACCTAAATATTTAATTTAATAATAGTTAATTACAGGTGAAAAACTTTTTTTTTTTTTTTTTTTTTTTTTTTTTTGCACTTTGAAATCTAAATGACATACGTTAGCTGTGAACATATAAGTATAAAATGTTTTTTGCTAGTTTCTTTTTAGTTTTTAAAACCAACTACTTTTTGATGCAGGAAGGAATTTCAGTAATTTAATTTTATTAAATAATTTCATACTGGCTTATTTTACTCTTTAAGTCTATCGCTAACATTTGAAGAAAAAAATACTCTGGAACTTGACAATGATAAAACTTTAATGTTTTTTCTTCTACATTCGTCTTGTTGAATGTTTTTAGTCCGAATCTGTTAGACAATCTGTTTCGACCGTCGCCATAGAGACGAATAAGCACAGCAACCAAGAAGAAACAAACACTTTACATTTAATGATTGCTTTTTACTGATGTTCAGATAGTTTTGTGTGATTTAGATACAAAATTAACATTCCGATGCAGGTAACTCTACGTCGCAATAAAGCTTTGTTTTAATTTCAATTTTTGGCGTGATTAATTCAACTTAACAAAACTGAAGGGAGAACTTCTTTCCACTTTAAGAGTGATTCTACTTTTCTACTTTTGAAATATCGATTATTACAAAAACATTTCAAATCTGCTGGACTATTTTTAATTCACTAGCAGACGTTTATTTTAATTTTCGCTGGAAAAATAATTCTTGGCCTTTCCTAATGGGAATGCTTAAGATGTCGATTGAAAAAAGAAATGAAATGGTTCATCATTTTTAATCTTAAACAACAGATCTTGACAATTCGTTAGTCCCCCACCACGAAAACCCTAATCCTAGGTTAACTCCATAAAGTAACCTATCAATTCTCAGTACTAAATGAAGATTTTGGTCTGGTGGCCAATAATGAATAGGTTTTCGTGGTGGGAACTGACGAAAAAGACAGTGTTGCCAACTCAAAATATTTTCACGTTAGTTTGACTGCCAAAAAGCGCTAAATGTTTTAAAATGGCCAAAAAGACACTAAAAATGGTAAGAAATAGCGAGAGAATGGCCAGAATGTTTTAGGCGCAAACGCGCTAATTTAGCGCTTTTTGCACTGCCAAAACAAGAAACGCGCTAATTTGCAACACTGGACCCAATAATTGCAGTTTGTTTTGTTTTTTGTTTCCCCTGTTTAAATATTTCCACTTTTATTCGTTTTACACTACAGCTGCTGCCTTTTTAATATTTCCCCAGGTTGAATTAACAACCGGGCAAACTGTTCGAGTAATTATACAAGTTAGATATAATTAGTTTTCATTTTTGTTTCTGAATGAAGTGACAGATTTCTGTTCGGACACATTACTTCTCTCTTTATTTTCATAAATAGCCGTTGTTACTATTTACATATTTTATTTTTACGTTTATATTTTATCACGTAAATCTTTATTTTTATTACGATTTAACAGGGGAAAACAAACTTAGTTGGACAAGTGTTGAATTATCAAATGAAACGCCCTAAAAATTTACGAGTGACAACTAGAAAAAGTATTTCTACTTGTGTGTAATGGCCTTCTTTTTTTTCTTCTCTCCTTTAAAACGGTTTGTTAATTGATCCCCCCCACTTGTAGTAGGCCCTTTACAACGGTAACTTGTCTCTTCACAACTTGTTGACTAGCTATGGTGTAGGACTGTAAATTATGACGAAAACTTTCCAATCAGGCAAACCTATGAACTTGTTGATGCTTTGCTGACTGCATTTTTCCCCCATGATGTTGAAGTGAAGTCCAACTGAGCGAGTCAACCCGCCTAGATGTTTTACCCGTACCCAGAAAGTAGACCTTCATTATATTTGTTTATAGGTCAGATCAGGAGATTTATTACTCCAATCTTTCAAAAGACCCTGATGTATTAACTTCGTAATGTTAGGATCGAACTTAAATTCACGTTTTAATCCTTTATTAAACATTTAAATGCTGTTAGTGTTATAAACTCGCAGATTTTTATTCATAGAAATACCTTTAATTCCAATTTCTATCCCATATTTCAATTTTACACGAAACTGTAGGAAATAGTATTTTAAAAATTTCTTTTTTGTATGTTAAAAATCCTAATTAAAGTATTCCAACGTTTAATCTCAAAGCCTCCTTTTCTTTTTATTGTGAGGTAGGAATGACTAGTAAAGTGTGGGTGTGGCCGTGAAAGAGTTTTAAAATGTCAGTTTCGATTGAAACTTGACATAAAAAGTCATAAAATTGATCTCTTGAATCCGGTTCGGTTTAGTTGACTCCTAAAAAGTTGTAGATCATTTATTTATAACTACAAGAACCATATTTGAAATCCTAATGTCATCGAGGAAAAGTTGTTGTAGTTTAGTAAAACCTTAACCTTTCGGTTTTTACATTCAACATCATTATTTTTCGAAGGCTAAAAAGAAAAGTCTTCAACAACTTATCTACTAAGAGAATTTGTAACTTTAGTCAAATAAATGGCGTCGTCTATTTAACATCAGGTGAACCCTCCTAACTTGTGGGTGAGATAGCCACACTTATCTAAACAAAAATAAAAATAAATAAATGAGAAATTAGAATAAAGCGAGTCAACCCCTTGATTTGTTTTCTCTTTTAGTCAAAGAAATCTTTTCTGGAACGAATGCAGATAAAAAAATTACAATTGGATTTTTTTTTTCTTTTTTTTTCTCGAAATCTTTGAACTTTTTCAAGATATTTAAAGGAAGATAAATAGCCTGAGTTTTCATTAACTTCATTTAAAAAAAAAAATCAAACTTTGGTCTACATTAAAATGTTGCCGACTTACAATTATATTAACCCACTGTTGGGAATATAGAGTAACGCTCTATTGACTTTCAATAAATCAAACTGCACGGTAAATAGGGCTAATTGAACTTAATTTTTAATCAATATCAATGGATCTAAACGAAACAAGTAAATGTTGTTCCAGTCGGGCTCCCATAACATGAAAGTGAAGATATTTAGTGGATCACCTCTGTTTCTCACTACTGCTCTGGAACACGCACCCAGTTTTAAGTTTTTGTATTCATTTTTTTTCTTTTTTGTTAAAATATCTGGTAAGTTTAACACTCGTGTTATTTTACTCGTAAGTGGGTAGTGGATATTCATTACATAAACCTGATGAATTGTACTTGTACACATTCTTTCAATCTTTCATTTCACCCACTCCCACTCTCTGGAATTCTTGTGACGAAAAATTCTCAACACTTGTTGGTTTTAATAAAATATTTCACGGCTGGCTGTGTTCCAGAATTTGTTTTATCTTATATTTATTTTGGAATGTGTGTCTGAATTAGAATCGTTCAAGACTTGCGGGAACTCGCATAACAAAAGTGGGAGATCGCCGCTGATTATTAAATCAATACGGACTTTTTAACACAACAACCGGATACACTTGAGGAATAATAATAATGTATCTGTCGAAACCGCAAAACAAGTGTTAACAGATGACTAATAGTTTGAATAATAAACCCCTCATCTCAAAACTTCAGACTTCTGTCGCTTCACATAAAAAAGTCAGTACTAAAACCTGCAGTTCTTAATAAGCGGTGTGTAAATTCGTAGTGTTTCAAATTTTCTTAATATGAGTTCCAAATTATGGTTAATGATTCTGATTCAGAATCTGAAAGTTGCACATTTCTAATGTTGATCTTTTTAAAGATCAACATTAGAAATGTGCAAAAGTTTACTTTTAAGTAAACTTTTAAATTGAAATTAATGTTTGTTTCTTCTGACAAGCAAAAACAAATTAAGCCTTCCCCTTTCTTTTGCTG
Organism: Architeuthis dux; assembly: GCA_006491835.1. Lineage (NCBI taxonomy): Eukaryota > Metazoa > Mollusca > Cephalopoda > Oegopsida > Architeuthidae > Architeuthis > Architeuthis dux. Next base: position 191,777 of record VCCN01000241.1, on the reverse strand, counting down.
CTGATAGCCAGATTAACATTTTTGTTGCAACCTGCAGTGATGGTTTACATTCTTTGCCGATCAGAGCAGGAATCCCAAGGTTTACATTACAATACATACAGGAAGTACTTACTCTAACTTATTCTCGGTCATGCCGTCCTGAATATGGCCATGCACTTGGCAGGGGGGGGGGTAACATTTAGTTCTCGTTTGTAATGCGCACCCCTAATTTGTAGGTTTAAAAAAATATGGTACACAAATAAATACGGTACCTCCATGATTGAGATCTATTCGTCAACCAACAGTGTCAGAATGTGACACCTGATCAATTTTAATGTGGAAGACCGTGTACCCACCCGATAGGACACATGATGTAAGGTCTCATTTTCTGGTGAGTCATCCAGAAATTGTCTGCTACCCTCGTCCATTGCTGCAGACATCAGGGCGTGTTCCTGGTCCTATTCTTAGTGCAGGAGATGTGCTGTCCATTTGACGGATCATAATTTTTTTTGTTTTCCATCCGAGAAGGGCTGAAATAAATAACTTGATTGTGCACTCAAACATTATAGGAAAACCTTCACAAAAAGTAAATTATCACCTTGTTGCATTGGGTATCAAGCTATGAGGTATTCCTCTACAATAATGTTAGCTGGGAATGAAAAATGAATCTATATTTGTTTTATTGGGAGTTTATGGTATCATAACAATAGACTTTGTACAATTAATTTAAAAGAAAAGGAGTAGCAAATGTTGTTTTCTCCATTTTACAAATGTAAACTCGAGACCATTTAAAAATAAATTTTAAAAAAATAGCTTAACGTTCTTAAAATGAATTGAAATTATGTTTGTAAAAAAAAAAAAATATACTGGAATGAATTATTACACCCCCCCCCCCATCAGGGCAGGGTCTCCGAAATTCTACTTGAAAAATAGGAATTACGGTTCATCTTATTAAATAGAGAACCTTCTGTTTACATTCTGGTTTAAATCTGTTCTTGACTCTTTATTGAATCCATGTATTAAATCAGTTGGAACTCTGGCCTATGGGCCAAATCCAGTACATTGTTTTACTGGGGGGCCTCGAATATTCTTAAGACTGCCCTACTCCCCATTTTGAAATCCTATGTGAATAAATGAGGCAAGTGATATTTTGAGAGTATGGGTCAAACATGACTTCTCACAGATATTGAAATTGAAATGTGTCTTTCAACTGTAAAGGTTCTGATAATTCTTAGCATTTGTTTGATAATCTGTGTGTATATTCTTTCTTTTGACTCTGCAGGATTTCTAATTTTGAGTTGATTTAAAAACATTACCTGAATGAAATGAGCAAATTTGTGGATTATATTGTGTATTAACTGGAAAAAACCTGCCCAAGGTATGTTGGTTTGTATGATTGGAATACAGACTACATTGGACAACAGTATATAACTTTGTTCTATTTGAAGGATGTAGTCTGTATTCCAATTGTACAAATCAACCAACACACCTTGGACATGTTTTTTTCCAGTTAATATACAATCCACACATCCTCTTAATGAGTTTTAGTTTGTCATATCTTGTATTTAGCTCCATTATAATGACTAGTCAAATAACCTCAGTGGGATGAATATTCGGCTAGTTTGAAACCATGGACTCTTCCACTTAGTTTTGGTTACATATCCTTATGTTAGGATCATTATAAAGAGGATATTTAGTGTTACAGATTTTTGTTGGACTAAGCTAACTGTGCCACAGTCTCATTTATGATAGGACTCTTGAGATGTTTCATTGTCAAAAGCTAACATCTTTGCTGGTTCTCTCTGAAGCATTCAGGTATTGTGAAACTTGCAAAATATTAAGATTGCTGCCTAAATCATAACTTTGGTTAAAGTATTTACCAGGTGGACAGTAATACTACCATGGTAAGAAATAACTGATACAAGAGTGTCTTTTCTTTCATTAAAAGGAGTAACTTGAATGTATATTTCCTTACATGAATTTTTTATTATACCAAAAATAGTCAACAACTGCTGGTTGATAGCTGCACTATTACTTTGGCTCCAATTATGGAAGTGTCTGTCTTTTGTCTAAAGTTTATGACAGCAAGTTGATTTAACACAGCATTTTAAAATTTCATTCACTGATGCATTTTTAACTTGTGACATTTATAATTTAGCCTAAATGTGAAGTTGGCGGCAAAACGGGCAAAAGTATCAATGTTGACAAGTGAATCCCAATGGCATTTTGCAACTGAATGCAATAATTTATACGACTATATATGCAAGTAATAGCAAATGCCAACCAGCTGACCAATGTATGGCTTGGTTTGTAGTCTTGTGAAGCTGTGATGACTTTTAGCCTTTTTAGTAATTTGTTTCTATCCTTAATGGTTGGTAGGAAGGGTTGCCCCACTAGAATCTGTAGTTTGCTGTCATGGTGATTATGGGTGGATTTGTTTGCTGGCAATGACATTAATAGACTTTGCCCCCCCCCCCTTTTAACAAGTTTTCCTACATTTTTTTTTTGTTTTGTTTCCTTTGTTCATGATCTTGGGCTTTAGCATAATCTATAAAGCTGCAATTGGAAAACAATCTCACATAATCAGGACAATATTCTTGTTTTCCCCACTTCCTTGTTAGATATGGAATATTTAGTATCATGTGGGTGTGGCTGGCTGGTTATGTATGTGTTGTGCATACAGGCTGCACCATTGGTGCTAGAAGGCTGAAAAATTTAAACATTTACTCCTGATGTCTAGAGAACTTTTCCCCCCCCCCCACCAGATTTTTAGTGGGGCTTCAATTTACAATCTAAGTTTATGATAAATTGGAACCTCAGTTTGTGTCCGGCTGCATTCCTGCTTGTTTTTGAAAATTTGGACATAGTGATCCAACAAAAGGTGAGAAAAGTAACTTATTTATTCATGGATTACCTCTTTTTACAATTTTTTAATTAATCATCCCCAACATGGCATGCTTACAACCGAAGTTGGTCACGTGATGGTTTCTATTGAGTGACCTGTAAATGAAACGTGAGAAATTTTGCATCTTTCCAAAGAAAATTAAATCTGGAGAAAGATTTATCATTAGTCTCCCATGTTATTTGGTTCATAAAACCCTTAGATAATCAAAAATGACTCTTTTGTTTAGAAGATAAAAAAAGTATATACACCTGCCTTTCTAACAGGTTGCTACAAATATTGATATATTTTTGATATCCCAATCCTGAGTAGGATTAAGAGACTAATATTACTGTTGCCTTTCATTATTGAAAGTTCTAATTTTTAAAATTGTTTTGAAATTTTTTTTAACCCCCCCCCCCTCTCCAGTTTGGATCAAACCAATTTTTCTGACACTGGTCTCCACCCTGTAACATGCTTTAATCTGTCAAATATAGTTTTGTCATCAACGTACCATCTTAAATGTCCTTGGATAAGGTTTCTGTCTTTCTTTAAAGATTTTACTTGGATTGCTGTTTTTTTTTGTTTTTTTTTGCTTTTTTTCTCTGCTGCTCATTACCAAGTAATGTGTTGGCTATGCTGTCCTTATCTTTTTGTTATTAAAATATCCTGAGCTTTGTCATTAGTAATGTTAAAATAACTGTAAGAACTTCTTTATGATGTGTGTGTATAGAATTTATTTTAGGTCTATAATTTTAGGTCTATAATTCCATATTCACTCCCTAGAGGGCATGTTGGATAACATTGTTCATCAGTGGTTTTTTTCTCTTTGGTCAGTTAGGTGTTAATTGTATTTTACTGGAGGCTTTTTCTGGTGGGAATGTTTAAAAGGATTACTAATATGTTCCTATATACTTGAAATATTGTATAAAATATTTATAAATTGAACTACATTTGATAACTTGTGTTCTCTTGTTTCAATGTAATCTTAGTTTTCTGATTACTCTGTGCGTTAATCCCCTGTTGCTGTTTTGAAAAAATCTTGTTGCCCTTACTTGACCAGCCACTACCTATTGCACGTGTCCATTTCTACCTCCTTATCTTTTTTGTTGTCTATTATGCAATAAAGTTTTTGCATATGGATGATATAAATTGTCATTTGATCATTTTGTCCAAATAACTGGAAAGCATCGTCTTTTTCTTGTAAGATGTACAGATTATGGTATTTGGAAACCAATTTGTTTCTATCCTAATTTATGAAAATATCAGTTTCAATGCCTAAAAATCTTTCCTTTTGTATATTGACCCTGTTGGCAATTTAGCTTTGAAATCCTTGGTTTCTACATTTGTTTTTCACTCCATATTGTATAACCTTTTGTAAAACATTACACTGTAAAGAGTATATATTTTTTTTTGTTTTTGTATAAAACAGCAACAGCTTTCCCCACTATTGGATGATAGGATCACATGACTTAGGAACTAGGTCACAGCAACAGTGTCTTTGGGAGGAACAGGGAGGCAGTGTGTTTGGGTCTCCAAAGACTATACTGATGTTTTTTGTTTTTATGATAGTGTGCAATAAGGATACATGCACAAAAGATTGGAGTGAATGTGAAAAATGAAGTCCTGTGCAAGGTGCTGACTTTTTGTCAATTAGGCTGGGCATAGAAGAGGCTACCACATATTTTAAAAAGCTAAGCTGATTACACAGGCCTACACAATTTTATGACCTGACTGTTTTCATTCTGATACCTGTTTTCATACTATTTTTGTCCATCAGGTCAAGTATTTTTTTCTATTGCAATTTTACAAAAGTGTTTGTTCCAAATGTGATCTAAAACACATTATTTTACATATAAATCATGATCTAATGGGTGTAAGCCATATTTGAGATTGTTTTAAGTAAACGTACATGTAATTTGTGAACATGCCTTTAAATAATGACAAAATTACCAATTTTTAGTAAAAATGCTGATATGCTATAGAAAGAACTTGACCTGAAGGACAAAAACCGCTGCGATCTTTGAAATCAGTACCAAAATTTGTTTTAAGAACAGGTATCAGAATGAAAACAAGTTGGGTCATAAAGATTTGTAGGCCTGTGTTATAGAATGAAGCTTATTTGTCTTTCTTAGAGGATATTATAATGATCCTCCCTTATCACCAAAAATTGCTTGATATTGTATTAAGCAGTAATGGTAATTGTTCTTAGTGTTGCACTTTAGTTCAGTGGAAATAATCAAAGAGATAAACCTTTGTTCTCTCTTCATACTTTCCCTTTAAATTATCTGATATGGTTTCTGTGACCAAACCAACCAGTTGGAATCTTTTCTGGACTACAGTAAAAGTTTTTTTTTTTTTTTTTTTTTTTAACTCTTTGGAAATGTAAAACTATATTTACATCATTGCCTCCACCCCTTTTACATTAGACACCATCCCCAAGATATCTCATTATATATATGCAATTATTCCAAAATCATCTGAAACCTTTCTGGTCCCAGACATTTTGGATAAGGGGAACTCAACCTGTATTAACATAATCTACCATTTGAACTTCAGTTTGTTGTATTACTCTTACCTGTCTATTAGGTGATTTTAGGTGTTGTTTATTTCTAGTAGCAATGTTATGGCTTATCTAAACTTTGTTACAACACTAAGCAATCTTTATTCAATGTAGATAAAGCTGTACAGTAGTCTTGACAAATCTGCAGGTATAATCAACCTTTCTCCCTTAATATGTTACCTATAATAATTTGAAGTCAGTTGATATTTTTTTCTTTTTAGCACAAACTAGTTTATCTTGTGTGAAAAGAACCTCTCAACATGAAATGTCTTGAAATAATACTGAAAGTAAATCCCAAAATTTAACTTTTCTGTAGGTTTACATATGGTGGAAGTGTTTCTGCATTAGTGTTGAGTAAGCTCTTGATTGTTAAATTTGTCTCTTAAAGAATCTCACTTAGTCGATAAATAACAACTTAATTGTGATAAGCAGTGAAACCTGGAATATTCAGTTTAAATTTTAAAAATACTTGGCAGCACGTCCTTGGTGCCCTTTCTAAGGAATTCAAAGAACTTCTAAATTCATTGAAGGTTTTCATTTGATCATGTCAGAACTTGTAAGGAAGTTGTCTAGATACTTAAGGGAAAAGGGTAATTCCTGAGTGAATAAACACGGTACAATAGTCTCTTCAACTTCAGTGATGTAATTGTTTGCAATGTGAGAATGGATATTGTTATGCAGCAAAATGACACCTTTTCTATTCATCAAAATGTAGGCTTAAGTTTTGAATGCACTTTTGTGGTAGTTTCATTTTATTTTACCTATAAAACAAACATTTTATGGCTTTCAGTTATTAATAAAAATTAACATAATTTTCAATGTGTTTGTTCTAAGCTGAGTAGATCTCTAGGAAAAAAAGGACTTCCAGAGAAGTGGGTAGAGAAGAGTCCCTGTAATGTCATTTTGAAATAAACCAAGTGTGTAACTGAATCTGTTGTTAATCCTCGATCATCCTGTATGGCCTATTCCACGTTACGTGTGTTACAGATCAGAAGAGTATTCCTAGGTTAAAATCTATTAGAACTACTCCATTTAATCATTTATCCTTAATTCTTCTTTGGTTCTGTGGTCCTAAGTCATTACCCTTTTCTGTGGAACAGGAATCCCCCCTCCCTTTGACCAATCTCTTGTAGGAGCCAAGTTTGTAGCGTTACATTCAGACAGGAAATTTGGAACGTTTTTAGAAATTGCAGAAAGTCTGAAGTGTTTTTAAAAACAAAATAATATATATGAGAATTTACTCATTGAACCCTTGTGAGTACAGGTATTTGATGTTGCACGTCTGAAATGAATTAAGAAATGAACCCTTTCAAGAGTCTTTTAGGACTTGCTGCTTTATTCCTGGTTCTTATATTATTTTGATTTAACATAATTAACTAAAATAAGGCAAAGTTGATTGTTCTTTCATGAAACTTGATGCCATTTCCATGATTAAGCAATTTTCATTGAAGTCGCATTTCTGTCAATTAAAATACAGTTTCATAACCTCAAAGGGCTTCCTTGTTTCACCTATGATAGATGACCTTGAATAGGCCTTGCCATGTTATACAAAATCTCCTTCCTTCAGTATTTATTTGATCAAAAATAAGATAGGGCCTTGTGAGTTTTCCTGCGATTATCCACTTTCTGAATTCTGCTTTCCAACACTGATTAATGATTGGATTCACACTATTTTCTAATAAATTGTCTCCAATACATGAGAATTTTATGCATAACTCAATGGTCTAGGTATAACATTTTTGGTTTAGTGTAATGGTAATCATTATGATTTGACTTCTCCTTGTTAGGAAAGTATTTGTGATGAATGTAAAGTGGGTAAGAATCTTGCAGGCAAAAAGTCTGATGTTGACATGACATCTTGGAAACAATGGGCCAAGAGTGAAACAGAGCATCTAAGGTTAGAGCAACGGGTGTGTAGGCCAACTGAAAGAGTTTTTACGCATTCCCACATTTTTAGGAGCAAGTTATGGTAAAGCGAATTCAGTCTGAAGCATTTAAAGAAGATAAGAGGGTTGTTTGCCAGGTTTTGCATTGTGATTTTGCCATGGCGTACAGCTGTCATTACCACAATGAAGTACAAAGTGCCCTGTGGTCAAGAAGTAGTGTAAACTTGTTCACTGCAGTTCTCTCTCTCTCTCACTCTCTCATATATATATATATATATTAGTAAGGGCCAAGGTTGTCAACCATTCCTCATTGTCACTGATAGCCATGACAAACAGACTCTGTTTTTACTTTCATTAACAGATTATCTGATTACTTTGAGTTTAAGACGAATGACATGTTTGCAATCTACACTGATGGGCCTTCATCTGAATTCAAGAATCAGTACATTGTAAAACTTTTATCAATGTTATCTGAAAAGTATAACTAAGGTTTTGTGGAAATATTTTGCCACATCACATGGAAACTGTGTGGTAGATGGAATTGGTGGTTCTGCTCAATCTCTTGTTAGAAAAAGAGTCATGAGTAAAAGTGCACGTGCAATGTTAGTGCAAAGTTGTAGATTTCTACAAAGTTGCATAAGAGGTTATGAAGGGGGGTGACAGTCTTTCATATTAGTGAAAGTGAGGTTTCAAAGTTTGTGCAATCCAGCCAACCATGGGAACATGTAAAAGATGCTGTAGGCATCAGCAAGATGCATGTTCTTGCTAGTAGTAATGGTTCGACTGAGGAAATGTACAAGACAAATATGGATAAGGAACCATCAGAAACTGTCGTGTATGAAGTCGAGGACCCAGGAAATAAACTTCATGTCTGTGAATGGGCTTTGGTCTCTTATGATAAAGATTATGCATTAACCCATAAGAACACGGACCCATTTCTACTTGAAGGAACATTATGTGGGATTCTGGGTAGGCAAATTGAAACATTCACGGGACTGCACCAGGATGTTCTTTAGATGTCACTTAGTACACTTCCTGAGTTAAAATCAAGAAATAGTGTCTAAATGTTGTGTGCATTACAATTATAGGGCAAACTTTTATGACCCCCCTCCNCCCCCCCAATGGATCGACAACAGAAACTTATTTCAATTATCTAGAAATATCAGTATATATCTATCACAAAATATGTATCCAAGTATTGGTATTTACTATTTAGTAATAAAAATCAATACCTATAAAATTGGAGTTTTTTTTCATTTTTAGAGTTCAAAGAATGACCCAAGTTTAGCGCATCATCACAGCCAACACACAGAAGACCAGAATGGGAATACATTGGTTTTTTTTTTTTTTTTTGTTGTAATTTAGGTTGTACTCTTTCAGCAAAAATAGCTATTTAAGTTTGTACATTTATTAAACTGCATGTGTACAATGAATTCCCCCCCCCCTTAAAATGGTGAATGAAAAGGATATCTTAAAAATAAGTCAAAACAAAACCATTACAGTTTCTTAATCATGCATCCAAATGTGTTGTATGTCTTTAGTTTCTGCTTAGAAAACAACTCAAAATTCTACATGTTCGATTGGAACATGAACCAATGAATTTATCAACCCAGAAAAGCCTGCAAAAGATTTTGCTACCACTTCAATATTTTCTATTTGTATATAAATGTACTGATCAAACTCAAAAGGCAGTATTTCTTTATCCCTGCCACAAATTTATGAAATATTTTGATTTAAAAATGATCCTACGACTTCTTAATACTACTAGTTCTCCAACATAAACTCCCTACCATACGTTAATGAAATATTTTGATGTTACATAGTTTAAATAAAATAATTTCCTTGCAAATATATTTTATTATTATTATTACAACAGGGATAGTTTTTACATCAAAATATTTCATTAACGTGTGGCCGGGATAAAAAGTACCACCCAGCTCAAAATGGTTGTTCCATGACACATTTAACAAAATGGTTAATAAAAGAGTGTTAGCAAGAAAGTCAATATATAAGGCACTATGAAAATAAAACTCTCCCCCCCCCTCTTTTTTTACATTCAGTTATATTTAGATTGGAACGGTGCAAGACTTTAAGAAAATCCAAATGCTCAATCTCAAACTGGTAACTCCCAAACTTTACTTGAATTTGTTAGGAAGAAGAGCACAGTAATAAAAATGAATTACAGCAGGGGTGGCCAAATTTACTCAATATAAAAGCCACATACGATAAATTTCAGATGTTTTCCATAGCACTGAAGAACAATACCTCACTACAAACTAGGACTAGGATTTAAATTCTTAAATATTTTTACTAACCACTAAGTTTTAATCCAGTGGGGTCAGTTCATACCCAGTGAATAATTACAAAGCTTCCAATTTTTTTCCGTATTTTGCTTCTATATTAACTGATGAGAAAAGGAGCTCAGCCAATGTATTTCCACGAGCGGCACATTAAATGTCAAAGGGCCGCATGTGGCTCATGAGCCACAGTTTGGCCATCCTTGAATCATAGTAAAGTCTATGAATATTGAAGGCAATAACTTTCACTGAAAATGTGGTAATTATTATAAAATAGCTTAATTGTTAATATTGATCATACTTGTTGGAGTTCTACATGAATGATGTCTCCTACAAATGTTTCGTCAAGCAGCCTGAAATTGTTCCCTTACAGTAGTATGTATGGGCTTATATTGAAATATTTCCAGCTGTTGTAAAGTTGATTACTATTGTTTACTAAGAGTTGGCAAAAGTGATTTAAAAGTCCATTTCTGTACCAAGTATAGCATGACGCTGTTAACAGTAATCATTCACCAAACTTTATTTCCTGGCATCTTAGTCTCTATTTACTACCTCTTTGAATCTTTTGTGGCCATAGCTAAGTTTTGTTTGTATTTAGACATGTAGGGCCTAATTTGGTGAATTAATGAACTTAATACTTGATTTTTGGTTCATTCCAGTGATTATACAAAGTATAAGCAGACATTATTCAATTGATCATGTATCCCTGTAAGATGTGTTAATACTCTAATGCAGCAGTATTCAAACTGTTCTGCAGAACCTTTCCAGGGGTTCCACAAAACGAAGCGCATTTGTCTTTTATTTATCTTGTTTGATAATTGATTGTTTATGATCTTAACCCATAACTTAAAAATAATTGGAATTTAGTCATCTTAAAATTAAAAACATTTAGTTATTTATGTGACAGTGACACAGATGCTGTTCAGTAGTCTATCATGGCATGTCTATTTTTCCTCAGTAAGCTTTGTTCTTTCTTTCCCATTCGAATGTGTATTTTCTATTTGGGTTATACACATTCGGTTAATTCCATATACAAGGCCAACATCCAATAGTTTGTTTATTTGTCTCCCCATGAGGGCAGATTTGACACAAGGTCGTTTTTAGTGTGGGGTCCCACATGCGTACTTGTAGGCAGTTCTAAAAACATGCATGTAAATATATGCAGAAAGGAAAGTTGTTTTTTGAAAGGGTTCCCTAGAAAATGTCCGAGTCTGGAGTTGACTTTGTTTTTTCTACTGTAACAAGAACAATCCTCACCAAATTTAGGGAAGTAAACTCTTCACTGTTTGTCCCATCACGTTAAACAAAACTGATATGTAAAATTAACATCTCTATACTGTGATTTGAAATCACAACCAACTGATTGGTACCATTACAGACTGAGCTAAATTGACAAGTCTTGCATATCTACAAAAATTTGTTAAAAATATGCAGGGGCTTATTTCATTCTTATAAATACATTTATAAAATCAACATTTCCCTACCATAATTTGCAATCACGATCGCGTGATTGGTAGCCTGCTCAGATACCGACTGAACCAAAGTGGCAAGTCTTACATATCTACAAATTTATTATATATAAAATACAATACAAAAGTTGCAGTAATCATCTTCAGTCTGACTAGAGGTAGGATTGGAGTTTGACCCTGCTGCAGCCAGGCTTGTATTATCTAAATAGAATTTTCTCCTGTTGGTACAAAGATTTTCAGTGTCATCAATTAGGATGATAAACAGCTAATGCAGGTTGTTTAATTTAGGTGTACTAAATGTTTGCTAAATAAATGTTGACTGATTGCATTTGTGAGCCTTTCTAATAATCGGTTGATACAATAAGTATCATCTAATCTGAAACGGGCTTGCCTCTATTTGATTACTTAGTTACATTAGTCAGATGTAACATAATGCATAAGCTTTTCACCTCCTGTGTAATTTTAAATCAAATCTCAAGTATTCAGTTTTGACCAAACCATATTGTTTGGCATTTCCTACTATAAACATACTGCCTTTTAGGATATAAACATATCCTACATGTGCACTATTCTTAAATGTTACGTAATCAACCATTAATATTTTGCTTATATTTTTTGCATATGTTTTTCCACTTGTATAACTTCAATTCATTTTAACTTCAATTCATTTTAGTGTTATTTTAATAAAATTACTTAAAACTAAGGCTATATCATTTAACTACATAGCTCTGAAAATAACATAGGTATCTTTGTCCCACAAATCCAATGTTATTCATTTTCCCCTTTGATCATAAATGTGTTTAAAGATTCTAATCCTAATATTATGAATTGGTATATTCTTTCTTGTAGGCTTGAACTCTTAGAGCACTTCTCCCTTAGAGCACTTCTTTGTTCTTTTCTAATCTTGTACAAGTATTTCTGAACTTTGACAAAAGATAATTCTTGCTTTGATTTATTGTTGATGGTAGTTACATTGAGAAATCTCCATTGACAATATCAAATGTTTTAGTCATTGTTCTTCCAATCCAATATAATGATGCCCATTACCTTAAAGTCCTTCCTTAGCTTGTGTACCCATATTTAAATTGTAGCCTTAGCCTATTAATGGATGGGTATTACTCCGACCTAAAGTCCTCGTTTTAACGGCTGGTTTCTTGAAAGTTTGAACTATAACTTTGCAGTGTTTTTCTCTTCAGCATTTTGCTCGTGGTGGTGGTGGTGGTGGTAACATAGTTATAGTTAACATAATTTCATGCCTTATCTTGCTTTAAAACCATACAGTTAACTTGTTTAAAAACAAGTGCCAATCCCATAGTTGAACTGCAGATTTGTCTACAGTAGTTCATTTTAAAGTTGCTTGTAAAGCAATCTGACTAGCAATTATTGATGCTTTACTACCTCCTGATTTAGACTGTATTAGTTGTTTAGCAATTGGTGTCAAGTGGGTCGACTTATTGCAGCCCTATAATTAGCCCCCCCCCCCCTACACACACGTCATATGCCTAATTAGGGATTTCTTTTGGCATGTTGACTGTGTTGCACTTGGCAACTTTTTAAAAATATTGTTTTCACTCTGAATTCTATCAAAACTATCAGTTTTAAGTCCCTTGGATTTTGATGTTGGAAACAGTAGATATAAATCTCATTGGGTGTAAATGATTTGTGTTTACTTAGATATTAAACACTTAAAGATGCATTTCTGCAGCCTCCCCCCTCCCCTACAAAATTGTTTGATAACCACCAATGGTTTCATCCTGAGATTTGAGTTATTTAGCATTAATTCTCAATATGTATTTCTCAAGTTAAGTAATTTTAGAACTAAATTATCAAAAGTTTGTTATAACCTAGTATCTGCACCTTAAGAGTCTGAGGCTAGAGATTTCTTGATGGGTCTTTTTTTTTATGTCCTATCAACCGTAGTCGTGTGGCAATGAATTTACTACCTTACTAAAGGAAAGGTTAATACCTGAAAAGATTGTCAACTATTTGGAGCTGAAGAGACAAACTTTTAAGCAAGAAAGATAAATAGCATTGTGTGTAAATAATCCTGATAAGAAAACGATTTGTGAAGATCTGTGCAAATAGGGCTGGTGAAAGCAGTTGGTAAATACAAATTCTCAACTACATATTGGCACAAAGCCAAAAAGGTCATAAGTAATGTTCCTTTCAATCAATTAAGATTTTCTTTGTCTTTAGATTGAGAAGTTTGAACTAGTAATCTGTTTTAACTGCTGGATAATAGTTACTCGAGTTTTGTTTATATTTGAAAGTAGTTGTAATTTGTTTTCAAACTACTAAAACTTGTTTAACAGAAATGATATACTTTAGCCCTTTGTATTCAACTGCTTAGTGATGCTTAGGTAATGTTACTGCAATAGATTACATTCTTAGTCACTTAGAATGAAACTTTATCTGTTCAGCTTTATAAAGCATTGCTATGAATGAGAAAAAGTAAACTTACCTAAAAAGAAAATAGATGAGGAGTCTGGAAATATTACTAATATTTGAAATAATGACTTAAATCCTGTTAGAAAAATAAAACCTGGAACTCTAAGTCTAAACCTTGTTTTCTTTGAGTTGCACAGTATTCATGGTATAAATATTAACAGCATTTTTATGATAGATTAAAAAGTTTGAACATTTATCATAACGTTGGATGCGGATATGGTTGCACAATGTATAATTTATTCTATTAATGTGTGCATAAAGTGTCTAGAAATTATTCCTACCATAGTTTGTCATGTGTATATACATATTTTATTAAGTTTTAAATCACAAGGTTGCATTCTGAGGGTCTTACAAAATATCTAGTTTGAGGTGTATGCTCAATAAGAGAAAACACCTATGAGAAAGTTGTTACAATGAAATCAAGGAATGGATAAATTTGTATCCAACAGAATATGATAATTATAAAGACAAATTAATAATTAATTGGGAACCCATATCAGCCCGGCATTGGTGTTAGCGATTTCCAAATGGGCGGCCTAGATCGTATAATTAAATAAAGAAACTAGTGCTGCGCAAGGATCAAACCTGCGTCCCCCCTGGAAGCAACCTATATGTGGTCCTGCTCCTTACGATCTAGGCTGCCCATTTAGCAACTGCTAACACTGATGCCGAGCTGATATGGGTTCTCAATTATTAAGTTACAATGAAAATCAATAGGAAAATTTTAATATTTAAAAATAAACTTGAAAAATGTTTTGTCTTAATGTAAATATCCCTTAATTTTATGAAATCTCCAGTTAATCACCCCCTTGCAGAAGAGTGAGAAATTTCTTTTTTAAATTCCTTTATTTTTAAACCAATCATTCTTAGAGGATTATTCCCTGAATGAATAATTCTTTAAAAAATGGACAGCAATTATTTAAATGTGAAAATATTGCATTTGTTTGGGTATTTTCCGTTCCCCCCC
>VCCN01000241.1:157096-172141 GCA_006491835.1 Architeuthis dux | reverse complement strand
AATTTAATCAATTCTTTCTTATCCCATGGCCTACAGTTCCACTATATCATTGAAATTCAGTTGTGTTTTATAGATACTGTGTGGACAAACATGAGTGAATATATAAATGTATGAAAAATATCTTCTGATCAAAAAAGATTCTGGATCTACCCACAAAATCTAACCAATTCTTCCTTAACCCCATGGTCATGAAAATTTCATTGAAATTGAACTTTTGGAGATATTGTGTGGACAGACACATAAGTGAATACATATACCTATTCCTACATAATTGGCAGAGGTTAAATGAATTTGTATAACCCTCCTTACTAGTGTCACTTAATTCCGTTCCAATATGCCATGTCACTTGATACAGAATTTTAAGTACAATGTTTTTTGCTAACAGAACACTTCATAAGCCTAGATAAATCGGTGTTAAATGTTTCTACTTCCCTGTTTGCAGCATTTCATAAATTCCTCCAAAGCATTGTTGCTGTTGTAACCTTACTACTCACTGATCCATGAGTTAGAATATACTTGCCGCTTTCAGCATTTGTTTATTCCTTGCGGAGCATAGGGCCGCAACCAATCTGCAGTTTTATGGTGTGGCGTTGTTAGTCTCACACTCCACCCTCCTTTACTCTGGCTTGGGACCTGATATGGCGACTGCCAAGCTGTAGGGTTTTTTTTTTGTTTTTTTGGGTCAGTAACCTTCTTAGATGAACTTCTTTAAAGGGCTCCACCTACTTTTACTCATGGGGGAGGGGGGAGATTCATGCATTTCTCAAGGGCGTTAGTGCCAAGTGAATGTAAACAGTTGAGGTTGTAAATGGACAACTTTTTACAGTACTAAAAATTAACGATAATTTTTCAAAGACAAACATTTCTGTTTCTAAGCATGAAAAATATTTGTAGGTTGAAAAATTTTCCATTCATTTTCTACGGATAATGGTATAAATATTTCTTACAATAATAATTCTTATACAAGTTTTTAACTTTTTTTTTTTTTTTTTTTTTTTTTTTTTTTTTTTTTTCTCTTTTTTTTTTCTCTCATCACATATCGCTTTTTCGTTAAAGTTGAGAAGTACATAAATAGCTTAAAACAGCATGGGCTCAGCCGAATGATTGCTAAATATTTTTGTTCCAGTAAATTCTTTTTAATTCTTAACCTTTTTGTAATTTTAAAGATCTCTGTAAATGTGTATGTCGGTGAATTGTATCTCGATGAATTTTACATCTTGATAAATGTTGGTAATTTGTCGTTGAATATACTGCGACCCTTTGCAAATATTTACTGTTGAATTTTCATAGATCCTGCTACAATTGTATAAAGCATTACTGTGACTTTCAATTTCTTAAAGCAATCACTCTGAAAACGTCACTTAGTAACAAAAACTAGAATCTACTTCAGTGTTTGCAGAAATAAAATTGGAATTGAGGTGCAAAACAACTTGAAAGGCAAATAATTTCTGCATTTTAAAATTTGTTTTTTCCTTAAAGGACATCTTGAAAATGACAGAGGTAAATGAAACTGATCTAAAAGGTTGAGTTGTACATGTAGCTGACAGTTGAAATGATCTGAGCATTCCTGGTCAGAAAATGTATCTTTGGAATGTCGGCTAACCTTCATTCCTCTCTTGGAGTCTGTTACCTTATCAAATTTTAAAGCAACCATTGTAATAGGATATTTACATATCTTTCTCTTTGCTTATTCTTCTCTTGTTAAGTTAATTTCTGTTTGTCTCTTTAAATGTTAGTAGGAACAAATTCTGTGCTGAAACCTGTGTAACCATCTCTCTCGGATAGATGCAGATGGTAGTTTCTGCCAACCACAATCAGGTTGGCTGGTTTCCAATTCACCAACACTTGGGTGGCACAAATTTAAGTGGGTGTGAATACTCATATTAACAAAATGATGGGGAACAAAAATATAGTAACTGCCTGAGTGGATAATATTTCTTAATTAGAAGTTCCAGTTGATAAAATGAAGTGTCAATGGTATGTTTTAATAAAAATATTTTTAAAGTTAGATGATTATTCTCATAAAATCAGTTCTTGTCTTACTTGTGGTGGAAAATTTTAATATCTAGTTTCCCTCCATGAGATATATAATACGTATACGCATGCACTATTATTTCCTCTAAAAGTATGTATGTTATAGAAACCTGCAAAAACATGCCTGTCTTAAAACTTGTCCCTTTCTTTTGAAGGAATTTATTAAAAGATTATCTGCCTTATTTAGTAACTCTATATAACCTTTTCTAGACCCTCCTCTCAAATTTTTGCCTTTTCCAGAATTAATCCTAATTCCTTGACCTAAAGTGACTTCTCAAGCCAAAATGTGCAACTTGTTTGAAAATTAAAATATTTTATTTTACTATCAAGTTGCAAAATGAAAGTTTCTTGCATGGAAGACTTCAGAATATGGTTCAATGTATGAAATAAGATACTTTAACTATTTTTATATACTCCGTTTACATTGCGGTCTATCTCTTCAAAACTTAACTAGAAATCTTGTATAAAAAGAGGTGGGGGTGAAATTAAGCATGTCAGAAGTCACAAATTAATATTTTCTAAGTTGGAGTTTTTTTTTTTTTTTTTTTTTTTTTTAAAAACATAGTTCTATAAAAATCCCAATACTTGTGCAAGTTGTTAAAAGTATAATTTTGAAGTCAACAAAAGATGTCTACTGACATGTTTGCTATCCACTACTGACAGCTTTGACTTCAAAGAAAAATTGTAGGTTCGGTTTCCCTCACCAATTATGGCATTGAGCCGCTTTGATTTGTATGAACTAAAGACACCTTTTAATAAATGTCACCCTATTTAATAGTGACGTTTCATCAGTCGAAGGGACATGTGAAAAAAGGTCTTGAAAGTTCTATTTCTAATATAGAAAACTTGTAAAATATGTATAAAATCTTTACCAATTGCTTAAAGGTTAAAATGCAATTATCTTGATCTGCCAAATCTTGAATTTGTATGACACTATAATGTCTTGAATCACCATAGCCACGATCAGCAACCAGACCAAACAAAAACCATAGTGGCTAGATATTCTCATTTCACTCGTCTTGTCAGTGCTCCTGGTCACTTTTTTTCTTGGCATAAAGCCTTGAAAATTTACTCAGTATCCACCTTCTAAAAACTCTTCCTGAAATCGACACATTTGGGTTTTTTTCCTGCTGCCGAAGTAGCATTATGTTGTAGGCATTTGTGAAAAAGCTTGGTTGGAATGAGGTAGTGAGTAAGTATATGATTTAATCTTTAATTTAAAAAAGAAATGAAAATGACATTTTTGTCCTACTGGTTCTGTAAGACCTGTTTTCCAGTCGTGTGTCGGTGCCTTTGATCTTGCCAAGCCGATGTGCTTTATGTAACCTTGTATCACTGTCCAAATAGTCAGGGTAGGTGGGTTAGTAAAATCTAGGGTGACCAATAAGTGTGGGGGGGGGGTTGTGACAAATTAAGCAACTAGGCTACAGTGATTCATTTTTAGGCAGAGGTGGCAATATTTAAAAAAAAATTTTTATTTTTTTTTTTTATTGACCTCTCAAGATTGAGGTTAGTACCTAATATATGTACATAAATTTAGTAATATGAAAACTTTATTGCCCTCAATTTTTCTGTAACCTTTTTTGTTTTCTTTCACAGGAAACGTACAAAAAGGATTTTTATGAATCCTTTGAAGCTACTCCACTCATTGCTGCCGTCTTAACCTATTTGAGCTACATCCTTCTGACTCTGGTTGGACATTTCCGCGAAGGCATGCGATATTATGGCTTTGCAAAATCACATGTTCAAGATGAGCCCAAAAAAGAGGTAATTAAAAAAACATTTTTTCTTCTCCCCCCTCCTTTCTGCTCTTACTAATCTCTCAAACCCTGAAACTAAATAGTTCCCTCTGTGACTGACAAAATAGGTGTAAATATTGGTTAATAATAAGCTTTTCTGGGAGTATTGAAGACTCTGGTGGTTAGTACTCTTTCATATTTGATTGCCACTTCAGAAGTGGAAATTACTTTGAAGAACTCTATCCAATTTTTCTTCCCAGTCGTAAAGACTGGAATAAATGCCTCATCTTACAAGAATACCTAATGGCTCGTCACCGGCCTCTATACTCCATTGGGAATTGTCTCTTAACAGATGGGACGGGATACTTTACCTTATTATTATTACTCTTACAACTATCATCAATTTTATAGTTCCTGTGGAATCTAGGAGTTAGACTTGATGACCAAATACTCTTTCAAATACTCTTTCAGTGCTCAAAATTAAAAGGTGATTGTGCTGGATTATAAATACTCTTTAATTAGAGTTGAAAATTGAAAGACTGAAATTTAGAAACCCTTTAAATTCATCCAATTAAAGTTTTACTTGTCAATTTTTTATATTGCACACAATGTAAATAAGTTGTACCAGACACTAATATTACAACAATAAGAGTTAAAATTTAAGTTGTGCACGAAATTAAAATCCTTGATTTGTGTAATCAAAATGCGCTGCTAAATCCTTTTGTCAACTCCCCAAAATCTGCTACAAATGTTTTGAAAAGGTCAAATTATGTTTAAAATGCCTTGTTTTATCTGTTGCCCCCCCCCTTAACAATAAATATTTCAAATACATAGGGTATGTTGAATGCAAAAAATTCATTTCTATTCTCATGTTAGCATTACATCTAGATTTGATTATTTATTTATACACCTTTTTAAACCATGTTGAAATAATTTGGCAAAATATTAACCCAAGATGATGCAACCTTTTAGGTCCTTATTACATTTCCTGAACAAAAAATGAAAATGCTCTTTAATGTCCTTTACCATGATATTTAAAGTTGTACCTAGGGGAGACTACTCCAATATAACTTCACATGCCCTATACTATTTGATAAAACAATAGCTTGGGATCTTTTCTTCATTAAAAACACTGGCATTGACATGGATTTCTACTGTAGTGCTTCTGATTTTGAGGTGTTTAGTAATTTGGTTGAATTGTTTACAACTGAACCTGCTAGTCAATCTTCAAGAAAGCTTTTGCATGCAGCAAATGTTAAATAACTTCCCATCCACTACTCTATTGTCATTGTCCTAATTTTTATCTCCATATTTTGTACTCTGACCATGTATCGTCTCTTGATGAATATTGCTTATCAAAAATGTGGTTTATATAATTGATGCAATCAATGTTTTAAGAGTTTTCCTAAAATAACTCTTAAATGTTCAAATGGTTCTTCGGATGATTGACCTCCATGTTTGTGTTTGTAAACACAACGTTTCGACCGACCATTCTTCGGTGTAAAATCAGTGTGATGGAGTAAAATAAGAATTTCTGCTTACACTCGGATTTTACACCTGAAGAATGGATTGTCCAAAACGTTGTTTACAACACAAACAAGGAGTTCAAT
This sequence comes from Architeuthis dux, assembly GCA_006491835.1. Classification (NCBI taxonomy): domain Eukaryota; kingdom Metazoa; phylum Mollusca; class Cephalopoda; order Oegopsida; family Architeuthidae; genus Architeuthis; species Architeuthis dux. The sequence goes on along the minus strand of VCCN01000241.1, from coordinate 166,758 downwards.
CGTCTGAAGAACCATTTGAATATTTTTGAGTCATTCCCCACTTTTGTCAATAAGATTACTGGTATCCCCCCCCCCCCTTAAGTTGCAATAAAGAATAATTTCAAATAACTTTATACATATAATCAGACGGCTTCATACTAGGAATTAGTTTAATTTTATACTCGTACAGCTGCTGCTGTGTATTTGTTACTCAAAGAAAGCAAGTGAAAATAATTAGGAACACATCATTTGAAATTCCAATTTATTAAAAATAAAATAAGAATTCTATTATCGTAACTGATATACACATCAATGTGATGTGTTTTTTTTTTTTTTTTTTTTTTTTTTTTTTGCGCTACTAGTTCCTCGATTTTGTGGGTCTGTTAGTGAGAGAACACATCTTCATTCTCAACTTGGAGCTTATTTCAAGCCTTCAACTTGGAAATTGATTTGTTTGTATTAAAATGAATTTTTATTTGACATAAATTGAATGTGTTGATTACCTCTAATCCACTTGCTTATACACTAATTGACTTCGATTAAACAATGAAAACCAAGTAGGGATTCTTTTAGTGATATAGCACAAACTAGGGCAGTGCATGTTTGGAATGGGCCCGACTTTATGGTGTTGAGCAGCCTGCCACAATTGTCATGTAAAATAATTTCCCGTTTGTTTGAAACTACAGCTTCAAAGTATTTGGTTACTTCTTTTCAGTGTTGCCAACTTAGACATTTTTATATCTAAATTTAGATAAAAGATCTGTAATTTAAAAAAAAGTTTGTTTTTTTTATTAAATTTCTTGAATTGCTCATCCCCAAAACTTCAAACTCTGCACTGCCTTGTGTACTGACTAATATATCTGATGAATGTCAATTGCCAGTTGTCGAGTAATCGCTGTGCATACACACATGCACAGATTTCATCAATTTTAGTCAGATGTGTATAAAGTTTCTGATTGTACAGAACTGACAAGACACCTGGTTCTATGGATTTCCTTAATCTCTAATCCTATTTACTCTTGTATTTTGCCCATTTCCTTCTTTATCCATTTCCGTCATTATATGACCCACTGAAAGGTTGACATGCCGCTAAACCCACCAAACCTTCTTTATCCTCAACAAGTCATAGGAAGAAACGTCTCTGTTCATGCCTGCTTAGAAGTTGAATGCCTATTATAAAGCAATTTCGTTCATCACTTATTTACACATTCAATATGAATACGTATTTGAAAAGGTTATTTAAAAATTTAGATACATAAACTAATTTTGATTGAATAATTAAGTCTGCCTGCACCTCTCAAAACTTGTGATTTTAGAAAATTTCTTGCACAAGCTGCCTTAATTTTAACTCTTATTTTTGTACTATGAATATCTGGTCTGACTTATTTACATTTTAAAACTTTAATTGATGAATTTATTGGGTTTTCTGAATTTGTCTTTCAATTTTCAGCTCTTTAATTAAAAATAAAATCTTTAGTCTGGCATAATCACCTTTTTTAATTTTGAGAAGTTTCATAAGGTATACTTGACTTCTACTGTAATCATCTTTACAAGCTAGTCTTGTTGAACACCAGTAGTGTAGTGTGTTCAATCCCGAGGCCCTCACTATTGGTGCCAAACAAGGCCATGCTTAGTAAATAGCTACTCTATTCACCTTGACAATTGAGGTCACTTGCCTTTTTCCATGCTGTCAAATGTCTATTGATAGAAACTGGATTTTAGAGATGTTATGAAACTGTTGATAAACATTAGTTTCCTCACCACCCTCCCCTACACTACACACCTGCTAACACATGAGTCATGTTTGTTAGGGTATATTGTTCACCACCACCAAATTATGCTGCTTCTGTTGTCAATGTCAGGATGCTTCTGCTGACATACAATGGCAATCAGCAACATTATTCTAAAAATTCTGCATTTTTGAAGTATTTATTTCCCCTTGAATGTTTACATAATAAACAGTAATGTACATCGGGTTGATGAAAACTTCCAGTCTTACATGAGCAAAAGGTGGCGTTTCCACAGTTAAATTCAAATTATAAAACGCTGATCTACTTAAATTTTAAATATTAATACGTTGCAACAGTATTCTTTTAAATATAAAATTAGCAAATGCTAATTTCTAAGCAACGATTATATCAACAATAGAAAGCATTTATCTTCACTGATTTGGCATTACCCTTCGTCAAATGCAGTCATTTCTTTAATTCTAAAGAAATATTACGTATTTATACATTTTTACGCTCGTATAACTAATCTATCGGCCTACATAACTAATAACTATAATAGCACGAGTGTGAATACATAATTTTCTTGACAACTTTTCCCATGTATTAATCGTACATGGTTTCCAGTGTTTTTTAAACAATATTGTCGTAATCGCACAAACTGAAAACTTAAATATTATTTGCAGCCACATTGTTTTGTGAGTATGTTAGAAAATATAACATCTTTTTTGTAAACTTCATTAACTGATTGTTTAACAGATATGTAATAGTGTTATTTTCCAACACAATGTGTCCCGTTTGCTTTTATGAATACAGTGCAAGGGAGAGAACTCTAATCTCTTTCAGTTTTATATAAACTTTATTTTTAACCATTTGCAAGAACTCTACAAATGTATGCACTGGTCACTAACTACCTACTTGAAACTTACTATGTTTTCCAACAGTTTTTATACTGAACTCTTCTGTTTTTGTTTTAGACAGTCCTCTATGTCTGCCTTTATGTGTACAATCCATATGGACCAAGGTGGTGATTAGGGGTGCTTTCTTCAGTAATGCAAACCAGTATTTATTTGCCACCCCCATTTTAGTAAAAATGTATGAATAGGATCTGTATATTTACCCAAAACAGCACATGACTTGAAGTTGAATTTCATGGTGGGTCCTACACAAAAATAGCCTGGTCCCCTCTGTCATTGCTGCAGATGTCAGGGTGTACCTCTGTCATTGCTGTAAGCAAGTTGTGAACAGGACTTTAACAGATTCCAGTTTTCCTCAAAAAGAACTTGTAAGAACAGCTTGGTGCTCAACTTGGGATATCTTACTGTTGTTCTTAGTCACTTTAATCTCCTATCCACCTGTAGGGTGTGAGCCAGTGTTCTCACTAGTCAGTTAACGGCTAATTCCCAATAGAAACCTAATTCCAATTTCCCAATGAAGTGGAGCTCTTTTTTTTTTTTTTTTTTTTTTTTTTTTTTTTTAAATACAAAATGCGGACACCAGAAAACTTCCCAATCCTATAAAAAACAGTGAAGAAATCAAAATCCTGACCTAACACCCTTCTATAAATGTCACATTAAATAATAATTTTCTCTCTTACCCCTAAATCTTACTCTCTTAACTAACAAGACTTTTTGTAATGGTATTTAATCTGGTGATAACATTTGTGTTTTGTATTTTAAAATCTCTGAGTGAAATTGTAATAGAAATCAGCACAGTTCTTATTTGTATAATTTATACAATAACTGAAAACTGCACAGTAAATAGAACCAGTAAAAGCTACCCTTTGGGTTTATTATATACATAAGAAATTTTAATTTTTCTTAACTTCAAGAACTTTAATAAATTTCACTGAAATGCCAAAATAAGGCTTGTGATATTACCTAACTTTCTGCATTACAAGTTATCTTATTTTTTAATTTAACTTTTTGTATCCCAAGATTGCTTTAAAATGATCAGGTACCTAAAGTTGTCTCTTTTTAACAACTTTAAGTTAATAAGTTTTTTATGCTTCGGCCATCCTTCAAAACAGAATGGAACATTTTCGGTAATTTCAACCATTGGCGATTTCTGCTACAGAAGATCAATCGCGTAAAAATCTCCTGCTTTAGAAACTGGTTTCTGTGGAGCGGAAAGATTTTCCATAAAATTGTTTTATTTTTTGGATATCTCATTATCCACTGTAGTAATATAATATTAAATAGTAGGTGAGTACTGAATTTAGCTTGGTTTTAATCATGGACCAGTATATTTTTACATGGATGGTCTTCCGTAGCAGAAATTTCCAATGATTAAAATCTCCAAAAATGTTCCGTTCTCCTGTTTCGAAGGATGGCCTGGTCTTCTTGTTGCCACTTTTTATAAGCACAAAAACTGTCTGAGTGCACAAAAATTGATAAAGATGGTTAAAAAAAATCTTTGACAAAGACTTGGCAATAAAAAAACTATAAAGCTGTTTTTCTTGAATTTTTGTTTGGGGAATAATGTTTAAAATTTCATTTTAGAGCATTCGAGGTCTTCCATCATGAACTTTTTACAAAATAAAAAAAGTTCTATTTAGATCAGCCCAATCAGTAAAATTTTTTATTTATTTTTATTTTTTTAATTTTTTTTTTTATTTAAAAAAATTTTTTTAATCGCTTTCAGGGCTTTGTACCACTTTATCAAAGTTGGGAAAGTTTCTATACAAGAAACTTGTACCGCAGAATCAGTGACTGTTGGAATCGGCCTGTAGCTACAGTTCCAGGTGCTGAGATTGATATTCTGGAGAGAGTCTCTCCAGACCATGGTTGGAATTACAAGTGAGTGATCCCTTTTAACTTTCCTGCTTATTCTCTTCTGCTGCCAAAGTCTTCTAGCTCTTCTTGCTGGCTTCAGAATCATCTTGTAAAAGATTTGATATACTCATCTAGAAATGGAGATTTTGGTACCTATCAATTTCTCTCAGTAATTCTATAACACTCTGAAGGTAAATATACATTCCCAAATTGTGTAAGTGTTAACAATCTTTGTGTGCTGAAAACTGTTTTTTATTTTTATCTTGGCAATCAAGTTCTTTATCTTATAGTAATACATAATTGGGCAAAGTAGGACAACTTAACTGTTAAAAATGGATCGCATCATAAGGACTGATTTGACTGATCACTGCTAAAGAAGCTACATTTTTATTTTTTTTATTTTTGTACTAAGCTGGCACAGCAATGACTGTTAGTTTTAGTAAAAAAACGATTTTCTTTTTTTTCTTTAATCAAGTATTGTAAACCATCTTTATTTGTTTACTATTTCCCCTCATCTTAATTTTTAGTGTTTTTTTTTTTTTTTTTTTTTTTTTTTTTTTTTTAATCACAATGTGTAAAATGGTTTACAAAAAATGAATAATAGCTTTTTTACTAAAACCAAGTTGAATTGTAATTAAAAAAACAATTTAAGATGAAGATAACTGGTAGTTAAAAATTAATAAAAATGGTTTACAATACTTTGTCTAAATCAAAATTAAATAAGATAATCGATTGCTTTTTAAAAACAAAACTATAACACTGCGTGCCTGCCTTACTGAAACTGATTAAACAAACTAAAAATTAAGATGAATGTAAATAATTAAAAAATTAATGTTTTACAATACTTGATTTAATAAAAAAAAAAATAATTGTGTCAGCTTAATACGAAAGTAAAAAGAAAATGTTAGCTTTAACGGTGATCGGTCCTTATGACGCAATCTGTTTTTGATGGTTAAGTCATCCTACTTTGTCAATAATTGTAACTCTAATTGTTCCTTGTATACTTAGATGCTTCCTCCCATTGGTGAATTGCAATGATTTAGTTTGGTGTTTATTTGTATGGATAAGTCTGGTTTATGAATTTTAGATTAGTTAATTCTAGCAACTAAAAACTTGTCACTCTTAGCAATCTGCACAACCATTTTATATAATCTTGGTGTTGGATTTGCTAAAAAAAATGTTTAAAATTCTATTAAAGTATTGTGGATGGATGTTATTAATATTGGAAATTCTCTGGCACAAAAGGTAAAGGTTGGAAATACAGGAATACCTTGAATATTGTGGTTTTGATGTAGTATGGTTACGGTATTGCTGTACAAATTAATGTAATTAAATATAAGCTACGAAAGGAAAAAAACACATTAAATTATAAGACCACTTTGAACAGTATAGAAAATTCTCAAACGAATTAACCTCACTTTCAAGGTACACCTGTAAACACTTTGTGAAAATAAAGTTTGAGAGTCTGTTATTTGAAAGGATTCTTCCACATCGGCCATGTTTACTGCTTTGAAAATTTGCATGCAGATGGCCTGCCTGTATCACTTTTTTTTTTCCTTCTAACTTTCTAGGTTGACTGGCAACAGGATTAGAGTGATGAACTTTGGTTCATACAACTATCTTGGATTTGGAGAAAACACTGGCAAATGCACAGATGAAGTTGAAGTAGTAATAGGAAGTCATGGAGTTGGTTCTTGTGCTAGTCGCCATGGCTTGGGTAAGTCACGCTTTTAAAAAAAAAAAAAGAAAGATATTTCATGACCAACATTTGAATTTTCAGTTGGTTTTCTCAATCTTAATTTTTGCATAATATTTGAGTTTCAAAATTAATAAAGCCAAGTTTTATTCTACATATACTGAAGATTTAATATCTTGTTTGCCTTCAAATTCTTTCAGTTTGGATTAAAAGTTAATTCTGTACTTTGAAGGAAGGAAAATAAGGTCTTTTGAATAAATCCTTTAGCTTGAAAATTGGATACTGGGTGGGGGTCATGTAAGATTAAAATCGATCTTTATATATACATACTAAACAGATCACTTTCTACAAAATCCTGAAAACTAATGTTTTAGAACCTCTGGTTTGTAATGAATGGCATCTAGGCTATACTTTACATTAGATTATTAGCTTCTAATACAATTGTTAATTGTTGCGAGAGCAGCTTTTAGAGGATGTTAAGATTTTCTTTACCCCTAATTTCTATACTAAATTGTTAGAAACAATGATTAAATATTTTTGGAGTTCACAATTAATGCAAGAGAGTGCATTCACACAATCAGTATTGGAATCTCTTTAAATATTGATATTTTTTTCTCCCCAGGTTTTCTTGACATTCACAGAGAACTGGATCTACTTGTAGCAGATTTTTTAGGCACTGAGGCAGCTGTTACATTTCCAATGGGATTTGCCACAAACTCTATGAACATGCCCTGCCTCGTTGGCAAGGTAGGTAACTCTTCTCACAAATTCCCTACGTTGAATGTCTGCATTATTCTTTCCAACACTATTTTTCTATTTGAAAATCATGTCTTTGGCATTGTGCTGCTAAGTTGTATTAGTATACAAGAACATTTCTATGATTCTGCTTAAACATTTATTTCCAAAGTTTAGCAATAAGACAATATTGTGGCATTAGAAATCTTGTTGCGTAATATCTTTCTAAAAAGTATAAACTTATAAACCAGTTAAAGTTATTCATCTAAGTGAATTCAAATGGCTAGACACATTAAAATATATCTTCAAATCTGCACACTAAAAATGTTGAATTTTACTTTATATGTAACTTTCCAGATTAAATACTTGAAAATTATAATTAGATGGCTTTTACCTAAAACTGTATTTTGTTTGTAGACTATAGCCATACATTTTAGTCCTTGTGCTTCTGAGGAAACAAATGTTGCCTGATAACTTTCTCTCGGACATGTGTATATGGACTAACAACAAAAAAACATAATTTTATTTAATTCTTTTAACCCTTTATAGGGTAGCTCTAATTATTTTAGATATCAAAACAACCTTTTTGTATTAAACTAGACCTCATTACAAGAAATTTTCGGAAATCTTTTTGTTTATGGGGGCAAAACACCCTCTTCTGAAGTGATCATATATGGTACCTCGGACAAAAAGTGACCAAAAATGGAAAATATAGTAGAAAGTTAAATAAAACATAGAATTAAAGAATAACATTCAATATAATGAAGATACAAATTGATATTGACAAAAAAAAATAACACCTGGGTTGATTTAAAAAATTTTTTATTGTGTGGGCCAAAAATGGGCTAATTTAATGGGATGTGGCATGCCTCAAAATAGTTTGTCTTTGTTCAAGCACAAGTGTACTTTGCAAAGCTTGCGGACCACATTGGTGCAGATTATGTTGTCTTTGTGGCTACAATATTTACATGTGGCTGACGGGTCCTCAGATGATCATATATAGTCACTAAACTAATTCTTTCTTCTATTCTAATTTTGTGGCATTTCTTTCAGGGTTGTTTGATTATCAGTGATGAGCTCAACCATGCCTCATTGGTCCTGGGTGCACGTCTTTCGGGTGCCAGTATAAGGGTATTCAAACATAACAGTAAGTATAAGAAAAAAATGATTTTCCTCCTGTAATCACTCTCACTGTTTTGACTAAATATCTAAAACCTTTACAAAACAGCAGATTATATTTTGAGTTCCCCATTTGCAATTAAATCTGTTTAACTCTTAATGTCCTAAAACACACAAGGCTGTATCAGACAAGCATTCCCCAAAATCCTAATCTGCCCGAAAATGCCCTAAATAATACCCACTGTTTAAAATGATGTTAAAAAAATTTAGAGCTCTCTAGTGTCTAGCTAGTTATTTCCCTTTATGGTTGCTTTCATTTTTGAAGCATGTCAACATGGTCGGACACTCTAAACCTGCAGTATTTACTAGTTTTGTTGCTCCTAAAAAAGCTTTAGGACTTGTTGCCAATCCTGTTGAGTATTTTTTCAACTTTCCTGTTATCTTTAATCAAGGATATCGCCAATCAAAACAAACTTGTGTGCAGAACAGACGGGGCTTTCAACTTTGTACCCACATGCTTTGCTGAAATTCCTTCATACTTGTATGAATTTCTTCATATTTCAGACATGGTAGATTTGGAAAGAATTTTGAAGCAAGCTGTAGTAGAAGGCCAGCCCAGAACACATCGTCCATGGAAGAAAATCTTGATAGTCATTGAGGGTATTTATAGGTGAGTGTTTTTCTTGACCAGGGATTTTGTGTTTGGTGATTGGAAAGATTTTGTCAGCAAATTAGTCTCAAATGTTCAAAATATTTGGAAACTAAGTTGCTGAAGAAGCAACTTTGCATTCTAATTACAGAATTTCCTGATGAAGCTCCAGCCTCAAGGATACACCCCAATTTTGAGTTTCAAAATTTTGAATAAAAATAATAGGCCTATGACAATAACTTTCAGCCTGCAGGAGGCAGGGTATATATTTTAGATTTATTTTGTGAAAGAAAATGGCATCTTTGACACCCAGGAAATATGGTTATAGTTCATCATCCCCACCCTAACTCTTTTTTTTTATAAAAGCCCATGAATGTGTGTCCACATGTAGTTGTACAACTTAAAATATATTTTTTTCTTATTAATTTTTGTCTTTACAGTATGGAAGGTTCTATTTGCCGTCTTCCAGAAGTAGTTTACTTAAAGAAAAAGTACAAAGCCTATTTATACTTAGATGAAGCTCACAGTATTGGTGCATTAGGAACTCATGGCCGTGGAGTTTGTGAATATTTTGGCATTAACCCACGAGATGTTGATATTATGATGGGAACATTCACAAAGAGTTTTGCTTCTGCTGGTGGCTATATCGGAGGATCAAAGGTAAAATATTTTAAACTAATCTTGTATTTCCTCGATTTTGGTTATTTTCTTCTGACATTCGTTGTATCAAAGAATGTTTCTGTTTAACTTTTCTATTCACAATTGAAACATTTTATTTTTGAGGTATAATTTTCCCCTAAAATTCTTTGGCAGGATTTGATAAACTACTTGCGATTAAACTCACACAGCACAATGTATTCCAGTTGCATGTCACCTCCAGTTGCTCAGCAGATCATCAGTACTATTAAGATCATATCTGGAATGGATGGAACTACAGAAGGTATGTAATTACCCTTTTTTTTATTTGTTTTTTTTTTTTTTTT
>VCCN01000241.1:74036-99536 GCA_006491835.1 Architeuthis dux | reverse complement strand
AGTTCTTCCCAACTTTTGGTACCCTAAAAGTAGAATCATGGGAGTGGGGGGGTGCATGGTAGACCCTGCTGGCCCCCAGACTAATTTCGCTAATCTATGAAACTTAATGTAGATGTTGGTCACGTATCAAGCACCATAAGAAAAAGTAAATAATTGTTTAATTTTTACAATGTTATTCAAAGCTCTTGAGTGCAATAAGTTAAAATCTTTTAAAATAAAGTTGTGTAGTAATTATCACTGAAATGATGATAAAAGAATTCGATACCATATGATTCGATACAAAAACATTATAAAAATTAAATCTAATTGTTTTGTTAATAATCTCAGAGATCCGAAAAAAAAACACATTTTAAAAACAATGATTAAAAATACGTACTTAAATTATTTACTTTACTATGCTACATAAAATAAAAACTTTTCAGAGTCTTTTTTTTTTAATAGTATCAATATTTTTGCTGCTATTTGTATTCATACAATTTCGAAAAATAAAACATACCAACTTTCATAACTAAACTAAAAACAAAAATTCGATACCATGTAGTTATTTTTTAAAGTTTTGGAATGGATGCAAAAGAAAGCTTTAATAATATACATTTAGATTATGAGACCCATTAAAAACATTTATACTGTCACCATTTACTAATCTTTTCTTTTCTTCAAACTTTTGATCAAATTAAAACTATGTATTTATTTTTTGTAAAAATAGTCTACAAAAATAAATAAATACGTAGTTTTAATTTGATCAAAAGTTTCAATTAAAGAAAATTAAACAATTATTTACATTTACTTATGCTGCTTGATACGTGACCAACGTCTTCATTAAGTTTTATAGATTAGCGACATCAGGTATCGCGAGAAACCAGCTGATTTTATCCTGCTATGAAAAGTGGCTATGGAATAAACACGGCTATTAATTTAGCTATGAATTTGTTTGTTATGAATGTTCCGTAACCCGTCTTGCGCTTTGGCCTGTGCTTAGCCGAATGTGAGACCCATCTCATCCAGCTCCGTCATCACTGTTCTCACCCTCCTGTCTTCCTCTACCCCGTTTGGGGTTCATCTTCATGGCAATTCACTCGTTGCCAACTAAAGAAATCAACACTGGCCAGATTTACGCACCTCTCTAACAGGTTAATATATGCTGCTTCCTTCAATTTTCTCACTCTCCAGCAACTTAGAAACTGTCAACATAAGTTTCTTCAATTTTTAAGTTGGTCTATGTATGTATGCATCTATCATGCATACAGGCCGCAGAGATAGAGGGCTGAAAAACTTTTTAAATTACTATTTATTATGTCTAGAAAAAAGAGAATTTTCCCCTAAATAGGTTTTTAGCGAGGGTTCAATTTGCAATGTAAGTTTATGCTAAATTGATCTCCTGTTCAGCAGCATTCATTCTTGTTTTTTTTGAAAATTCAGACTTTTTGTTAGTGATCACTGCCCAACAATCACTGGATGACTAAGCAGGCATGCTCTATATCTAGTATTTGGACCTCATCTCAACAGTTCCATGCAAGACAATTCAGCGCATATACATTCGGCAACTCATATTAATCGTATTAGGATGAAGTTGTTTTCTTTTCTAAGTTGCTATGGAATTGTTTTATCTCATTAAATTGTTTTAACCCCATAGTTTGTTTTTAAATGAGTTCAAGGTGGCAAAATGAAAAGAAAAAGTTAATTAAAAAAAAACAATGGAATAAAAATCAAAAATCAAGACAAAAATGATGACAAGGATTATTGTTTTTATTTACATGATGAAAACAGTCAATTTTTGGAATCCCTGAGATGAGTTTCACGCATTATCAGTTAATTAAAACAGTTAAATAAGTCATTGATCCAAAGTTCATTAAGGCTGTCATCAATAAATTAACTGCTTGGAATGATTATCACATTTAGTTAAGGTTTTTTCTCAATGAAGTTACTGAATGGAAAGCAATATAAATATAGAGGAAGCCGTTTATTATAATCATGGATAATGTGTTTATAACAATGAATATAATACTTATAAAGATATTTAATAATTGGGAACCCATATCAGCCTGGCATTGGTGTTAGCGATTGATAAATGAGTGGCATAGATCGTATAAATGAATAAAGAAACGAGCGCTGTGCAGGGATCAAACCTGTGTCCACCCTGGAAGCAGCCTATACGTGGCCCTGATCTTACAACTGAGCTAACAGCACTACCATGGAAAGCCAGCAGCCCGAACCATACACATTCACTCCTTATTCTTATGATCGTTTTTTTAGGCATGTAATATGAATGTAAATTTATAACAATGAATGTTAATTGTTCCAGTTTTTATACCCTTTGCTTTAATGTTATCAGCCGGTTATTGTTATCAAAAAGACCCTCAAAGTGATCACAATAAGAGGCTTCCTCTGTAACTTAAAATTATTCTCAGTATTAACAGCAGATCTTAGTCTCTGCCAAGAATATAAAAGGAGTGAAGTTTCCTTTTTTGAATGATGAAGAGACATCTGTGTCTTTGATACAATTGGTCTCTGAGACATCTGTGTCTTTGATACAATTGATGGTTTCTGAGACATCTGTGTCTTTGATACAATTGATGGTCTCTGAGACATCTGTGTCTTTGATACAATTGATGGTCTCTGAGACATCTGTGTCTCATGGATATCGACAATTGTTAGGTGACCCTTGTAGCTTGGATAGGAGTTTTGCAATGTGATGATGTTAAGAAAAGTAATAGATGTTTCAGTATTATTGCAAAAACGTGTTTGGAAATGTTCCTAGCATTAACTTCATTTTAAAAATGGGTTTGGAGCAGGGGTTCCCAACCATTTTGGTACCACGTTTAATACTGACAATATTTTTGAGGACTGGCCGATGGGGTTGGGGGGTGTTAACCACACTCGGAATATAGATGATAAGTCAACTATAAACCACTTATAAGTGGTTAATAAACTCAATTTAATTTCTAAAAGGGTTTATCTCTAACAAATTTAATATTTGGATCCAAGGAAATAAATTTGTTTTTATTTTGCAAAGAAAATAAAAGAATACTGATAGAATATTGGTTCATATCGCCAAATGATATAATTTCCTCACGGCCCGGTAGCCCAGTACCGATCTGCAGCCTGGCATTTGGGGGCCACTGGTTTAGAGCACGAATAAAAATCCTCCCATTGGTCTGGAAGTAATAGAATTAGTTTCACTAATCTGAGCCATCAGTACAAGAATGGCAATGGTACGATTATCAAAATACAGAATATCCCAAAAATGCATACACACATTATTAACCAATAACTCTCAGGTAAAAATGGGTTTAGAAATCCAGAGATTGGAACAGTGGAAATAGTATTAACACATTCAGTGACAAAGGACATTACTTTAATGGTGCCAAACGATGTTAATTAATTAACATCCCCCTTCTTGAGATTTGCACCTTGTTTTCACTTTGTCCTCCACACACTGCTGTGATTAATACCTGCTTTCCAGTAATGCTATTTAGTCTCTGGGGAATCACCCCAAGTTCTATTCTTGGCCCATAAGATAAACGAGATGATGAGATAACTCTCAACAAACATGGATTTTTTCATTTGTTATATTAAAAAAATATTATTTTCGATGATTTATATAATCATAATTGCATTATTAGTATTAATAAAATAATGGTTGGAGAACTAAAAATGTCTGGCTATGCTGTTGTTAGATTTGGAACATTATTATCAAAAAGTCAATTTTATTTGCCAGCCACTCTTGAAAGCTGTCCTTTTGTTTCCTTCATATGAGTTAACTATTTCTTTAAATTGACTAATTGGGGTATGTGCCTGTGTCTGTGTGTCCTGAGAGTTCAGTCAGCCAGAAGTGACAATTGAGAAAAGTATATTGAGTACAATGTTCTTCATATGGCCTGCATATTCATTTTGATAAGAAACACCTTGCTTATTGTACAATTGATACCTTACTGGTTTCACAAGCTATTTATAATGTGTTTGATCCACCCTGTGTGCTCCCAGAATGCTACTATGTACCTAAAATTACCTAACATACAATGTATGCGCATGTATTCATTTATGAATATATACGGTTATGTGCTGTCCAAGTATTGGCCATATGAAAAATCACCGGAAAAAATAAAGAAGGGGGCAAGAAAGAGATTGAAGACTGGTTTCTTGGACATTGTCAACAGTCATGTTGCACTCTCTAATCCCATATTGAGTGTCTATGTATATATATCTGTGTGTGTGTGTGCGTGCAATGCGCAAAGACACCAATCTTATGAGTCAAACAAGTGTCCCTACCAATGTAGTAATTCAGGATGTTGACTATTTCAAGAGGGCACCTTTTCCCTCTAATGTTGGGCCCGACTGAAGAAAATATGATTCACCACCCCCAAAACTAAGGGGCGACCGTAATTGTGATTTGAAGTGAAGTAGCTCTCTGCTACATGTCTGATCAGCCTCCACAGAAGCAGTACATTTTCAGGGCCAGAATGTCTATACAACTAGACTGGCTTCCATAACTATTCACACGACTAACTTCTTCCATAAGAGTAAATGTCCCTTCTTGTTCATCATATCGAGCTGTGGTTTCAAATTGGGCACCTCCTGGCTTTGTTTCAATGGTCAGCTGGTAATCCACTATAGCATCCACTCGGTTACCATAAAATACCTGAAATAAATAATAAAGTTATATATTGAATATATACATGCAAATATATTGGGTGTCGCAAGAAATTTATATAAAATGTATGAATCTCTAACCCTGTAACATCTTTTTATTTAAGGTGGAAATTGGCTTTGAAATAAATAATAATGGACAGATTTGTAAACAATGGACGGATTTGTAAAAAATGAATCAAGACATTAACAGTTATTAAAAATCAAAGTGTTTTGCTGGTCCGGATCACAGCAGTTATTAAAAATAAAATATATATATTTGCCTTGTGATGTACAGCTTAGTAATTTAAAAAAAAAGTATGTACAGGTACTACACCTTGATTAGTGTGGTTAATTCATTCTAAAATTTTCCATTCTGTTCAAACCTACACTATTCAAGGTGTTATTATAATTTAATGTGGTTTTGTTTTCAGTTTATAGTTAGTTACATTAAGTTGTATAGCAATACTTTAACCGTACTACATCAAAACAGCACTATTCAAGGTCTTATTATAATTTAATGTGGTTTTGTTTTCAGCTTATACTTAGTTACATTAATTTGTACAGCAATACCTTAACCGTACTACATGAAAACCCGCACTAATCAAGGTATTCCTATATCCCAGATAGAGAAGCACTGGCGGAACCCATACCTTTTGATTAAGGACATCATTCAGACTTTTCTCGAAACGTAGAACTTTATCTGCGGCAATCATTTTCGCAGCATCTTTCACAGATTTCAGTTCCAGGAAGGCACACTTTCCCCGCACATAGTGCGTCATTTTGTTGATCCGGTTCACCAGACTGAGGGCAATCTTCTCAACGATCTCATCCGTTATGTTTAAAGGTATACGCTGCAAGCAGGTGCACCAGTGCGGTAAAATGCTGGCATCTCTGCATGAACGCTCTTCTGGAATCTCACGGAACAGGCTGATGCCCCTCTCGTTGATGTTTGCTTTCCTTGCCTGTAATAAGAACAAACGATATTAATTTTATATTTAATATTAAAATATTAAGCAATATTGTTATATTTGGTAGTAATATTATATTATTACTATTATCTATACTATTATTCTGCTTGTTTGTATAACGATCATTACGCTTCTCTACTGTGGATCAGAGTGTAGTATCTGCCCAATTCCTGGAATCAGCTTTCTGACCTTGAAGCCTTTATAATAATATTAAGCAGGAAGGATTATCATCTATATAACTTACACCTGAAATTTATTGGGTATCTTGCAGTTTAAACGGCTGTTTTTTTAACATTGTAGATTCCCAAATTATCACACTTGTTTTGTGAAAATCATCAAAACATATCTAAAATTAAATTAAAAATGGAAATGACGTGAAAAATCAACTGACGAAAACATGTTTAAACTGCAAAGATACCCCTTAAAGTTTATGTATCTTAAGTTTTTTAGCATAATAATAAAAAGGGAAGCACACATCATAACACTAAATAAATAATTTACCTTCATCTTAATTTCTGATTTTGAAAAAAGAAACTAAAAAGTTAAGATGGAGGTAAATAGTAGTCAAAAATTAAATAATGATTTACAATATGTCATCATCAAAAAAGTAAGTATCTAAAATTAAATTAAAAACATTGTGGAAGGTAGGAGGTATGAAAGCTAGAGAAAAAAAGGAAATAAAACAATGAAAGGAAAAGGAGAAGGGATAGAGATGAAAGAGAGAGAGAGAGAGAGAGAGAGAGAGAGAGAGAGAGAGAGAGAGAGAGCTGAGTGAATATCAAGAGACAATGAGCGTAAAAATTGCATTAAAATTCTTTCTGGAGAGATAGAGCAAAAGAAAGATAAAAGAGAGGAAGCAGTAGAAAATGTTTGGGAATTCCTTATTCCATTTTCACATATGAAACGAATCCATGTTTGTAAAACGTTTAGATAAAAACATGGACAAGCAACAAAAATTGGAAGGGATAAGGGAGAGAATGAGAAGATACAGGCAAAGAGTGAGAGAAGAGCAGAGGCATGAGATAATGGATAATCTTAGTTGTTAAGACCCGTGGAATTTACATGGATCCAGCTAGGTATAAATTATTATCATTTTATTATATCATATTATAATAATGTTACATTTGGTATTAAAATAATAAGTATCAATGCTATATTTGATAATTAGTGAAATGCTGAATAGTGCTTAGTCAAATGGTCCAAAGACAAAAACTTCCAATGGCAAAACATTCAAAAAATGTTTTGGGTTTTAGGTTCAACATGCAAAATAGCCCAACAGCAATATGTGGGAGATCTGATGGTAACAACGGCCAGCAAGATTAGCTTGCTGATCATGGTATTTGTGTATGTGATATGTGTGTGTGTTCATGCGTGTATATAGTATGTGTGTGCATATGTGTGTATCTGTGTGTTTGTGATATGTATGTATGCATATGTGACTGCATGTAGTGCATGTGTATGCACATATAGCATGTGTGTATATGGTGTATGTGTGTGTATGTGTACCTATGAGGCATGTGTTTGCAGGTGTACATGTGATTATGTAGCATGTGTGTATGTGGTATGTGTGTATACAGTATGCAGTGTTTTTTTTCATACCACATATGTGTTTGCATATAGTGCGTGTATGTGTATATGTGTGTTTTTGTGATGTATATGTGTAAATGTAATATGTGCATAAGTGTTTGAATAATGTATATTTGGACAGCAATCCTTCATTTATGCATGTCTGGTTAAATACGACGGACAAGGAACATCTTGTTAGCTTTTTATTAAATTTTTCTTGTTTCTGTACAAAACCAATACACTGATTAAATAATTGAGGAATCATCAAAACCTTGAAAATGGCTAATTGTTTAGCTGAAAGTGCTCGGTACAGCACTTTTGGATCCAAACACTACATTCCATGGATTTAAATACAGATTCACTTGTACGGAAACAAGAAAAATTTATTAAAAAATTAACAAGATATTCCTTGTCTGTCGTATTTAACCAAACATGCATAAGTGTATGTTTCTGTATGTGTATGTGAGTACAGATGTGGCGTGGCATCTGTATGTGAGTACAGATGTGGCGTGGCATCTGTGTGCATGCGAACCAAATGTCCTCTTGGACCTTTTGACCTGTAACCTTTTGACTTTGACATGATTTATTACAGTTTAATAAAATAAACGTGGATACTTTCTTCACTTGACGGACAAAAAAATACATCTTACAAAAAGGTCTATAGCTTTGTTACAAACTTTTATTTTCATATAAAATCTCTTTAAGTAAGATAAGGAAATTTATACTGGTCATACAACAGCAGATGACTATAACAAAAGAAAAACTTTTCATAACAATACTAATAGCTATTTGTACATGACTGCATCTACCTACCTATGGCATGTGTAATGGTTCCTACCCTCTGCCAGAATACAGTGTCTAAATTACTTTTAGATCCAGTACCTATGTACTTACACTATGCATAATGCTTTCAGTATTTCTACAAGAGAACATTCTACACATTACTAACATTAGAGAATACGGGTCTCATTACACTCCCTCAAAACATTTTGATACCTGTTAACTTGCTACTCACAGATTCATTAATGATTCTATTAGGAGAGAAAGACTTTATACGATTCAATGGCAATAAGACCTATCACTAAACTTCTAACAAGGATGGAATACATTTGCCACAGTAACCAATTTATGTTGCTTTTTCCATAGGGCATTGCATAACATAAAGAGTTAATAGAAACAAAGCAGAGGAGAATAGGAAGGCGGGAAAAGTGGGAATAATTTTCATAAGGAATATTGTTTTTGTGAAGTTCTTAAAATTAAGGATAACTAGCATTCTAAGAGAAATTATGAATCACTGCCACCCATATATGCTGTGTTGGGGGTGATCAATTAAAATGTTGGGCTATGATCACTAAAAATGTCAGAATTTTCAAAGCACAAGTGGGCACAAACTAGTGACCAATTAAGCATAAGCTTACATTGAAAATTGAACCCCCCACTAAAACCCTATTTTGAAGGGGAATTTTCAAAAAACAAAAAAAGCAGTTTCCTTTCTCATTGAGGGGAGTGTGTGTACAAAATTTCAAGTTTCTACTATGAACGGTTAGGGTTGGGCAAAGTCTGGATAGATAGATAGATAGATAGATAGATAGATAGATAGATAGAT
Source organism: Architeuthis dux (assembly GCA_006491835.1). Classification (NCBI taxonomy): domain Eukaryota; kingdom Metazoa; phylum Mollusca; class Cephalopoda; order Oegopsida; family Architeuthidae; genus Architeuthis; species Architeuthis dux. The sequence goes on along the minus strand of VCCN01000241.1, from coordinate 90,767 downwards.
ACATATAAATGTGTGAACACATGAATAACCTAAACCTAAGGTGATTAATAATGTTTTATTTTTTATTAATTGCATATAATTTCATTAATGCATATGTTTGTTGTGTGGATGTGATTAGACAATGTGGAAAAGAAAGATTGAGAAAAGCGTGTAACGTCTCGAAGATAATAAATATGTTTGAGACAAAATATGCTTTTCTCAATCTTTCTTTTCCACATTGTCTAATCATATCTACCATTAATGCATATATAAAAAAAAGTGGGGGCTTTTTTGTTAACCCCCCCCCCTAAATATTTATAGCTATGACAGCTCATAGTAATTTTGTTTACTAAATGAATGTAAATAAAAAAGGTTAAGGACATTTCTGCTGTTATTATCTAATCGAATTTATGGGAGTAAAAATTAACATTCCCCTACAGTGATTAGAAATCATGACCAACTGATTGGTAGCAAAAAAAAGAAGATTTTTAAAAAAAATCACTTCCATCCCGGGGAAGATATCTATTCGTCCCCAACACATTTTTACCATCCCTGTTAATTTGCAGTCAGGGCAAATTTGTCTGTGTTGGGGGCTTTCAACTCTTTTTATTTACATTTATTTAGTAAACAAAACTATTATTATTATTTAGTGTGGCTGGGACTAATGAAAGAAACCTAAAAAGTGAAAATGATTAAAAATATATGAATTACTTTATGTTCTATTCCTTTGCACTGAAATGTGTATTATAATTTTATCAATACACTATTACTACTAATAACAATGTCATACTAACAATTCTATCATTGGTCAGGAGATTTTTAGTACATTATTGCTACAAATGATAAGAATATTATTAATAATAATGAGGCTAATGAGAATAACTTACTTTTCCATCAAAATACAAGATATCAACAAGCGTTTTATAGATATCAAAAGGAGTAGTCAGTCGATGAGAGTTGATTTTCAAAACTTTGTCAATTTCAGGGTAGCGTTTGACAAACCATTTCGGAAATATAAGAAACATAAACGGTAACCTCTCCTCCAACTTTCCAAGATAGGTTGATCGGAAATTTCCAAACCTTGAACCATGGTCACTGTAGAAAAACACTATGCTGTTGTTTAACCTTCCGTCTTGTTCCATTTTGTTGAAGAAATTGTAATAAGGTTCATCAGCATATCCTACACTGTTGATGTTATCGTGAGTTAAACGAGTTATGAATGCAAATGCCAGGTGAGGCTTGTCTTGGTAAACCTTTGTAAAGTCAGACACATACCTGAGAATAAAATCAGTTTCCAGCCTGTTAAGAATACAGTTTTTCTTCTTCATCCACAGAGCTTTGTTTCGAACCATAGCTAAGAAGAAAGCACGGTTATAATGGTCACAAGGAGGTTTATGAAAACCTGCTTTCAAATAATCAAAAATAGAAATTGCTGGTGCATCTTCAGCATACATTGTCATATAACCATTATTTGAATAGTTTTTCCAAATAAAGTTGTACTTGTCGAATGGTTGTTTCGCTAGCTTTTCATTCCAGGGCAATTCCTTCACGTATTTACCTGTAGTTAGGGGAACAATGTTAACAAATGTGTTGTCTGCAACTTTGTTATAGCCATTCATTTCATAAGCGCCCAGATGATTAAGAATGTACTTTCGAGTACGGGGCATTTGTCGGATGAAATTCAGTCGTGAGATGGAATCGACGCCGATAAGCAGAACATTCATCTTCTCTTTGACAGGCGGTGCTTTCAGCAAAAGGTTCAGCCGTTGATTAACCAAATAGTCATTCTGAAGAATAAACGAGTGGAAATTGGTGTACATAACTCCTCCGCTTGAGCTGTAACACATGACCCTCATGAATTCGTGCTTCACTTCAATATCTTCAGAGAACCAGATTCCATCTTGGATATACTCAAAAACAAAATCTGAACTCTTGTTGGGCCGTATGATCGGTTGATACTGGCAATTTCTAAAATCATTCAACTGGAAATGCTTAATGGCAGACCGATTAATTCGTAGCATGTTATCTTCTTGGTATGTTAGAACCGGTTTGTCAGGGCAGTGCAAAGGTCCATGAAATTGGAAATAGTCTTTTACCGAAGGTTCAAAGGGGTCCAAGTTTGGTATTTTGCAGTTTTTTGTCTTGACAAGGAATCCTGTATATTGGGAAGACGATTCAGCATTTTGATCTGAGCCAATCTCAACCACTGTAGATTGCAAGAATCGATGTGAATTCAGGATCAGTGCAAAGCTGAGCAAAATTAGCAGTGTGGTCAACAGGAGAAAGAGGAACACATTTTGGTTGGTCGTCTTTCGGTACAGGTTCCCACTCATTTTACAAAGGAATGCCTACAAGAAACAAAAGTAATGCTTTAAAACAATTCGGTCATTTACATAAACTAAATTTAAAACCATTTTTCTTTTTCTAAATTATTTACAATTATTTACAACAAAGTTAATAATCTTTTTGATGGTGGATATAACAAACATGGAAAAAAAACATAGAATTCTACAATAAAAATACTAAAAGAATTCATGTTGTTTCCCTTTGTCTGACAGTGCCGTAGATGCTATTTTTGGAATTTGGGGTGGGGGGGGGAGGCACATGCCCCACCGGCCCTGTCTGACAAGGTATTTTTGTTGGGAAACTGTGTATTTGTCCAAATTTTTAGATGGAGCATTGTTATTTGTGTATCTATGTATCTATCTATATCCGGACTTCGCCCAGCCCTAACCATCCATAGAAGAAAATTGAAACTTTGCACATACACTCCCCTCAATAAGTAGGGAAAATGTTTTTTTGTTTTTTGAAACAGTGGGTGTTCAATATGCAATGTAAGTTTATGCTAAATTGGTCAATAGTTTGTATCCGCTTGTTTTTTTGAAAATTCAGACCTTTTTTAATGAACACAGCCCAACAAAAGGTGTTTGCAATATTGATCCATGAGTTGATCTCTTCACGCTTGTTTCTTGAAAATTAGTGATCCCTGCCCAACTTATTCATTGATCACCCCATTTTCCAACTTTTTAATTGATCACCCCCAACACAGCATATATGGGTGGCAGTGATTCATAATTTCCCTTGGAATGCTAGTCATTATTAATTTTTGACTAGTTTTTTTCTTTCATTTTATTTTTACAACTACTACTTCTACTACTACTATGTAGGTATAAATAAACAATATGGCATGGAGAAAATCAAATAAGGAAGAATGTAGCTATATAACTAGATTTGAATTTTGCCTGCTGATAGGTCGCCATGGCCAAATCAGTAAGGTGCTGTTCATGTCAGACAAGCTCCTAAGGATATGTGATGCAAATTCAAATCTTGTCAAAGGCTATTTCTTTATTTACGATTCGTGCTGCATACTTAATGGTCATAGAATGTAAAACGACCTGGGCATTACGATGAAAAAAGCAACAAAAATAAGAAAATGTAATTGGAGGCTAATTGTAGCTAAGACAGAGTAATCAAATACTTTGAAGGGACATCCAGGAGTCAATCCATATTTATAAAAACATCTAGAAATAGCTAGAATCTAGGGAAGTTTAGCATCCCAAATTAGATGTCTAAAAACATCTAGAATCTAGGGAAGTTTAGCGTCCAAAATAATGTGACACAAATAATGATTTTAATAATACAATGTTTACTCAATGAATTTTGTGTCATTTTGGAATTTAAAGGTTTGTAATTTAAATTTACAAAAGGGCACGAATACAGATTAAACAAAACAAATTTTGATTTTTAAATGTTCAATTTACGTTAGGGTTAGTATTAATTTTTATTTTTAATTCAGATATTTTGTCTGTGATAATACTTAAAAACACAGAGAACACATGTAGAGTTCTGTTCCTACTGAGCTTCTGGGATGCATGCACACACATTTGGAATGCTAAAATACACTCCCCCCAAACTGGATTCTAGATGTTTTTGATAATATGGATTAACTCCCGGATGTCCCTTTGAAGTTTTGAAAGATCAAAGTAAATGAAAATCCCTAAAAACACTTCTCTTCATTTTCAATTAAAAATTCCATTATAAAGATCTGGGTTAACTGTGGTTGGTCAAGTTTTATCCATCAACTGAAATAAAAAGATTGCCTGTCATTAACCCAGCCTTTAGTTATGGAAGGGATTTCGAACAATAGCCAAAGCCATTAATATGTTCATATGTAATCATGAACAATTGTGATATTAAGATCAGAAGGCATATTGAATTTCTTTCAGAAATTGTTGCCTCTCAACCTAAATGAATTCTGTTTGTTAGTGGGTTTGTGACACATTGAATTACAAACATTATTAGCCACTTGTGAAATGTGAGTTAATGGTAAATGGAATTGATAAACCATATCTGAATACTGATGACAACAGCTTGTGTCATTTAGATGTAATTTAAGATCTAGAATGCTATATTTGACACTAGAAAATTGAACTGGTTTATTAGCAATTAGTGCCAACAAATACTTTTAATGATTTAATAGAAACATTAAATCTTTTCTTACCAATGGAGTGAAATCATTGCTGTAGTAAATGAATTTGTTGTTTTGGCTTACATGGGTATTTTTCTGAAACTTGGTCCACATCTTGTTGTTCTTAAATTGACTGACAGCAAATCATTCTTTAACCTGGGGAAAACAAAATAAAAAATGAAGTTAATGATTCGGCTTCTCGCAAGATATTTCTGAATTTACTGCAGTAGTACACAATCAATTTTCTGGCATTTGTACTTCCCAGACCTCACAAGATTGAAGATTTTGCCAGATGAATCAATGTCAAGTAAATAATGATTCAATAATACCTTTCACTTTTCACATTTCCAACATCACTTAGGTTTCTTATTATCTTTCATAATTAGGAATAGTTTTCTTCAGTTTTTAAGTTGGTCTTGACTGGTTGGCTATCTATCTATTTATGTATGTATATGTTGCTGGAAATTTAAACATTTACTCCTTATTATGTCTAGAAAAAACATTTTTTTGTTTTTTTTGAAATTTTCCACTTAAATAGGTTTTAAGAGGGGGGTGTTCAATTTGCAATGCAAGTATATGCTAAATTGGTCCTTTAGTTTGTGTCTGGCATTGCTTATGCTTGTTTTTCGATAATTCTAACTTTTTAGTGATCACTGCTCAACAAAAGGTAAAAGAAGTAACTTATTCGTTGATCACCCCCTTTTCCAATTTTTTAATTGATCATCCCCAACTCAGCATACTGCCAAAAGACATTAGTCATGTGATGGTTCTATTGAGTGACAAACCCCCACCTGTCTTTCATAATAGTTCTAATGTTCATTTGCTTCTCAAACTATTTGTCTACATAGAATTTCAATATTTTATCTTTTTGCTTCTTTATATCAAAAACAGTTGACAAACCATAAACAGATGCCAAACCAATGGCTATTTGATTTGTACCAGGACAACTTTAGTACAGAGTTATTTTTCTAGAACACTCAATGGAAATCAAACTTCTACTACGTCGTGATTTTGTGAACCACTGGTCTAGTGCATATACACATGCACATACACGCCCACATATATATTCTTGAACACAACTTCTTCAGATATTTGTTGGACTAACTTTGACAGAAGATCATATTTCATTGAGTACCCAGTAAACAAACAAACTCAATAGTTTGTATGCTAACCATTGCAATACAGCAATTCAATTAAATTCACATATACTGATTTTTCTGGCTGGACATTTAACAACAAAATATATACAACAGAGTAAAGGTTACAGGTAAAAGAAAGAGAGAGAGGATTATACCATTATGGGAATTGTGGATTTTACAAGTACTTAGGTAATATAAGGCAATATTAATATTCATTTTAGAATCAGTTGAGACTTGTTAATCTTTATTAATGACAGAAAGAAGAACATTTTCAATTCTATTTCAGTGTATTGAAAACATATCTTAACATAATTTTACAAGTTCTAAAACAGCTATTTCAGTGTATTGAAAACATATCTTAACAATTTTAGAAGCTCTAAAACAGTAGACATAATTTTGGTAGGTATGTAAATAGGAGGGAAAACATTTTTAAAGGCATGTTTTTCAATGCTGGAGATTCGTACAAATTCATTACATGGGGGAGGGGGAACAGCTTCAAAATGCGGGCGTCTCCAGCGAAATGCGGGAGACATGGTAGGTCTGTCCAGACGAAATCTCCAAAAGTTCTCAATTAAATTTTGTGGACTACAGATAACGTGATTACATGTGGGAGTGGATCCAGGAATTTATTTTCGATTGAAAGATATTTTTTATTTTTCTGTGGGGAAAAGTAGTTAAAAACGAACAGTTAATAAAAAGGTTAAATTTAAAGGGAAGTAACTCAATATTTATACATTCAAAATTCTGCCCCTTGCTTTTTGATATTTTATATTTATTCAGTTTTTTAGTTAGTGTACGGCGTTGTTCCGTCCATCCAAACGGTTGTCGTGAAAACATGATAAATAAATTAAATTGTTTGTTAACTGGATTTTAAAATTACCATTTAAATCAGTAAAAACAAAATGCTAACAGAATTAATCTGCTCTCTTTTTGTGTGACTAGTTCATATGTTTGTGTGACGTCATCCACATTCCTCTTCGCAACGCTCATTCTGACCGGTGAGTAAAGAATAAAGATGCATAAAGAAACGTTTGAAATTTTTTCGGAAACTCTTGTAAAACAATAAACGCCAAACGGGGTGGTTAAAAAATCATTAAAACATGATTCTAGACTTTAAGTTAAGACTTATATACCAATGGTCCAATACCATGAAGAAATAAAACTCTAAATTTAAATTTTAATAAATAAGTCATAATTATAAAAAAGAAAAATTCTAACATTAACAACACGTTTTCATGCTTTTCTTAATGTTGAACATCTGCATTATTTGAAGAATCTTCAAGTCGAACATAACCCCAAATGCAACTCGTGCGGAAGGTCAGTGCGAACAATAAATGGAAATTCTTACCTCATCGGTTCACAGATCGCATCGATAACTTTCCGACGAAGAATTCACGACATTATTTAACATTCTGATCCGATACAAAGAGCAACACAGAATAATTATTTTCTTTCTTGTTTCTGTAAAGTTGAGAACTAACTTTGATAACTTCAAACAAAATAGAAGAATCATGCTGCATCCGCGCGAAAAATACGGATGAACAGTAGGAGAATATTCTACAGACACAAATTTAAAATTTATAGATCAAATTTCGAGAAAATGATCAGTGATCACCTAATAATAGGTTATTGTGCTACTACTGCTAACGTAACTAACGAAAAAAAATTATGATCACTTAATTTCACTCAATGTATCTCCGATCTTTATTTTATAAAAGCGAGGAAATATGACCAAGATGGACCAACGAAAAGAATATCTAAATTCCTGGCTGTCCTATTTTTTTTATCCACTAACTTAAGAAAGGGTGTTATGCTTCATTTTATATAAGGAATTTTATTTAAGCAAATCACTTGAGTGAAACTTAGCCAAATGTAAAGACAGGAGAGTATTTCACTTTTAAAAGTTTACATTATTGCGCATCCATAGAAATCAGCAGTAGCATCAACCAAACTTTTTTTCTCTTCCAATGTAACCTTGTGTATCAATCTAGTTCAGTAGTCGCTAACCAAGAAATAACAGATTATCTCTCGTTGTTAACGAATGTTTATTTTTGTCAAGTGTGAAAAACAGATTAACAATGAATTCATTTCTTATTCTGAATCTCTCAATAATCATAACAAACCTCATGGAATTTTAAGTTTAAAGGTTGCAACAGTCAGAAAGATTTGTCATGAAATAAAACACGGGAATTTTCTGGAATTTTTCTTAAGGGTTTGCATCACTAACTTGCCCCGATAATTTAAAATTTAAAAGTATAGACTGACTGATAGGAGGATGGGGTCTGACACATTAGCCCAAAAGTGTATGGTTTACCTAAAAATGAACCAATATAACAATAATTGGAAAATGATGAAAGCGACTCTGAATAAAATTCCTTTTATTTATAGAAATTTGAAATGAGTTATATGTTCATTGTTCATCCCATCGGCAAGACCAGTTCTGTATTTGATGACTATAGACCGCATGGGCAAACAAGATGCTCCGTAAATTCAGCAAGGAATATTCCGAAAACCCTGTTTTTTTTAAATCAATGAATAATAGTTTATCTTTAAAATATTACATAAAACAGTAGAAGAAGAATGAGTGGCCGCGTATGATAAGTGCCCAACACACCATTTTAAAAACGTTGATATTTTCGTTATTTTTAGACCTACAATGCTTAGTTTATTTTACGGTTGAACACTCTCTGTGAATCATAATGCAGAGTGTTCAAGCTTCAAAAACAAAAACAAAATGGCTCTAAAAAATGACGAAAATATCCAACTTTTTAAAAATGGTGCCACTTAATTAGTTTGGGGGACAAACGTACCAGATGAGCCACAGTACGTGCCCAACGCTTTACATTCGCTGAGGAAGGTTATACTTCAGAAGTTATGAAAAGCAGGTGTATTTGCCAATCATAACATAAATAATAACAGACAGCAGCAGATGATGATGATGATGACACCCTGCGTGTGATCTCCTGTCCCCGGGGTGACGCGGTAATTTATGGGACGAAAACGTTTCAAGGCCTCGCCGAAGAAAAGAGAACATTTATTTCGGAATGAATATCTAGTTTATTTTTACACTTGTACGCAGAGGCTAGAGATTTAGGGGCCGGGGAGCTTGGCTCCTGGAGGGGCTCCTGGAGGGGCTCCCTCAAACATTTAGTGAGAATTTTTCAGTAGAAAACTATTTATAAAGCTTTTGGGGTCCCCCTTCGTTGGGGCCCGGGGGACGTTTTCAAATAAACACTCAGATATGCATCTGTGTGTACGGATGATAGCCGTCATCTTTGAATTGAAACTAATATTTTGATCGTCAAAGAGAGAGAGAGAGAGAGAGAGAGAGAGAGAGAGAGAGAGAGAGAGAGAGAGAGAGATTTTGAAAGCTGAGAACTCTAAGAATGAGGCGAAAGAAAGATTGATCAGATAAAGAGAGGGTGAGCACAAAAGAGAGTGAGAAAGAAAGAAGGAACGACGGGAAGGAAGAAAATGAAAGATTTAGAATTAAAGAAAACATGAATGAAGGAAAATGTGACAAGATGAAAAGGAGCGTTTATGGAACTTATTGCTATATCCCCCCCATGTGTATATGTGCGAGAGAGAGAGAGAGAGAGAGAGAGAGAGAGAGAGAGAGAGAGAGAGAGAGAGAGAGAGAGAGAGACTTCAGGTCTTATTTCTACGTAATATGCTAGCGGCTCAAACATATAAATAAATGTGTGTAAAAACCCTATATATTATTCTGCCTGTTTGTATGTATGATTGTTATGCTTTCTGATTCATTTCTTCTCACACCAATAAAACGTGTTGATTTATTTGTTTCAATATGTTCTTGGCTTTTATTACTCCTTTCCTCATTTGATTTTGCAAACTGGGTAAAGAAGGCGAGGAGTCACTTGCTGTCCACAGGAACTAAAGCATAATATCTTACAGTTATAAAAATCAAATTATCTCCATATCTATCCCTTCTCCCTTGCAATATAATGAATTATGGTGAGAATAGAAGAGGGTGCTTATACTTGAATGGGAGCTACATCACTGCTTTTGACAGGACTGCCTACACAACAAGCTCACGGACCCCCAGTAATACCTTTGTGAACTCTCAGGTTGGGAGCCCCCCCCCCGTAAATGTGGGGGTGTCTCAAAGGACATCCCCGGGGATGGGGCAGCAAGTTATTAATTATTCTCTATTTTCTTCTTTTTTTCGGGTCCGGGGCACGTCCCAAGGGAACTGAGCAATTGCTGGACGGCCCAACCACTCGAGCCGTACGTCATGATGGGTACCCGACACAAAAAGTGTCAGATTTGTCCCCGTGGGGAGATGATATATTTGTAGACTATATAGAAAGTGCATTATTTCTGGAACATGCTACTGTTTACTGTATGAGTTATCGACAGCTTTAATTTGCGGTCAAAGATATTTTCTATAGTTTTGAGAAGAGTCATTAACATTCAAAGAGTTCTTTTCTATAGTTTTGAGAAGAGTCATTAACATTCAAAGAGTTTTTTTCTATAGTTTTGAGAAGGGTCATTAACATTCAAAGAATTCTTTTCTATAGTTTTGAGAAGAGTCATTAACATTCAAAGAGTTCTTTTCTACAGTTTTGAGAAGGGTCATTAACATTCAAAGAGTTCTTTAGACGATTGATTAAAATGTAAATTTGTAACTTAACAACACAAACAACAAGAAGGAGTTCAATCATCTAAAGAACTATTTGAAAATGTTTTTGTTATTTAATGCTGCTAAGAAATATGTCTCAACTATATCGTCTGCCAGACCAGTGGCGTAACAAGAGGGGGCGAATGGGGGCAGTCGTCCCCATGGACGCAAACATTTCTTTGGCGTGAAATACCGGCAATGTCGAATTCAAAAGTGCGCACATACTTTGGTCACAGGAAAAACGATTTTTGCGCACACTGACTTAAAAAAATTTAGAGAGAACATTGACTATACTCCTATCAGAGGCAGAGGGCACTTTTATTCTACACAGATATTACACTCCGATCCTAGGCCGAAGTGTCGATCCATGCGTAAATAATCCCGTCATTGTTTACGTTTTTAGCAGAGTTTAAGGTTTTCCTTTTTTAATGATTATAATTTATGAACTCTGTAAGAAGAATTTGAATTAGAATGTAATGCAAGTAAAACATAAACTGCCTAAATAATGAGACAGACACAGACAAACAGACTGAGAGCAATATACATATATCAATTAACAAACAAAATGGATACAACCGTCCTTTTGACAACTTGTATTTAATCTATTTTAAATCTAAAAATTATTTTTTAAAGACACAAATTCCTTTGACCTAAAAACCAGGCAACACGGACATTCACCCAGGACACCAAGTATCTGTCATGTGCCTGAGACAGTAGGACTTTCCAATTAAATTGGGAAAATGAATTAAACAATAAAACATCCAAAATAAGAAAATTCCCTGATGTGAAGTGTGGGCTGGGGTCTGATAGGGAAGATAAACATTGAACACCGATAAAAAAATATATATATATCGATCTTGTTTTGACTCACACATCATGAATTCAATTTACCTTACTTATTGCTTTAAAAATATTTTGTAAGTTCTGTCAGGGTACCAAAGTTTCCTTAGGATGTCCTCTTTCAGAAAAAAGCCTTGATCTTGTAGACAGTGTGATGCTCTTTCTTGACAGCACTTGGTTGTACCATGGTGTTCTTGTGGTTTATGAGCAGTGACAACAAAATTGCCCTTTAAACTTTGTTGAGACATCTCTGGTGTGGCCAGAAAGAACCGCTGTTGTGTGTTGGCATTGTAATACTAGCAATGACCCCCCCCCCCTAGACCTCATTAGCAAGCTGTAGATTTTAGAAGAACTTACAAATACACTAGTATTGGCGATACGAAAGTAGAAACAGAAAAAGTGGAATGCAAATCATGAGAAGGGTCGTACACGTAACTAAACACCTAACGCAAGCAGGAAACTTAGTGATGTTGAAATTAATTAGTGGAAAACAATAGTCCCTTTGTCCACTCGGTAAGTACAAAAAGGAAAACAAGATTTGAGAACTTGACAACTCCCTGTTTCGTTCCAAGAAGAGTAGCTAACGCGTAAACTGGATATCGTATGTGATGATAAGTTTTGAGAGAGGTTTCTGAGAACCCTTGCTACGCCACTGTGCCAGACAGCTGGAAAATGTAAGACTTTTTCTTTCTTTACTCACATGTGATTGTATGCGTGCATGCGGACTTACTCCAGGAGACTTCATAAAGAATCACACCTGGTGTAAAAAAACCCACACACACACAAAATCTACTCTTTCCATATTATGTCTCTCTATCTCCCACCTCCTTAATGCTCAGTGAAAGCCCATTTAAGTAAATACATTTAAATTAAAAGATTTTTTACAAACAGACAATGAATAAAATTAATTCTTTCTATTTTAAAATTTGTATCAAGTAATCTTCGTTGAAACAAAACTCAAAATAAACGTACTTGAAAAATAGACAGAAGTTAAAAGAAAAGTTATGTGTATTATAATAACCTGTTTTTTTCTGTAATAAACACAATTTAATTTGAACTAAAGGATTAATTTAAAAATAAAACGTACTGTAGTGTATGAATACTTTTTATCTTTTACTTTTCCATGCACTGTAGGGAAGGGAGGTGACATCACAAAAAAAAAGTTAATTTTCCCATAAACACCGTACAACATCTAGTGCAGTTGAAAACATACACAAAGTTCTCTTAAAACAAACAGCACAGATTACACTACAACAACTGACGTGTGTAAATTTAATCACATGGTGAACTGCAAAAACACGCACGTCATCGTTTTCAACATGAACAGTTTATAATCTAAACGTTAGAAATGGGATATTTTGACTATTGTGTACACATGCTGCACCATTCAATGGCACAGAAAGATGCAAATTCAATCGAAAGCGGTTGAAAGTAATTGAAAGAAAAGTTGAGAAAAAATACTGTTTGCACGAACATTACGCACAGATTTAACTTTAGGAATTTTCAAGTACACACAGACACTCATAAAGAAATAGCATCTTAAGGAACAAACAAACTCATTGTTTGCAGCTTTTGGGATTTTAAGAAAAAGAAAAGTTTTAAAGGTTACCTTCTTGTTCTTCGATATAATCACAGCAAGAGCAAAAACCGTACTTCCATTCCTCGGCAGATGTGAAGTCTCATAAGTGGAATAATTAGGAAGAGAATGAACTTATTTTGTAGACACAGAACACATGAGATAGCAGCAATGGCAAAGTTCTAACAGTCGTCAGTGAGATGTTGTGCTTTTCGTCCGAACTTGTGTTATGGTTTTAAAGCATCAGCGAGTAGGTAGTGTGTGTGCGTGCGTGCGTGCGTGCGTATGTGTGTTTGTGTGTGTGTGGTGCTATCATTAATACTTCCCCCGACTGGGAATTCCACCGCCCCGAAGGACGTGCAGCAGAGACGAAGAACGAGGGAAGACTGTGAACTTCACAGAAAGAAACAAATTAACACATAAAGAGAGGGTGGTGAGGGGAAAAAGGGGGAGCAAAAAGAGAGATGGCGAGTATAAAGGAGAGAGAGAGAGAGAGAGAGAGAGAGAGAGAGAGAGAGAGAGAGAGAGAGAGAGAGAGAGAGAGATTTTGAAAGTTGAGAACTCTGAGAATGAGACGAAAGAAAGATTGATCAGATAAAGAGAGGGTGAGCAAAAGAAAGAAGGAAGAAAATGAAAGATTTTGAATTAAAGAAAAATGAATGAAGGAAAATGTGACAGGATGAGAAGGAGGGGAAAATGTTAAAAAGAAAAACTTACAAGCCTGGTTGCAGCAGGGTTAGAATTCACTCCAACTTCTATTCCGACTGAAGATGATTACTGCAACTTTTATATTGTTTGTATATATAACAAATAAATCCGTAGGTATTAGACTTGTCATTTATCTCAGTTGGTAAGAGAGTCGCCTTCCAATCACCGGGTCGTGATTTCAAATCAGGGTAGGTGACGGGAAAGACAAACAGTGAAGCGCTAACTCCCCTAAATTTGGTGAGGATGGTTGTTGTTGTTGTTACGGGGGAAAACAAAGTCAACTCCAACTTGGACTGGATTCTGACAAAATCTAAAATGTGATAGGGGCCGTTGAACCCGGACGAAAGGGAGTGAGGAATTCAAGCGGGAGATTTTAAAAGGGCACAGAATTGGGGATTATTAGTGAATAAAAGGGGGCTTTAGAACTCCCAAAATCGGGGATTATTACTGAATCAGTCCAACCTTTAGGGAGAGAGATGGATGAAGAAAAGGAGAGTGATTTACACCCGAAGCTAGTCAGCATGACTAGACGAGAGCAGGACAGTCTGGTTGTTGGTACGAATACAGGATGATAAGTACGTATGTATATATGCACACGCATGTATGTCAGTAGTTTTATCGGCTAATATTACCACTTCCCTAAAAGTCTCATATTTCACTGTCACTTTCCTCGTCGTAGTTGTTCAAGCCTCTTTTTTTTATCTGTTGCTCTCCCTTAATTCATCGCCCTTTCTTCTCAATCTAATTGTCTTACTCTTTCCTCTTTTTTCTTTCTGTATCTTATTTCCTTTTTAATGTCCCTCTCTTTTCTCTCTCTGGTTTCTCCTTTGGGAATTCACTTCACTTTCCTCTTTTTCTTTCTCTATAAGAAAACCGTCAACCAAAACTATCAACATAGGTTTCTTCAGTTTTAAGCTGGTTTAACTGGCTGCCTATGTATGTATATATGTATGTATGTATATATGTATGTATGTATGTATCGCGCGTATAGGCCGCATCAATGGAGCTAGATGGCTGAACATTTCAACATTTACTCATTATAAATCAATCTTTATTATTGTTGGATAAAGTATTGTAACACACCACTTTTATTAAATTTGACTAGTTTTTTTTACCTTCATCCTAATTTTTAGTTGTTTTTATACTTCGTGTCCAATTGGTAAAAGCAGCTAGGCGTAAACTAGTCTCCCTCTGGCAATGAGGGTGTGAGTTCGATTCTCACCGAAGGCTTAATTTCCGATTGCGCTGTTATTCGTTGCCATTGAAACAGTGGCCCGAATTAATAAGTTGTATAAAAACAACTAAAATTAGGATGAAGGTAAAAACTAGTCAAATTTAATAAAAGTGGTGTGTTATTCATTATGTCTAGAAAAAATGTTTTTGTTTTTTTAACCCCACCCCCATAATAGGTTTTTAGTGGGGTTCAATTTGCAATGTAAGTTTATGCTAAATTGGTCCCTTAGTTTGTGTCCGGCAGCATTCACGCTTGTTTTTTTTTTGTTGAAAATGCGGACTTTTTAGTGATCACATGCTGCCAAAAGACGTTGGTCAGATTTTCTTGGTCACTTTCCTCCTCCCTTTGGCCTCTTCTTTTTCAGCGTCTTCTTCGACCTTCTTCTTTATTACTTATATTTCATCCTTCTTTTCTTTAATTGTTTACTTGCGACTAAGGTCGCCAGCTCTATGAGAGCCAAATTCACTTTCTTTCAGACCAAAGTGAAACAGGTTGAAAGCTGATTGCGAAGACGAGTTAGATCAGTGGTTCCCAACCGGTGGGGAGTTCCCTGCAAGAGGGAGGGGGTTCGGGTAGTTCAAGGGGGGAATAAGGCTTCCATTATCAATAATAATAGTAGTAGTAGTATTGTAATTTATTATTGGCTGCAGTAGCAATAACAGCAATAAAAAAACATATTTTTAGCAATAACAGAAATGGAAAAAATATTTATAGCAATAACAAGCCTGGCTGCTGCAGGGTCAAACTCCACTCCCACTTTCGACTGAAGATGATTAATGTAACTTTTATATTGTATATATCAGTGGTTCTCAACGGGGGGGGGGGGTTGAGTAGTCCAAGGGGAGAATAAGGCTATTAGGTAAAAATAAAAGTTGTGTCTAGAGATGCACTTCTAGCTATCAAGTCGAAGGCTCGAAATAAGCTCTAAGTTGAGAATGATTTAAAATGTGTTCTATCACTAATAGACCCACAAATCGAAGAACTGGTAGCAAAAAAACAAGAACAGCGATCACATTGATGTGTATATCAGTTACGATAGCAGAATTCTTTTCTTTTTTTTAATAAATTGGAATTTCAAATGATTTGTTCTAATTATTTTCGCTTGCTTTCTTTGAGTAACAAATACACAGCAGCATATGTACAATTATAAAATTAAACTAATTCTTAGTATGAAGCTATCTAATTATACATACAATAAAGTTATTATTTGAAATTATTCTTTGTTGCAACTTAATAAATGGAAGGGGGTACTAGTAATCTTATTGACAAAAGTGGGGAATGGCTCGAAAAGGTTGGGAACCACTGGTGTAAATACTTTAATGGGATAATTGGAAAATAAATAAGCTGCTTATGAAGAGAACGGAGAGTGTGGGAGGAGGAAAGTCACCGGGTCTATGAGAGCCAAATTCACTTTCTTTCATACCAAATTGAAAAAGGTTGAAAGCATCCATATTTTCCATTTTTGATAACAATTATCAGAAACATTTGTTTCTGTAATAAAACTATTTGTTTCTGTAATAAAACTATTTGTTTCTGCAATTTCTGTAATAAAACGATTTGTTTCTGTAATTTCTGTAATAAAACGATTTGTTTCTGCAATTTCTGTAATAAAACCATTTGTTTCTGCAATTTCTGTAATAAAACTATTTGTGACTGACTAGATTTCGTCAGAAAATACGAGTAAAAATTTGTGACTTAATTGAAATTTAAATTAAAAGTCATAAAAAAAAATTTGTGAACTGAAGGGAAATTATATTTTCAAATGAAATAACAATGAATGATTTGTTACCGATGTGAAATTGGGTTTGTGACTAATGTGAGATTGGGTTTATTTTGTCAAATGTCAAAACCTGTGTAAACAACGTCACAGATTTTGAACAGATTCTGTTCTCTTCTCTCATTCTCCCTTCTTCTTTTTTTCCAAAACATTTTATTATTCTACACCCCCACCTCACTCACTCGCCTCTCTATTTCATCTCACTCCCTTTTCACGCTTTATTTGACTTACGAACTGAAATTAACAAACAAATTATTCAAAACAATTCCGCGCGCGAAGAAACAATTCTGTCCGTTATTTCGTTTTAGTTATTTATTTAACAAATGCGAACGCACGCACGCACGCACACACACACACACACACACACA
>VCCN01000241.1:56792-73382 GCA_006491835.1 Architeuthis dux | reverse complement strand
AGATACAAAAAATTGATATTGACAAAAAAAGAATAACACCTCTGGGTTGATTTTAAAATTTCCCGCGGGTTCGCGCCCTGCCCCTCTTGAAATTACTCACGCACCTCCGCTGGGGGACATGTCCCCACCCCTCCCTGTTAAAAACAATTGATTTAACAAGTTTGTTTCTTAATATTTACACCCATTTTTATCATTGTTTAATTTCCATTCATTTCGTTGTTCATCGGACAATTTTAAAACATAAGTAACTCTGGAAAACAATATTTTATTGATTAGCTAAGGAAACATTATGCTAAGATTTCACAGTGTCTACAATTCTGAGCTGAGATGCCCTGGGGTTCCGGGCTCCCCGGTCAAGCTGAACTTCGACGCCCTTTAAAGCCTGACCGAGCTTGTCGTCGGTCATGAGAATTTCCTTTGCCAATTGTTTCTCTTCTATTTAACAGTCAGATATTCCTGAAAAATCAGACTTCACACCAGGGAATTTTCTTATTGCGACTGTTTTTATTCTGTTTAATCCAATCGTTTTCCAATTTTGTCCATTTGAATTTGGAAAGTCCTACTGTCTCAGACACATGATAGGTACTTGATACCCTGGGCGACTGCCCGTATTGTTGGACCGACTCTGCATGCAAGTATCTTTCTTTTGAATACAAAAACGGTGCTGGACAGCTTCCATTAGAGATACACGCGCAGAATTGTACAAAGTGCAACAAATCAACCGACCCGGCCACATATTCTAAAGGTGGCACCGATTTTCATTCAACTGACTAACCGGGGCCAGATATATAGAGAGAAAATGGGCAGTTACCACCACCCCGATAATAATTTAAAAAATAATAAGAAATAAATTAATAATTACTTCCTATTCCAGCTCCATGATTGTTTGCTGCGTTGTAGACAAGTACAGGCTTTGTCATTGAGGCAAAATCTTGGGTCGACTTCCTTGGCCTGAAAAAAGTATTTTCTCTTCCAATGCATCATTCAAACGAGCCAATTACTCACTGTAACAGTAACAGTTTGACAAGGTTCCAGCAATTCGTAAGAATTTGCTTTGACTCAAAACAAAGAACCCCTTTCATCATCCGTTTAGGTCTGGGATCGGCAAACGGTTTTTTTTTGGGGGGGGGGGGCGGATTAGAGACGGGTGAAAAATGTACATAAAACAGTACATTAAAAATTTTCTTTTTAATGTTTTTCATAAACATGGTAAATACATGGTAAATCAATGAGAACTATGAAAATCTTTTTGGGGACTAAATATTGTCAAATTGTGGTTCCAATTCGGTTCTTCCCTTAATCAAAACTGACTGCAAGTGGCGTTCAGCTAAAACTGACCTATAAACAGATTTAATATACTTAATTTTTGAAAGAGTTTTTATCACATAAATAAGTTGTGCGAAATATTGAAATCTTTTCAATACTGAATGTTATTATTTGCTAACCAAAGATAGGTAAGAAAAACAAAGAATTTTCATATGAAACGTCATATATTCAATGAATTCGACAGGCCGCATGAAATGAGGCCGCGGGCATGATTTGTCCCGCTGGCCGTTGGTTGCCGACTCCTGAATCAGCGAAGATCAAGAGCCCACTAGCCCAGTAGCTTACGAGAATAGCGAGTTGACAATTTTTAAACCGCGAATGTTCCTTGATGAACTAATCCCCATGGAGGCCCGCTGCCACTTTTACAGGGGAGGGCAAAAGGATATATTTGGATTATATCTTAGTGGCAGCCCTGTTACAAGCGACTAATAATATAGTCTTTTTATATGGGAACATTAAGTTACATTAAACAACTGTACTGCACCATTAGCCTTCACTGACTATAAAGTTCAAACTTTCAAACCCTCATCTCCCTAGGTGAAATAGAACAATATTCCACTGACCTTAATAGTCAGGATTTCATAACAGCAATGCAACATTTACCCACAATGCATAGGGTGAATTTTAGAAGTACACATGTAAAGCCATTAGACCCGTTGAATTTATTAACAGAATACAAACTTGGTGACCAGCTTCCAAATGTTAGAGTCAGCTTACGAATACTATTAACAATTCCAGGAAACAGTAACCTCTGAAGAGAGATCATCCAGTAAACTCAAGCTGATTAAGAAGCCTTAAAGGCCTACAATATCTCAAGATCCAGGGAGGGGGGGTCGAATGCCCCCCGCGGACACCCATGCAAATCCCATTTATGACTCACAGCTTAACGACAGAGACAACAGTTTCAATAGTTCAACTGATCTGTATCGATTTGTGTTTATTCATTTGAGATCACCATCGACTCTGGCACTCTCACTGACAAGCCATTTTTGGAATTATATGTGAGTAAAATCAGCTAGAATCTTATAAAAGTGAAAGCAATATCTGCAGGCACCATTTAAACTAGCCGAATGGTCGCTGGAATCACACGCTTTCTCGTAGTTTTATCTGGATAAAACGAGGTGCCAGGCCATTAGTTGTTGGATTATTGGTGGTGTACATCTAATTAGAAATCGCCATGAAAGTGTTTACCACCATTTAAGACATATGAAGGATGTCCGAAAAGTAAGGTACAAACATTTACTAATCCAAAATGTTTATTACTATACAAATAAAACATTGTACATATGTTAGCAGAACTACTATGCAACTACTATGCTACTTTTCCACGTTGTCGCCATCGAGATTGTTGCACGTGGCGTGCTGATTGAATTTTGTCAAACTCCATCACCCTACAATAATTCACCAAATGTGCATCGCCCTCCTATAATTCACCAAATGTGCATCACTTTACTCTAATTCACCAAAAGTGCATCATCCTACAATAATTCACCAAATGTACATCATCATACTTTAATTCACCAAATGTGCATCATCGGACTATAATTCATCAAATGTGCATCATCGAACTATAATTCACCAAATGTGCATCATCATACTATAATTCATCAAATGTGCACCATGGAACTATAATTCACCAAATGTGCATCATCGGACTATAATTCACCAAATGTGCATCATCGGACTATAATTCATCAAATGTGCATCATCCAACTATAATTCATCAAATGTGCATCATCATACTATAATTCATCAAATGTGCATCATCCAACTATAATTCATCAAATATGCATCATCCTGCTATAATTCATCAAATGTGCATCATCGGACTATAATTCATCAAATGTGCATCATCCAACTATAATTCATCAAATGTGCATCATCATACTATAATTCATCAAATGTGCATCATCATACTATAATTCATCAAATGTGCATCATCATACTATAATTCACCAAATGTGCATCATCCTGCTATAATTCATCAAATGTTCATCATCATACTATAATTCATCAAATGTGCATCATCATACTATAATTCACCAAATGTGCATCACCCTACAATAATTCACCAAATGTGCATCATCCTATTATAATTTGTTAATGAAGATGCTAATTAAGATGGAAGTAAGATCTAAATAGTAAACTAATTCGCTCTTATTATTAAGTATCGGACTCCAATAAAAAGGTATGTTATGAACAATAACAATGATAAGGGCGTAGTGGCGTAGTAATCTCAGTGAGGCTGTAGTAGTAGCAGTAGCAAGCTTTAAGGGTCCTGATTGCCGATAGCAAATTAGCGTGCTGATGAGACTAGAGAAAGAAAGGAGGTATGTTAACGATGCGCATGAGAAAGGTTTTTCTTTCTCTGTCTGTTCTGCAGTAGTAAAATAAAATTACATGCATGTGCTGTTTACACATGTTAAACCAAAATGCAATGTGAATAAAGAAATACAAAATACGCTGCAATGATAATAAGTATATTTATTACAGAACGTAATAAAAAAAATAGTTCTTAGCTATGCAGAAGGAAGGGAAGAGGAACGTGTTTGTATCCTATTTAGTAAAAGTGTCTGTAGTGTGTTGTAGATGTTAGGGAAAGATAGTGTGTGTGCATGTATGAATGTGTATGAATGCTTACGTACGTACGTAGTCGAAAGTTGGAACCGTCATATTTGTCTAAACGACAAGTCTGACTGAACAAAGATTAATAATTTCTGGGTTACTTATAGTAAGAGGTGAGTGGTGGTGTGTGGCTGGTCAAAATTGAGGTGTGTTGAACTGTGTATCATCAAGAGTCCTAGATGAAAGTCGAGTACGGGATTCTCATATCCTGAAAGTTGGCTATCTGAAAAACAAGATAACCCATTTTCTTGGAACAAAAATCTGAATTGTTCCAACAAAGGAAATTGAGACAAGTGGATTCCACTCGCTGACCGTATGCGTGAGTGCAAAAATAATACGTCCGCTACAAATTCAACAAATGTGCATCCCCCTACTATAATTCACAAAATGTAAATGTGCACCATCCTACTATACTTAGGTGAGGATTGTTGTTGTTACGGTAGAAAAGCAAAGTCAACACCAGACTTCGATTGGAATTTGTCAAAAGAAAAAAAAGCCAGAAAAGTTCTTTTCAGTTTGTAAAGTGAAAAAGCCTGTTTAGTTTTTGAACCATGGTGTTGCATTAAATTTTGTATTGTATAATTAACTTTTTCTTTCGATCTTATACTGAGGCTTATCTAATTATGCATGTGTTTGTTGTTTGTAATTCAATATGTAATTCATGTGACTGTAAAGAAAATGCAAAACAGAACATTAGAATTCCATGAAAAGCTGCAGTATGTAAAAAACATAATATAATTGAATATATTTGAAGTAAGCTTTTTTTTATTAAGTTGTTTTAATCTTTCAGGTTTCCTGTTTTCATTTTGTTCATACTTCGACAGGTTTTTATTTTAATTAATGGACTTTATATATTTGTTTAACAAATCTTGCATTGTAGTATAAGAACGTTTAAATGTGAATTCTTTGACCTTTCTGTTTATTGTGGAAGTTATAGCAAGGGAAGAAGACCTCAAATGTAAAATGTCGACAATTTTCACATTCATTATCGTAGAAGATGAAAACAGGATGGCTAAAGGACGTGCGTATTTGTGCAGTGTGTACGTGAGGGAGAGCGAGAACAGCTTTGCATAACCTTATAAAACTCCTCTTGGAGGCCCTATCTACAGTCACTTTGGTGAGCCGAACTAAATCCAGCAAGGTTAGACTCGTATCAGGATGTCGTACACAAAGGCTTAGCAACTACCACAAGAGAAAAGGGAAGAGAAAAGCCTGGTTTACGCCCAACAATTTGGGGGAGGTGATACTCGAGCAGTATTCTGATCCAGGAAGTGTACTCAATTAACTGATGAGTGCACAGGGAGATTTGTCCTAATGAAGAGTTTTCCACACTCTTCGCCCATACCGGGAATCGAACGTGGCACCTTCTGTGAGGCAGACGTGCTAACCATTACACGTCCACCAAAGGGATACCTCCACCCTAATCACACTGCTTAGAGTGTACTCAATTAGCTGCTGAATGCACAGGGAGATTTGTCCTAATGAAGAGTTTTCCACACTCTTCGCTCATACCGGGAATCGAACGTGGTACCTTCTGTGAGGCAGACGTGCTAACAATTACACGTCCACCAAAGGGATACCTTCACCCTAATCACACTGCTTAGAGTGTACTTAATTAGCTGCTGAGTACACAGGGAGATTTGTCCTAATGAAGAGTTTTCCACACACATCGCCCATACCGGGAATCGAACGTGGCACCTTCTGTGAGGCAGACGTGCCAACCATTACACGTCCACCAAAGGGATACCTTCACCCTAATCACACTGCTTAGAGTATACTCAATTAGCTGATTAGTGCACAGGGACATTTGTCCTAATGAAGAGTTTTCCACACTCTTCGCTCATACCAGGAATTGAACGTGGCACCTTCTGTGAGGCAGACGTGCTAACCATTACACGTCCACCAAAGGGCACCTTCTGCGTGTGAGGCACGAACGGACAAACAAATAGTAAAAGTAGATTTCTATCATACAAGTGTACTGGACAAAGTAAACACAGCCTTGATATATTGTTGGTGCTGCAAATCTAGTGCCGTTTGCCAGCAATGTGAAGAGATTGCCAAAAGGGATGAAGGCAGTGTTGAAGTGGGGACTAACGTTTTGAAGCGCATTCATTTTTTATTCCACTTTGAACAACTCCTCTCCTAGATGGAGGAAGATAAAAAGGTTATATTAAAAAATGACCCACCTCGCAGATACCAACACTTCATAAGTGGCATGAAATCAAAACACACAGCGCGCCCCTTTTTGCTATACGACCAATCAAATGCAACACAACGCCACGATTTCCGACGTTGAACATCACAGTCGGATATCTAAGATTTAAATTTTGAACACCGACTTAGGTATATTGTGAGATACACAGATAATCGTTCCATTTTGTTGGTTGAAGTGTTACGTACGGAGGATCAAAGAGAGTCAAGGAAGGTGTTAAAAGAGACAAATGCTCTACTGGTATTGATGTTAAAAGGAAGGTGCTTACTGTGTACCACCACACCCTCGACCTCCGCTGTACACTCCACGTCAAGCCGCGACCACCGCCACGTTGTGTTCAAAAAGCGTCAACGTTGCTACAGACAATAACAAAGCATTTATTCGAAGATCTAGTTGATATATCGTCTTCTGTCTGGTACGGGAGGTAATGCGATACAGTACTTCTAAAATCTGTTTCAGGTCAGGATTATTGCTTTTCTTATGAGGCGCAGAAGAAGATCTCTGCAGTCCACTACTGGTAACCTCGCAGAGAGGGGGGGGGGCTCAGTCTGGAAAGTAGAACTAAGCTCTGTCTCACTCTGTAGTCTTTAGTTTTCAGCGGGACGTTAATAAGTTGCTTTCTCGGTTGCTACTATACTGCAGTACTATGCTTCTGCCTTCTCCGCCTCAGATATCAAAATGACAAGGGTCGTTCCAAAAACATCTTAAATTGCCATATGGAAGAGTTACCAAACTATCAAATAATTTTCGTTAGCAATTTGGTACCATTAAAACCCATATCTCATGGACTATAATGACTTAAATGATATTTTATACATTTTCCATTACGTGTTGAACAATGCGACTTAGACAGTTTTTAGGCTAAATACAGAGATGTTTTCACACCAATTTATACCTTAGGCCCTTTAATAAGCTCATGCGAGTTGAAACAAAACTAAAAGAAAACACAAAATTTAGAACTCGTTGGCAAAGATTTTGGCGAAAATTGCTTATACTACGTTGCGCGTTTCTTATAATAAGGCAAAAATAGACGCTACTTT
Source organism: Architeuthis dux (assembly GCA_006491835.1). NCBI lineage: Eukaryota > Metazoa > Mollusca > Cephalopoda > Oegopsida > Architeuthidae > Architeuthis > Architeuthis dux. The sequence continues at coordinate 66,179 of VCCN01000241.1, read as the reverse complement.
TGTTCACTTTTCAACTAGCCATGGCAGAGTGCTGCCCCAACTGCATATCAGGAGTTAAAATCCTTTTCCAATGTCTCGTATCTTTTTGTCAAATTCTTGTCAAAGTCTGGAGCAGAAAATAGCATTTCCTTACCGTGATTTGAAATCACGACCAAATGATTATTAGGCGACTCTGTTACCGACTGGTCTTACATATCCTCGAATTTCTTTTGTTATGAATACGCAATGGCTTATTTCATTCTAATAACTGAATACATTTATAAAATTAACATTTCCTATCGTGATTTGAAATCACGACAAGTGATTGTTAGGCGAATCCTTTACCGACTGGGCCAAACTGAGTCATTCTAATAAATAAATATGCTAAAAAATAAAAAATATAATTTTATTTATTATACACTGACGGAAAATAAAATTGCAACACCCTGAAGGACGATGCCGATTTTGACCAGGGTACGGTATGTGCATATTAGGGGGTAGTATATATTGTGATGACATTTTCAACGTCTTCGGTCATCTTGTGACGTAGTAACACTCATACCAGTGCACCGTCTGTGTCTGTGCTTTAGACGGTGACGCATGCTGCGAAAAGGTTCAGTGTGGTGAAAGAGTCTAGTGCAAGCAGGTGTCATGCTACGGAGACGTACATGTGTCCCCTTTGTTCGTTTGTGAGGGGTCAGATTGTGGGCCTTCGATAGGCTGGATGGTCATTTCGGAGAATTGCTGCGTATGTTAACAGCAGTGGTCAAATGAACATGCATACACCCGTAGACGAGGTTCTAGATGGCCACGTAGTACAGACGCTCGCCAAGAACGACGCATTGTAAGGACAGCAGTGGCAGACCGCACAGATCAGAATAAATGTGTCCCCAGTCAACACGGACCGTTGGGTATCGTTTTCTTGCAGCAGGACAAAGGTCACGCGTGCTTCTAGCCAGACATCAACTTACGCCACAACACCGCCGTGCACGTCTCCAGTGGTGTCGCGATTAGCGCTCTGTAGTGTTTAGTGATGAGAGCAGGTTCTACTTTCATGCAAGCGATGGTCGTTTGCGTGGGTGACGTAGACCGACATCTTTCAGAGTATACTCGCCCACAACACATGGCATAATGATGTGGGGTGCCATAAATTACAACTCTCGTTTTGGGGTGGAACGTTGTCCAGCGCCAGGTACTTCCAGAACATTGTTCAACCCGTTCTGCTGCCTTTCCAGCAACACGAAGGCGATGTGCTGTTTCAGCAGGATAATTCCCGCCCACATGATGCTCGTGCTATTCAACATGCTCTGCAAGATGTTCGACAACTTTCTTGGTCGGCAAGATCGCCAGACCAGTCTTCCATTGAACATGTATGGAACATATATGGGGCATGACGCTGACTCGTTCAGTTAACCCACCTACAACTCTTGCTGAATTGAGTCAACAGGTGCAAGAGGCGTGGAATAATGCATCGCATTAAAATAACAAAAGTAGAAAGCACAAGAAAGAAAGAAAGACAGAAAGCAGACTATACAGTGTTTATAACTGATGTATACACTTCATATATATATATTTATAACTTTTCATTTCCAATAAATTATATTGCATTTCGGACAATATATTTCGTTTTAATTTTCATGCAATGATTATTTATTTTTGTTTCGGACATTTTAACAGGGATTAACTTAATTGGAAATAAATAGTTTTTATTACAAAGACAAATGTTTGACAAATGTTGACAAATGCTGTCAAAAATTGTGAACATCGTCGCAGGTTTTGAATAAAGTCTGTTCTTTTTCTTGTTGTACAATGAATAGATGGTATCTAATCCTAATTCTTTCTAAACAAACACTATTCATTACAATTCTCCTTTGGATTTCCCATTCCCCCAATCTCTTTGGAGGCTCTTCTGGATCGTTCCAAGTGCTCTGATAATAGTGGGTACAACTGCCACTTTCATCTTACACAATTGTTTCAGCAAGGTCCAAATTCTCGTTTTTTAGCTTTTTCAATCTTTATTATCATTATTTTTGTTGTTGTTATTATTGTTATTGCTGCTGCTGTTGTTGTCGCCATAGTAATTAGACCAGAAACTGTTTTGCAATTACAAAAACACATATTCAGAATACAAACACATAGGCGCGGGCATATTACATTCGTAAGTTAGTAAGGAACGCCGACTGATTTTACGCATATAAAATTCAAAGGCGTGTACATGAATCAGATAGAATTTTTGAGCAAAAGCAATCTTTCTGATTGAAATACATCTTTCGTTACAAACGAGACCAACTTTTGAAACTTAGACAAACTTTTATCCCTAACGACAGAAACACATTTATTTTTCCGTTTTTCACTTCACTTACTATTCATTTTTCGGTTTTTTGTTTTTGTTTTTGTTTTTGCTGTTGTTGTTTTTTTGAATTCTTTCTTTGTTCCTTTCTTTCTTTTCACTTGATAAAACAATACATTTATATCAAAAGAACAATTTATATCCTATCACATTAATTAAAAACTAGCTGAAAATACGCCTCACTCATACCCAATGAACCCAAAATGAAGTTTTCGGATGTCTCATTATTTGTCTCCATTTTCTTTCTGACCCCCCTCTCCTCCCTTTCTTTCTTCATCATGACGATAGTCTATTAATTAATACCGGAAGAATGTAAATTTCAAATACTTAAATACTTCTGGAAATAATGGCCAATTTTCTAACGTTTACTTGAATATACTTGAATACACTTGAAATAGGCTTGTTTGACAGCAGTTAGTTGCATCATTAAGCTTTCAGTGTAGTTGGGCTTGTTAAATTTGGTATGGCCGATATCAGAATGAAGATTATTTTTTTAAATATTGATATTCTAGGATGTGACCGTCTTTTCACTTAGGCTGTTCTATGCGTTTGCCACTCTTGCCGAGAGGAAATTCTTTCTAACACCAGAGGAAGTCTGAATTTGTTGTTTATGGCTATAGCCTCTGGTATTGCTGTAGATAGATGAAGTCAGCATTTTCTTATCAGGGCATTTTGAGCAATGAACTTCAGAAACCACTTTTCTTCTGTATTCAAGGGTCTCAATATTAAGAAAAATAGTGCACAATCTTTCAGTGTAGGATATATCTCCCAATCTCGGAATGATCTTGGTGGCTCTCCTCTGAACTCTTTCTATGGCATCTGAGTTGTACTTCAGGTAAGGAGACCATATGCAGGAAGCAAACTCCAGATGGGAACGTACCAGAGATTTGTACAGGTACAAGGTCTCCTCATCGATGAATTTAAATGAGTGTCTTATGTAGCCGAGTGTTTTATTTTCTGTATTCACTTTGTTTTGTATATGCGCAGTGAAGTTAAGTGAGTTGTCTATATAAACGCCAAGATCTTTCTCCACTGTAGTTTCCTTCAGTTTATAGATGGGTAGATAGATAGAATATTCGTTCTGTAGATGAACAGACAGATATGGGGATATATCAGGATTATGTGAAATATGTAATAACAACGCCCTTCTTAGAATCATTTTTGACAAAATATTTTTCAAATGTATTAAAAACGATTCAAAGATTTAAAAAAAACATAACCGAATATTAAGTTTCGAAAGTAGGTTAATATTTTTTATTAACTTATTTATTTTGCCTTAATTCAGGAGAACGACCTACCTGAAATAGATCACCTTATTTCAGCTTGCTATAATTTAAACATTGTTTCTCATGTGTACAGTGATGTCAATGGGTTTGGGGAACAAGGTATATGGCTAGGCTTGGTTTTGGGAACTAGGTATACGGTAATGTTTTGATTAGTAGACATTGAACATAGACAAAAGACCTGGAAATTGACAAGTAGGTATCCGCCATACCCTCTTGTACCCTCCGTTTCCGCCCCTGCATACGTACATATATCGGCCACGTTATGATTTGTTTTTTCATCTTACCTCGAATCTGCATTTAATTACACATTTGATGTAATCGTAACACAATGCGCATAGATGGGGAAATAGTAAAAAAAAAACTACCCCTCCAGATCTTTTTCATTTTGATTCAACTTTATTCTCTATAAAATTTGTGATTTAACAAAACAGAAATTAGCCTTATATCAAAAGTTATGATGCTTTGAATTTTGCTGTTTTTCGTATTTTGAATAACAATTTGCGCAAATTACCAAATTGCAGCGTGAAGCTAAACAACTGACTACGCATAGAAAAATAGTGCACCGAGCTAACTGATGTGCTTTTTTTATAGCCTAGATATGATGTTATCTTAAATTTCAAGTGAGAATCAGGGTTTTGGTTAAAAAAAAAATGATGTTTTCCTAGCATATTTTTTAACAAAAAGGTGTAAATCTCTGTAAAGATTACACATAAATTACTGTTTTGGCGCAAATATTTGTAAAATAACTCAAAATTCCCGAACGGAAGCGCACTAAAGTATATATTCTGAGGAGGTTACAATGAGAAAGAAATTAGTCTGCTTCTACTCGGGAATACAAAGTTCTGCATAAGTTTTCTCAGAAACTTCAATACTTTTTACATGTAATTTATTATATATAATCAGCCAATCATATTCCACCATTTGTTTGCTTCATTAGTCAAAGTAATTAATTTTCAATGGACACATATAGACAAAGAAACATCCATCAAGCAATATTAAAAGATGGTTGCGATGGTGCTGGTCAACAAAATGTATGGCAAATGCACATCCATGAATAATGCAGAAAGCAACATGTTCCAATATGCCATTGTACCTTTGATGCTCTCAATAGGCAATGGTCATGTGCTTTGGAAAAATGAAGCTCCAAATTCTCCTGAATCTGTACGTACCTGAATCTGTACCCGAATTTCTACGTACCTGAATATGTACTTGAATCAGTACCTCATTCGCGAGAAAGAAACCAACTAGATGATGAATCTTGTGATTCACAAAACAGATGTTGCACGAACTGAGCTCCTAACTAATGGCGTTATAGTTGAAGTAAATGGAAAAAATAGGAATATTTCTGTGTATGTTAAGGACACCATGAAGGTTTTAAAATTGAAGAGGTCCATTTCTGTGCCAAACAAAATGATGAATGTTTTTAAAAATGTATTAATCGCAATGCTACTGATACACTTCAGCTCTACCAGCAAATGGTAGATGGAAATGGTCATGTGATTAAACGGGTAGGCGACTTTGAGAAAAGGAAGGGATTGACAAAACAACCACTTACAACATCAGATCAGCGTTCAATAACAATCACGCAGTCTTGTATCAATTGTACAACCTGGTTCCTGAAGTGCTTATACCGCATAAATGCTGAATACTTTGTATGGAAAGAAAACAAAACGGTATTCGGGGAGCATATACGAAGAGGAAAGGATGGAGTGATTGAATTAATTAATAATATATTAATAATAACACTGATCTGCTTCTAGATGTCATCTGTCAAGCTGGTGCAAAGGGTGACACCTCCACTGATGGACCAAGGAAGACGGTTCTTTTCAGAAGAAGTCATCCCAACACTGAAACTCTGCATCAAGGAGACATACCAAGATAATGTTCTCCAACTTCATTTTCTGGTCAGCTGTATTCTCTGTGTTATCTCTTCACAACAGCTGATAAATACTGCTCTGTATAGAGAGAAATGCCTTGAAGCTAGTAGTATGCTTATTGCCAACAGTTTTCCATGGGCCAAAGTTAACCACGCTTTGCATGGAGTGACTCACCATTCCCCAGAACTGATAGACCTGAATAATAATCCTGGACTCGGACCTTTATCGGAAGAAGGGCTGGAATCTACCAACAAACATATCCGAAAATATTTAGAGGTCCTCGCCCGCAAAACATCCCCAGTTGAACAAATGTCCTGCATCGTCTCTTAGAACGCTCAAATCCAGCTGTGTTGCACACGCGAAAGGTGATTGCAAAGAAGCACAGAAGCGTTGTATGTCTTGAGTGCCAATCGAAGAACATACTCTCCGTGGTCACGCAAGAACTACCGCACAGTTTCAAGGAGAATATGGCACTCTAGTTGATGAAATGCTGCTGTAGATATTTTGAAAGAGTGTTTATGTATTTTATAAACTTGCTGTTTTTGTATGTATTTTAGAACACAGCTGGTACGAAATAAATTCTTAAAATTGTGAAGATTTTGTGTAATTTTCCATGCATTTTGACATTAACTTAAATGTTACTTTTTGAACCTTGTAAAGGTTTTGTAAACTTGTCTTCGGCGGCACTTGTGGTATTCTGACGTAGATTGTATCTCTACTCTGAGATATGTAATTGAAGTCGTACGCCGTAGTTGGTTGAATCGTATAATTGTTAATAATGTTAACACACTCCGTTATTTACTTTATTTCAGAACTGATCTTTGATAAGATCTAAAACTAATCTAATCTCAGATTATCTAATCCCCTCGAAGCCGTCTATCAGTCCGTATATATTTAGGGCAGCCCGTTCCATTTACAATAGTGAAAGGGTGTGCTAGCCCTGGCGCTATTCTCTCGCATAAGGGCGAATACGCGGTCCGTATTTGCTATACGCAATACAATCTTCGAAGATTCTTTGGAAAATTTCTGAAGCTAAGAAAATAGTTTTCACGTGAACTTACAGAATCGAACATCGATTGATGTTTAAACATTAAATATTTAAATACGTCAACAGTCAAAATTCCCAAAGAACTTTACACTGGTGCCAAACATGGTTGTCGTCAGAGCGGGATGGAATCACCAATCATATTTAACATTACTTAGATTTTGTATTGTGTTGCGCAGAGAAGGCAGTTATAGAGAAATATCCAAACACGGGTCTGAAATATTCCTATAGAATTTCTAATCACTGTTCTAGTCGTGAACAACGTTCAATCCATGGTCTTACTGGCACTGAACGGTTACGAATGCTTCTGTATGCCGATGGCATCGTCTTGTTATGTACAAATATCCATGAATTGGAAGATATTGCAAGAATATATGATGAAACCTTTACCAGGTATGGATTGATGATTTCAACAGATAAAACTGAGACATTGGCTTTTAACATGACTGAAGAAGTAGCATAAATTAACTAGCTCCTATTATTAATTATATCTGACTCCAATAAAAAGTTACGGTAAAACAATAACAATGATAAGGGCGTAGTAGCGTAGTAATCTCTCTAACAGTGAAGCTGTAGTAGTAGCAGTAGTAATAGTGCATATAGTAGTAAGCTTTAAGGGTCTGACTGCCCGTAAGTAAAGCTAGCGTGCTGATGAGACTAGAGAAAGAAAAGGGGTAATGTTAAAAATGCACATAAGACAAATCTTTCTTTCTCTGCCTGTTTTGCAGTAGTAAAAGGAAATGAAATAATAGCATACATGTGCAAGGAATGCTGTTTGCATATGTTAAACAAAATGCAATGTGAAATAAGGAAATACAAAATACGCTGCAATGATAATAAATATATTTATTACAGGACGTAATAACAAAAAGTAGTTCTCAGCTCATGAGAAGAAAAAGGAAGGATGCATTTTAAAGTGTTCGGTTTACTACTTAGTAAGTGTCCTTAGTTGAAGATGTTAGGAAAGATAGTTTGTGTGCATGTATGAATGTGTATGAATGCGTACGTACGTAGTCGAAAGTTGGAACCGTCATATTTGTCTAAACGACAAATATTGACTGAACAAAGATTAAGAATTGCTGGTTTACTTATAGTAAGAGGTGAGTGGTGGTGTGTGGCTGGTCAAAAATATCGTCCGGTGAACTGGGTATCGTCAAAAGTCCAAGATGGAAATGTAAGTTGACAAGCTACATGATTTTGCTAGTCTATGCGTCTGCAAAGCATATTAAATTCGAGTCGAGTACGGATTTCTCATATCCTGAAAGACGAGATAACCCATTTTCTCGGAACAAAAATCTGGTTTGTTGCAAATGAAAACTGAGTCAAGTGGATTCCACTCGCTGACCGTATGCGTGAGTGCAAAAATAATACGCATGCGTCCGCCACAGAAACACTCCTTTAACGAATGTCCGAAAGTTTAAATATCTAAGGGATACGATCACAAATTATAAAAATATAAAATCTGTGAATAATGTCCAATCAGGTGATAAACGTACAGCAAGTGATACTAACACAGAAAATCATCGAACATCAAGTAACCATGAAAATTATCTGACATTTAGAATACCATCTGCTTTCCAGAAATGGAACGAATTAAAACACGTCCTGACTAATCAAAGAATAAAGATGTCAACAAGAATAACATTTTTAGAGGCATGTGTTCGATCCCGACTACTATATAGTGTACAAACATGGGATATGAAAAAACATGAAAAGCTTAAACTAGAGAGCATGGAAACGTCGTATGAACAACAAATATAACAAGAAGGAGTTCAATTGTCCGAGAAAACTCTTTGAATGTTAATGACCCTTCTCACAATTTTAGACAGTACTTATTTTTTATTCATCGATCAGCTATCACGCCATTTATCTAATTATACGACTATCAACAGTTCAATCTCTCGGTATATCAATCCATCAAATTATAATTCCATCTGCCACGACAGGAACGTCTGCAAGTTTTCAGCGTTATTCAATCCATTTTCTCAATTAGTTGCTTTGCTGGTTTGCCCTAATCTTCTCCCCTTGAGAAAATACAACCTGACAGGTTAGTCCGCCATTATTTCTGCATGACGTCAACGTGAACCAGATTTATATATACATTAGTTCAGGAAATCTTTGTCTTCATGTGTGAATATAGATGTATTATAGACACTAATACAAAATGTTAGCCCAACTACGGTGAACTAAAGATTAATGTAGTTTTGTTTAATACGTACGACTTCGCACAGTCTTTATTTTGGGATCAAGTTTACATCAGGCACCTTGAATACTATCGAATCGAAAAGGGACACATTTTGCCTCGGTTACTGATTGACTGTACAATTTAAACTCTAATAATCGCTATAAAAGCCAAAACCTAGTTTTACGAAGAATTCTATTCTAGCATAAAAAAAACTTATTTTTACGGGAGAAAGTATCTTAGTAACTTCGAAGATTTGTTAGTTTAAAAAAGAAAACAACCTATTTTTTATCGAATGTAAATAACTTCGAACACATCGGTGTCGAGGCAAAATGTGTCCCTTTTCGATTCGACAATTTTTAGGGTGCCTAATGTAAACTTGATCCTTATTTTGTAACCAATTCTTTTTAAAACTATACAAATTTGTTTAATATGGTTTTATAAAGGCATCAGCGTACTGTATCTTACAAGAAATACATAGAATTTATGAATAATAAAGTTACTGTTCATTAATTCATACAACGCTGATGTCATTTTGGGGGACTCAATTAATCGCCTTAATGAAGGGTCGACTGCACAAAAGTAACCAGGCCTTCAATTTCTGATAGAAACGTTTCTATCTGTCGATTAATGTCGCGAATGGGGAACCTTTCTTAAAGCGATGATTA
>VCCN01000241.1:20468-38221 GCA_006491835.1 Architeuthis dux | reverse complement strand
TACGAATGTGGATTAATAAGTCTGTAGCCTGATATAATTATCAGCTGCATTTTGATCTGAAGTGTTCACTGTATGATGTTCGATCAATGGGGTTAATGGAGAAGCAGAGATCTTTCATCATTAGGCTAAGGACTTATTGACTTACCTGCGTATATATAATATATGTGCGTTGATTTCTAAACATGAATGCATACACACGTATAAAAGACCATGCACAAATTGTAACATCAAGAAATAAAGAATATGAAGATTGGAGTTAATTGTGATGAACAAAATAAATTTGAATGTCGAGAATATTTTAAAGTAAATTTACATTTAATATACATTTAATATACAAACACGGATGCGTGAATACACAGAAAAACATTAACCTACATACATTGTATCTACAACGCAAGGAGACAAGTGACAGTTCCGAAGTCAGAAAAACTCCGACAGTCAGGCTGAACTGTGGTTAGGCAGAACGTGAACATCCCGTAGTTGGTAGAAGACTCAGCTGGCTATAGAGTTCTACCGACCCTTTGAAGGAGAATCAGGACAGAATGGCTGTCTGCAACTTTGATCACAGATTTCCATGATAGTGCGGCTGTCTGCAACTGTAGGCGCAGATCCTCATGATCGCTGCAACTTAAGTACAGACCCTGGACACTCCTACATTTACCAGATGTGCGCTGACTATGGGATTCTGCTGACCCCGTCAGGGCAGTGACCCGACAGTATATCTGCCTGAGTAGATTCGAGCCCAGATCCAAATCACGCCCTTACGCAAAAAGAAAAGAAAGATAATAAGTCCACTTCTACTTATGAAGTTTTAACTTAGAAAGAGTCCACAGTCAGACCACCACCCACTCAGTGGATTCTTATTATGTGTAGCTCCCCCAACCTCCTATTGTACTGAGATACAATTTCTTTGGCATTGAAGAAATCCTACTTTTTGCGTTTCACAATTAAAACAGTGAAGGTAATGGGCGGGTCCATCACTCTGGCCAGGGTCATAAAAACCGTAAATTCCTTTCACCAAGGCATATTCAAGACAACCCAACCCGTGTTAGCAGCTTAAAGATAAGTTGACACTTTTACTCTTTTATTAGTTTAAAAATTGCATACTGAATACTAATCCATCCAGCTATTAATGTATGTAATATATTATTGATATATATTTATTAAAGAAGACACCGTTCGAGTTGTAACCAAGTAATTTGTTCTGGTCCGATTTTAAGTGGTAATAACATTTTCCAACTTGGTCTCAGGAGCAAATGTATATGAGGTGTGAAAAAAGAAATGTGACTGAGCCTGCTGGTTATGTGACTCACTAACCTCACACCAATGAATCACAGTATAGATTTGCCATCCACCAAGTCTTCCTGCCCTTCTCTGAACCGCTTGTGCCTCTCAAAGATACGAGCACGTCATACACTTCTTTCAGCATGGCCAGGCACTCTGTTGGACCCCCCCCCCCCAGTTTAGCCAAGAACTTGATATTGGTGTTTTGCTCCAGACTTATAGCGTTCCAGAGTGCACTTCACGGGAGTTAGAAACCCACCTGGGAAAATAATTATAATTGGTTAATAGAATCCAGACTGGGTATATATAGTGTTCAGATGTTGCGTAATTTTATAATGTAATGAATTACTGTGAGTCGCGTAATCAGCAGCTTCAGTTTCGTTTCATTTTTGCCACACCTCGTATTCACACCGGTCAAACAATACATTGAATAAAAACTCTAAAACTGACATCGACCAGTTCAAGAATAAATAAATCATAATTTTACATGGGCTGATGGCAGTCTATGCCGATTTGGGGCCGAGAATACACTTAACTAAATTTAATTCAAGTTCGTCTTTGTTTCGTGCGCCAACCAATGAATGCTTCTCATTCTAATAAATTCATTTATAACGATTTTTAACGAATAATCTTTATTAATGGCAATGAACTCTAATTAACTGTAAGAAAAATCAAAATGCAAAAACCTTTTTAGCAGACATGCTGAACATCTTCCGGAGGCACTCTCAATTATTGAGACCCGGCTACCAAAAAATATTTGTCTGCCCACAATGAACAAAAAAGTTGAAGATCCTTGTTTTGTGGAGAATTTAGTCCGGGTAGGCGGAACAATAACTGAGCAGTTCATCACAAACGAAACATTTCATTTAGATTCATTAATTCAAAAGTTTAACAAACAGGAAATTGCCAGGCCATCTGGTTACGCAAGAAAAACTGTGAACTAAGCTGTTCTCTTCTTTCTTCTTTCCTCTGGGCAAGGGATACGTACAATGGCTTCGAACTGATGATCCTTTTGTTCATATGCATAATAGCCTTAGCGGCTTCTTCCGGCTTTGAGAAACAGACGAAGCCAAAGCCCTTCGAGTGGCAATCATGCATCATCACTTTAGCACTGGTTACTGTGCCGTACTTAGAGAAATGGTAGCGCAATGCTTCATCATCGACAGAATCGTCCAGATTCTTGACGTACAGATTGGTGCCCTGCAGACGATCCACTTTTTTCTTACCTCCTTGGACGTAATCCCGTCGGAATTTATCTTTCAAGAATGACTCCCTTTCCCGTTTTGTTTGAGCCCGACTTACATACAGTTGACGACCATTAATTTCTTTACCGTTCATCTCGTCCACTGCCTTCTCAGCATCATTTGTCTTATCGAAGCTTACGAATCCGAATCCTCGCGATTTGCATTTGGAATCTGTAATGACCTTGCAACTGGTGATAGTACCGAATTTTTCAAAAAGAGATCTAAGTGAATCATCGTTTAGGTTATCGGCAAAATTTTTCACGTATACGTTGGTAAATCCTTCATCGGTACTTCGTATCCGGTCTTTGCGTGGAATAAACTTACCAACAAACATTTTTTTGCCAATCAGCAACATTCCGTTGGTCTTTTCGATGCAATTCTGGGCGGCTTTTTCACTGGCAAAATGTACGAAGCCATAACCTTTCGATCCCTTTTCATCCATGACAATCTTGCTTGACAAAATGGGACCGAATAGAGAGAAAGTATCATACAAAGATCTATTACTAATACTTTTATCCAAGTTTTTGATGAAGACATTTCCCACTCCAGATTTGCGAATTGCTGGATCTCGCTGCCAATGCATTATTCGGATTGGGCGACCCATCACGGGCTCAAAATTTAATATTTCCATAGCTTTTTGAGCCTCGTTCGGTTGTTGAAAATTTATATAGGCATACCCAAGCGATCGTTTTCTTACTAAATCACGGCATACTCTGATAGAAATGATGCAACCATATGACGAAAATAATTCGTATAGCACACTTTCTGTGACATGTGGATGCAGATCCCCGATGTACAACGATGCCATCGGGTGAGGTACTGTTGCGAGGTTCATTTAGCCCAAAGTTATCCGTTCTCACAGTGTTTCTTAGACTTAATTAGTTAAAATCCTGTGGATAAGACAAGATGGGTTTTAGTTATGTTATCTCTCCTGGCGATCATTAATAAAACTGATTGTATTTTGAATTAAACTTCTGCGTTCAAAACACATTATTGTAAAAATATTCTCACGTCGCGGACACGTATAACGCGCGATGTTACTACCGTTTGTCTTTTAAAGGACGTCATTCAAACTATTAGATAATTCTGCATTTTCTAAACTTAGTATTATTATTATTTACTTGCTTATGTTTTATGTTATCGTTTAAATCTTAAAATAGATTTGTAATTATATTCATATACTTTACTCGTATATCGCACCAAAAGAATCTTCGATGTGAAATATAATCGAAGGTTATTTTCTGTCATTATTTTAAACCATAAAACCGCTAATGGACGTGAGGAATTATTTCAAAATTTGAAAGTGATTACACTAAAAAGAAAAATATTGAAGCCTAACGGTGTCTTTGTATGAACATTTTTAAACAATTTAAATATTTTCCGGTAAGATTAAAATCTGTTGTGTTGTCTTTCTTCAGAATCAATACTTTACAACATTCTTAAAGTTTATTCATTTAAATTTTGATTTTGAAGTATACCTGAATAAGTACAAGATCGACTTGAAAATAAAAGGCGTTTTCTCCTGTGACCCTCTTCAGTATTATATCGGATTTCCCTTAAAAAAAACTTCAAGGAAATAATTAAACAGGAAATTAAACTTTCCGTCTGAGAGAGGGAAAGCGTACACCACCAGACGGCCAATAAAAGACTGGTTTACGAATTCAATGGCAGTTCGGCGCTAAACAATCTTCTGATTACCTGACCTGTCACTATATTCATATGCTCATACAATCTACAATACTCAAGCGATATAAAAAATTCAACATTGAACAAGAAATATCCTGGAGACGATAAGTTAAATACATTTCTATTCATAAGAGAATGCAAATCAGTTTCAACATAGATAAATGTCACTCTCTACATTTGGGGGCAAACAACAAAAAGCATCAGGATACCATACCCAAACAAACTAATACAGTATCCGGAAACAAATACAAGTCATATAACTACACATTCCACAACATAACACAAGTAACCGAAGAAAAGGATCTAGGGGTGATAGTGGATGAACAGCTAAACTTCAATAAACATAGAGAAGAAAAAAATCAATAAAGCAAACCAGATGCTTGGTGTAATCCGAAGTACATTCAAATATATGGACACCACTATATTTAAACGGCTTTACAAAACCCTGGTCAGACCACATGTAGAATATGCAAGCATTATCTGGTCTCCACACACCCAAACATACCGAGACATGTTAGAGAGGTTGCAGAGGAGAGCTACGAAACTGGTGCCACAACTAAAAGACTTGCCATATGAAGACAGACTCAAAATACTACAGCTACCCACTCGATACACATCTACAAAATGTCACACCGCATGGTAGAAATGGACGCTGGTACTCACTGTAAGATGTGCATACAGAGCAAACTCATGCTACAGAGAACACTAAGAAAAACAAACAGAGTGCACAGTCACAAATATCAGATACACCACCACCCTGGTATTAGAGATAAATTATTGACATCAAGATCCCTTTCATACTGGAACTTCCTTTCAGACGAAACATGTTCAAAAACAACCTATCAAAACAACAAAAAAAAAACTAGCTTACCACACAAGTACCGACATTTCTAAAATAATCATACCTTAATTGCCAACCCCTTATTACATATGTTAGATGTATCTTCAGTTGGTACTCTTTATGATAACTTTATAACATGTTTTATAATGTTGTTTCCCGATTTAAGATCGGCGTCCACTTAGGGCTTTATTTGAAAGAAGTCTGAAAGGTTATCCTTAGATTACAATATCTACTTATGTAATGAACAGCGTGATTTGTGTCTGTTTCTCTGTCCGTAACGATGAACTCTTCCACTTAAAGGTAACAATTTTACTGATAAAAATATATCCTAACCACACTTTGAAACAATAGACTTTCTCACTGAAACGAGTTGAATAGTTTCTTTTCCAAAAAACAATTATATTATAGATATTCAAATATATCCCTGAATATTTTCACGGATTGACTAGTAAATAACTAAAAGCATGGTTACTGCTTACAGAAACAACTTCAGGCATTAAAGCATATTCTCACCCATCATTTCTAGTGCAAGTGATGGAGCTACACAATCTTGTGATAAAGCTATTATCTTCTATTTAGAGCTGAAAATTCTTTTTTTAATCACTTCCATCCCGGAGGCGTCCGGGGAAGATGTGTTTTTTATTTTTTAAATTTGGTGAGGATTGTTCTTGTCGTTGTGTTGTTTTTGTTACAGTAGAAAAAAAAGTCAACTCCAGGTTTAGACTAGAGTTTGACAATTATTTATTTCCTCAACATTTTAATAGTGTTTTTATTATGCTACTAACAACTAACAACTATAGATGATAATAACAAAGTAAAGAAACAACATTTTGGGATGGTTTACATTTCCCTCGGGACGGTTCAAATTGTTTTTGTAGTTTTTGGTAGTGAAAAAGGGTAGTCTGTAGCCCTGGTGTGTGTGTGTGTCTGTGTGTTTGCGTGTGTGTGTGTAGGGGGTGCATACGCACACAGGTGTAGAGCGCAAGCTGGTCTCTACAAGGTGGGTTAATTGTAAAGGAATTAATAAAGTTAAAGAGGGTTACTAATTAAAGTTGAAGTAGGATATGTAATGAATGGTGAGGCAGGGGGGTGTTACTTGGGTTTGTAGAAGAATGAGTACCGTTTCTACAGTTGAAAGCGATGTCAAAAATGGTCACCACGTGGAGCTGGTAGTAGCAGCAGGAAAGGTCAAGGGGTCAAAAGAGGAAGGACCGTAAAAGACCGTATGGTTTTTGGCGGTAAAATCGAACAAAGCAAAAAGAATGAAAAACACAAAAGCGTCGGGTTTAAAGTTTAAACAGGCCATGTTTAATAAAAAATAATAGGGGTAAAAGGAAAAAAGGAATATATGCATATTGTAATTTGTTTTTGGGGAGATGATGGCGAAAAGAAAAGAAAAGAAAGAAAGAGGGACTTTTGCCTCTAGCCATTTTTCATATTCCGAAATGTATTTTGTGAGACGGCAGTGTTAGTTATAAAAACTAAATTATGTAGGCTATTAGAGCTCTTTAATAATGTGTCTGCTCTCACAAAAGAAATCGGTGTTAGGTGAAAAGGAGGGCTTCTGACAGAAAGTAGAGAAAATGCCGGGCATGAAGGAAATGGTTTTTGGTCAGGAAGACTTTTAAGGGTTGCTCCGCTAAACCTGACTTTTACCAGAAACTATA
The DNA here is from genome assembly GCA_006491835.1 of Architeuthis dux. Lineage (NCBI taxonomy): Eukaryota > Metazoa > Mollusca > Cephalopoda > Oegopsida > Architeuthidae > Architeuthis > Architeuthis dux. The sequence goes on along the minus strand of VCCN01000241.1, from coordinate 31,499 downwards.
TTATAGATGGTCGTTAAACATTCTCGGAAGGGCCTGTGAGTGAGGCATTTATTCCTAGTTTTGGCGAAAAGGAATGGAGAAAGGATGACCAAAGATTTTAGGTAAGAGGGGGGATGTTTTACGTGCCAGAGAAATAGACACGGGCTAAGGTAGCGCTGTAGTGAAAACAGGCTACGAAAAGGCGATGAGAATTAACAGACAAGGGTTTTTATAGGCGTGTTGACGTCACGCAAAAAGGGAGCTAATGATTAGTTGCGTACTTCATAGGGGTCAGAGCTGGCCCTTGTCGAAGTGACAAGACCAGTTTGCTATTCTAAACCCTATTTTGGTACTTTGTGAAAAGTGACCGCTACACAGGATTCTTAACAGGGCATCCCTAAAAATATTTTAGACATCCAAACAACCTTTTTGTATGTTAAACTAGACCTAGTTACAAATTATTTTGAGTTGCAAGTTTTCTGAATCTTTTTTGTTTATGGGGGCAAAACCCCCTCTGATGAAGTGATCATATATGGTGCCTCGCCCAAAAAGTGACCAAAAATATTAAAAAATTAAAAATTAAAGTAGAAAGTTAAATAAAACATAGAATTAAAGAATAACATTCAATATAATGAATAGATACAAACAAATTGATATTGACAAAAAGAAATAACACCTCCAGGTTGACTTGAAAATTTTATTGTGCAGACCAAAAACAGGCTAATGTAATGGTGTGTGGTATGCCTGAAAACAGTTTCTGTCTTTGTTCAAGCACAAGTGTACTTTGCAAAGCTTGCCGACCACATTGGTGTGGATTATGTTGTCTTTGTGCCTACAAAATTTGCATGGCTGACGGGTCCTCAGGTGATCATATATAGTCACTTGAGCCATAAAGGGTTAAGAGTTTTTCAAAGTTTTAAAGATTTCCAAACACATCAGAAACTTACATTTTTGCTTCGATAAGTCCAATGGCGTAGTGTGGGAACGCAGGGCTGCCCACTCTAGCGAGCGTAGCGATCCGGTGAGCGAAGCAACTCTCTACAACTGGGGGGTCATGGGGTGTGTTTTAGGGGTACCTTGATTCAATACATAGCTGCAATGCACCGTTTCGGCTAATTCGAGGGTACGAACAGAATGAGCAGAATGTGAATGTTAGTAGTATATAGATAGTGAGGGAACGCCGTTCCCAACTCCCAAATAAAGTAAGGGGACGCCGTTCCCAGGCGTTCCCTTACTGCCCTACACCGCTGGATAGGTATTGCATAATGCTTAACTATGAATGTAAAATGAGCCAACCTTTTTTATCAAATCTTTTGCTATTACTATACAACAGTACATTTTAATATGGGGTAGCTTTTCCCTTGTTTTCTTTTTCAGAAAAGCTGTCCGATAATACAGTGTGCTGCGTCAGTGTTTTTCCATTCATCTCTGACCGCTTCCCACAGCTGGTCAGTGTTCCCAAATTTTCTCCCAACCAGTTCGGCCTCAATATGAGCCCATATTTCCTCTATGGTGTTGAGATCTTTTACATGATGGAAAACGCTTGACTCATTTTTCTTTTGCCTAGGAGTGCAACGACTGCACATAGTTGTTCGTCTGTTAAAGATATTAGTTATCCCAAAGGAAATCATTAACAATATCAGATTCGCTTTGACAAATAAAAGTCGGTTAAAAGGCTTGTGAAAAAAATTCCAGTTGAGTTGAGATAATGGTTTGAAGAAATAATAATGGCTCAAATAAAATCAAACTCAAAGGAAGTAGCTCTTTCAATTACATGTACATTTTTATGTAAGTTGGTGATATTTCCTGCAGAATTACTACGCGGCACATGAGAAACTCCATACGAGTGAGTTACAGAAGGTTTCCTCTACAGAATTTTCTGAGATCTTGGAATGATCTAGGCCAGTGGTTCCCAACCTTTTTCAGTCATTCCCCACCTTTGCCAATAAGATTACTAGTAGTCCACCCTTCCATTTAAGTAAGTTGCAACAGAGAATAATTTCAAATAATTATTTTATTTTGCATATAATTAGACAGCTTTATAATAAGAATATTTCTATAAGTTTCTCTAAAAAATAGCCTCATCATAAGAAAGTTCTCATTCAAAATTGAATTCATCCTGAAAATCTTATTGAAATCTGCCTATTAGTATATTTTTGTGAAATTTTAAAGTTTGTGTGAAAATGGGCTGTATTTTCCCGATGCAAATTCTCATGGTTTATCGACTTTTCTTTTTATCTAAATAGTCTTATTCCCCTCTTGGGAGAATCCCACCTCCCCGATTGAGAACCACTGATCTAGGTTAAGGGCGTTAACTAAGGGAAGAATCGATTTTTAATTACATACAATGAATAAGGGTTGGGGGTCCAAATGAACATTTCTTTTTGGAGGGGGGGGGGTTCCAAATGGAAAAATTCATTTTTACAAATAAATTCGTGAAAACGAAAACAAATTTAAACATCAATGTTTTTACTAATTTATGATTATGTAGCGGGTACTTTCTTAAAAATACCAAAATAGGGCTAGAAGTATCAAGCTGGCTTAATCACCACGATGAAACCAGCTCTGATCCATATGAAATACGAAACTTAGAATTAGCTTCCTTTTCCCCGTGACGTCAGCACGCCTATATAAACCCTGTTTTTACGATTCTCCAGGCGATGCTTAGTCTGTTCCCTGCCTAGGGCTCAGTGCTTCACTCGCCCGTGCCAACCTCTTCTTGGAAGGTTAAACCCCTCTTCATTCACTTATTATCATTGTCGCCTAGGGCTCACTTTTTAATATGGGCATTTCTTTAAATGCCAATATTTCTTTGCTTCAAAATCTTTGGTTATTTTCTCCATTCCTGTTCGCCCAGACTAGAAATAAACACCTCAAATATAGGTTATTCGAGATATACGATGACCATCGATTACTTTTAGATTCTACTCCAGGCTAGCAACACTATCCTTTTCAATACCGGTATATATTTTTTCCTTTCTGTCATATGCCGTTTTCGTTCTTAACCGATTTCTTTGCCTCGATAAACATATCTTTCGGTGCATGTATCACCAGATATCACGGTACATTTAAACAACCTCTCTATCACATACAAATCCATTTCGGTACGTAAAAGCCGGCTAACGACAAAAAAGAAATCTACTTACCTTCACTTTTCATTCTGCACTCACAACGATCTCTCTTAAACATCGTACGATTTTTCATTTATTAGCATAATTTCATTTCTATCTGACGCCTTTGTTCATTCTTTACACTTTTTTTATCATGATCGTTTCTTTTGTTTCGTATTTGCCCACCAAAATCTAAAATGGCCGATAACATTTCTTCTTCCTCATTTTTGACCACGTGACCTACTTTCTCCCTCCCACTTCCTCATCCAGTGAGAACAGTCACTATTGCTACTGCTACTATTGCTCACCACAGCAGCTATACTCTCGTGCTACAATTTCGACCGATACTTTCAAATCGAGAACCCATCTACATTCTCATTCAACTTGAATTAACTCCTTCTCCCCCTTGCTAACAACATTCACACCATCTTTACATCTTTGCCATAGCAACCTCCAATCTTACAATTACATGGGATTATCTGGGTTTTTTTATTTATGAAATTTCTTTATCTAGATATCTAAAAAATATTTTTTGAATCGTGCTTTTCTCGAGCAGGGGGTGTCCGGACACCCTGGACACCTCTGGACCCGCGCCTGACATATGAATTGACGGATAATATCCCCTTCTTTCATAGATTAAAATATTCTTTTCTGCGGTTAAAATCATGATACTTTATTCCAAAATTCCGTATTGAAAATTATTGATGGAAATCTAAACAATGAAAGAAAAAAATGAAAGAACCACTTCACTTCACTTTATTTCACTTGTGTGTGTGTGTGTGTGTGTGTGTGTCTGTCTGGGATTAAGGACACATCTACTTTTTTCATTGGTTCGGATTTTCTCAGAATTATCCAACCAGAAAAAAAAAGAATTTGAAAAACAAAACAAACAATGCACAAAACGTATATTGGAACGTTTCTTATTTTCTTTTATTTACTTCACCCTGCAAAAAACAGCTCAAGGAATTCTGGGAATCATCCAACCAGAACCCTAAAAAAGTCATGTGACTTTAAGGATCAGCAGCAAAATATTCACTCTTTTCTCTCCAAGATGGCGGATTAGACACACCCTTTTACAACGGCTGGGTCTTGAAGCCCAGCCATATTGTTACTCAATAGTGTGTGTGTGTGTGTGTGTGTGTGCGTGTGTGCATTGATTTTTTGTGTTGGACCATGCTGAATTGTAATTAAGTCTTAAGTTATTTTTCTTTCAATTTACCCCAAAGATTTTTCTTCTAATTGTAATTAATAGGTCATGGCATTCTTCTAATGACGACGATGTAAGCTCATAAAAAAGCCAGCCTCGTACACCAGATCTATTAAAGGTGTGGTCCCCCTGACGCGGCCAACAACAGCATAAATGAAATGAATTAGACAAAAACATTTCAGTAGTCCATGAACGAAATTCGTTAGATAAAACCTTTTAGAAACGAAATTGAGTGTATTAGCCACTTATACGTGACTTTAGTTGATTTATCATCTATATTCCGATATTGTTACTCAATAGTGTGTGTGTCTCTGTGTGTGTGCATTGATTTTTTGTGTTGGACCATGCTGAATTGTAATTAAGTCTTAAGTTATTTTTCTTTCAATTCACACCAAAGATGTAAGCTCATAAAAAAGATAATGGATGGATACCCCCCCCACACACACCGCAAGAATATTGTCAATATTAAACCGGTCCGCTGTGCATAAACGTTTGGCGACCTCTGTAGTACAGGAACAGCCGCAGATTCGCTGTTGGAAGTTGGAAATGAGGTGCAATCTTTTTCCCCAAATGAAAAAGTTAAAAACTGTTGAAAAAATACATGTGTCTATGTGTCTAATCCGCCATCTTGGAGAGAAAAGAGTGAATATTTTGGAAGGGGGGGGGTCTGCTGATCCTTAAGGTCAAGTCACATGACCTTTTTGGGGTTCTGGTTGGATGATTCTCAGAGATTCCTTAAGCCCAGAGCTTTTTGCAGAGTGAAGTAAATAATAAAAGAAAATAAGTAAAATTCCAATATCCGTTTTGTTCATTGTTTGTTTTGTTTTTCAAACTCTTTTTCCGTTATTTTTCAAGAACTAAACAGTTAAAGCGTGAAACGAATTAGTATGGAATTTAAAAACAGTCAAATGCTTCCTTTGTTTATCAGAAAGGACAACGAACTTATGGACATGGGGTCATACACACATGATGGTGAATATTAGGAATATCTAGTATATGAGCTTTGATCCAAATTGATTTTTAATATACTATAAAAATGTAAAGACAATAGCAAATTTTATTATCCAATCTCGTCACAAGTTGACCAAATAAAAGTACAGGAAGACCTGGATAAATTAATGTTATGGTAAAAATGGTTATTAGTTTTTAATGAAGATAAATGTAAGGTGTCACGTGTAGGGAATATAAATCCATGTTTCGATTACAGCAGGGGCGTACTTAATGATCTTTATTAGGGAGGGTGCAGGTCTCTAATTTGCCGACAAAGTGGGCGTGCAGGTCGAATAAGGGAAGAAATCAATGTTGCCAAGTATGGTTTGTTATTTATAGCTAAAACTGTCTTTAAACTGGCTAAAATCGGCTAAATTTCATATATTTTAGATGTTATACATATATACTCATTTAGAGCCTATTCATCAAATAAAATACCTATATACTAAAACTCCAGAACAAATTATTAATAAAAATTGTACATTTACTATTATTAAACTTGCCAGATTTAATCGACTATCCTAGGTTTTTATCAGCTGAACTGGGAAAAAACCCAGCCAGATTTAGCCGAAAATGGCTAATTTGGCAACGTGGAAGAAATTTACTGACAGAAAGAGCATTGGGGGGTGCGGTACCCACTGCACACCCCATTTGGTACTCCCCTGGGTTACAGTATCAATGGAATATTGTAAATGATGAAAACGGACTTGGTGTCGTAATCACTGATAAATTATAATTTTCCAAATATATTGCAACAGCTGCTGCTAAGGCTAATAGAGTACTGGTCACCGTACTTGGAAAAGGATAAACATCTTTTAGAAAAAGTTCAGAGGCCTGTAACCAAGTTAGTACCTGAATTACAAAATATGAATTATGATAATAGGTTTAAAGATTTAGGCATGGCCTCTAAGAGAGGGTTACAGCCGGTCCCTCGAACCGAAGGGACCTGATTCTAGAAATTCTTGGAACAGGCAAGCTAGTACTTGGTGATCCCATGGGTAAGCCAAACTTTTGTTTGTAGTGTTTCTCACTGAAGGTGAAAAAACACTGGTTGATTATTAGTGTGAAGCTTTTGATGATTTTGTTGATGGACAGGGCTAATTTTGTTTGGGATTTAATGAGGTGTTTTTTGAGTTACAGTTGTAGGCATATCTACTGGGATGTTGGTGTACGTCTAGGCTGGCCATTAGTTTGTCTTTCATGTCTATGTTTGTCTTTCATGTTTATTTTTTGTACGAAGTCTCCTGGGTGTGTGGCTGATAGTGCATAGTAGTGGTGTAAGGTTTTGGGCTATGGCCCTGGCTATGATGTGAGGTGCACTTCCTATTCCTGATATAATGGGCCTTATGGGGATGTCGGGTTTGTGGGTTTTGGGTAGGTCATAGAGTCTGAGTAAGGTGGGGTGGTATTCTATCAATTTGGCCCATGTTTTGTTTTCGTTTTTCAGTATCTTTCTAAGGGATTTGTTGAAGTTATTGGTTTCCTTGTCGATGAGTGCCTTGTTAGTCTCTTCGTATGTGTTGGTGTCGTTCAGTAAGGATGTGATCTTATGGGTGTGTGTGTGTGTGTGTGTGTGAACATCGACAAGGAAACCAATAACTTCAACACATTCAGAAGTTGATCCATATTATCAAAAACATCTAGAATCCAGATTGGTTAAATGTTTGACCATACCTTTTAAGGGTCACGCGTATGTTTTCCCATTTGTTTTGAGGGTCACGCACATGTGTTAACACTGACTAATTTGTCAATTCAAAAATCTAAATTTGTTTCGTTTAATCTTTATTCGTACTCTTTCGTAAATTTAAATTAAAAATCTTTATTTGTGTCGCTAAACTTCGCAACATTCTAGATGTTTTTCGATATTTAATTTGGGATGCTAAACTAGCAAGATTCTAGATGTTTTTAGATATTTAATTTGGGATGCTAAACTTCGCAAGATTCTAGATGTTTTTAGATATCTAATTTGGGATGCTAAACTACGCAAGATTCTAGATGTTTTTAGATATCTAATTTGGGATTTATGCTTTTAAATATCTAGAATGTTGCATCCCAAATTAGATATCTAAAAACATCTAGAATCTAAGGAAGTTTAGCATCCCAACTTAAATATCTAAAAACATCTAAAACAGATAGTGTTAAAAGTTGCATCAAATATTTTAAGGATTAAAACAGATCATAGACAAGAGCAAAATGTTTGGTCTTTCAAAATAAACTATTTGGTCTATTTAGATGAAGCGAGAACCCACTGATAAACTCGGAAATAGCAAATGACCTGGTAGATCACTATGTTGGGTGACTGAATAAAACATTTATTTGTGAAAATAAATGTTCCTTTTTAAGTTGTCAAACTGATCAGAACGACTCTATTCTCTCTCTATCCAACCAACCCCCAAACACCCTCTCTGGCTCATTCCACATTACGTGGTTTTGTGGAAATATTTTGCCACATCACATGGAAACTGTGTGTTAGATGGAATTGGTGGTTCTGCTAAATCACTTGTTAGAAAAAGAGTCATGAGTAAAAGTGCACGTGCAATGGTAGTGCAAAGTTGAGAAGATTTCTACAAAGTTGCACAAGAGGTTATGAAGGGGGGGTGACAGTCCTTCATATTAGTGAAAGTGAGGTTTCAGAGTTTGTGAAATCCAGCCAACCATGGGAACATGTAAAAGATGCTGCAGGCATCAGCAAGATGCATGTTCTTGCTAGTAGTAATGGTTCGACAGTGGAAATGTACAAGACAAATATGGATAAGGAACCATCAGAAACTGTCGTGTATGAAGTCGAGGACCCAGGAAATAAACTTCATGTCTGTGAATGGGCTTTGGTCTCTTATGATAAGAAAAGATTTCCTGGTGAAGTGGTTTCTGTTAGATCTGATGTTAAAGTTTCTTTCCTGGAACCTTCCAGAAAAGGCAAATGGTATTGGCCAGAGAAATCTGACATCGCATACAGGCCAGAACATGTTCTGGGCAAACTGAGTCCACCAGTTCCAGTAGATATGGTAGATGCTAGAAGCAATGAAGGTTCTTTCTTAATTTCATTCTGAAATTATGCATTTACCCATAAGAACACGGACCCATTTCTACTTGAAGGAACATTATGTGGGATTCTGAGTAGGCAAATTGACACACAGTCACGGGACTGCACCATGATGTTCATTAGATGTCACTTCATGAGTTAAAATCAAGGATAAAATATAATATTATATAAGAGACTGTGTAGATCAATTAAATTGGATGTGACACCGGTGTCACAGTGGGTTCTTATGGGTTAAACTTTACTTAATTCTATTTGTAATCATATACTAGCTTTTAATCAGAAAGGTAATGTTCCTCAGGTCTTTTATTGGAGAACTGCAAAAAGAAATAGTGTGTGTGTGTTACACAGTGATAGGGTAAGCTTTTATGCATTTATTTTCCAAAATGGATCAACAGAAACTTAAGATGTCAATTACCTAGAAATATCTGTATGTATCTATCACAGTTCAAAGAGACAAGTAGCTCACTCTTCATAAGATCCACAGAGCCCCCATTTCCGGACCTCACTCCACTTGCTGTTCATCCTGGAGAAGATTCTCTCCACAAACCCTGTTGAGGCTGGTATGCTCAGAATGTAGCCGATAATCGAGAGTATATTTGGCAAATCAGCTGCCTGAAATACAGCCATCCACTTGGCTGCCACATCTTTGTTGTTCCACTCCTGGAGTTTCTTCACAACGATCTTCACCGTGGTGCACTCATCATAGAGGTCGTCCATATTCACCCTGGCTATGCGGTGAAGAAGCTTCTCACAAATCTTCTCCAGGTCATTGAAGGTGAGTTTGCCATGGAGAGAGAGAGAGAGAGAGAGAGAGAGAGAGAGAGAGAGGGGCGGGCGACAGTGAAGCCAATTGCTTTCAGAGAACTCGAACCATTTCTCAATGTATCTGAGGGCAGTGTAAACTCCTGCCTTGCCCTGCCTGCATCAACTGGAGAGAGACGTTGCAGCTTTGTTCTTGCGAGGTAACCATAAAACCGGTCATCTTGCCTCAGTTTCAGTGTGACACTGAAGGAATTCATGATGGGATACAACTCTACACATGTTGCATCTTGACAACCTCTTCAAGCATCTTGACAACCTCTTCAAAGAGGGAGAGAATGTTGTTGCTGAAGAAGAGGTAAACTTCTTCAACATCGTCATCCTCCTCCTGTACTCCAGAATCACTGATGCGCTTTAACAAATTCCTGATTTGTTTGGGGCACTCCTCTCCAATGTCGATGAAGTATGACTTCAACACCGACCAGCTTTGCAGGAGTCGTGAGATAGCAGGGTTGACACCGACCAGCTTTGCAGGAGTCGTGAGATGGCAGGGTTGAGAGAAAGCCATCTTGCAGTGGCATTCCGCAGGACTTCTCTGAATTCAATGTCACAGAACTCATAAAACTCCCTCAGAGCTTCTCTTCCTGTTGCCGATATGGAGAAGAAGCTGTAAACATTCTGGGCCACATTCTTCACGTCTACACTCAGGTGGTCAAGGGCATACTTCTTGAGGGTATTATGCATAATGCGTGCATGGCAGTTACCCTGAAGTAGGTTCAGTTGTTGCTTTCTCAACATTGTGTAGACCGAGTTGTGGACCCCAAAGTTCACATTAGCATTATCAGCGCTGAAAGCTGAAACTTGCTCTAATGTTCAGGACAAGTGATTCTAATGAGTGCACCACACGATCCCCTCTGTTGATTCATAGGATTTTCGATGAAGTAAATCATTTTATTCACCACGCCACATTCTGGTATGAAGAATTGAACCGCTACAGGGAACATCTTTCTGTTGCCTTTGTTGGAGGCATATGTCTGTATGGAGAAAGGTAGAGGTCTTTCATTTTTCCTCAACACCCTTATATACCAAAAATGAAAAAAAACAAACACACACACACTTTTAACACTATCAATCAGCAAGTCTACAAAGTAGTTATCGATGTTTATGATCGAGCGTTGACACACAGGGTATTTTCTGCTGACTACGGAAGACCGAGGGGACATACAGTAAAGTTTACACAATTAAAATGCACCACAGCTGTGCTGTGCAAAAAAAGAAACAAAAAACGCGCGTTGTGTCGTCTTCATCAATTTGCAACCTCCCATAATTTGAAATATTTACATAAACAAAACAAAACAGAAGAAAATATATGAAAATGTAGGAAAAATATACCCTGAAAATATTTTTTCATCATTTCACTATATTTAATTATTCATCCGTGTTATAATATTTAAGTTTCAGTCGAAGCACGATATAGAAAGAATAAAAAATATACATGTCAAACATATGGGATTAACCGAAATAATTGATAAAAATGATGCAAAATTTTTTTTTAAAAATTCGACCTTTAATAATAAGTATCCACAATTTGATTGGCCTCGTTCTGCTACGAAAGACCATAGGCGTAAAAATCTCCTGCTTTTGAAACTGGTTTCTTTAGAGACAAAATTTTTTTTTAAAGAAAATATTTTTTTCTTTGTAGAAAAAATATATTTTATTCTCTTAAAAAAATGAATATATGTTATACCGAATCGGCAAAGTCGCTTATTTTGCATAAAATAGAAGTTATGTTTAAACTTTTGTTTTTTGGTAAAAAAAAAGTATATACGAAGTTTTAACTATTTTTACAAAATATAAATACGTTGTTTTAATTTAATAAATATATATAAATGATTTTTATACCGTACAAAAAATAATAATGTAATTAATTATAATTATTAATG
>VCCN01000233.1:10750512-10760518 GCA_006491835.1 Architeuthis dux | reverse complement strand
GGCGGGCGTACCTGTCCACGTCTCCACCTCCCCGTCTTCCTTACCACTACGCTCATAATCACACATAAAATGTATGTTTCAGTCAATCGCTGTTGGCAATCGAAAGATCTACCGATGCCTTATTGAATTTGTGCCTAATTCAAAAGCTGCCAGTCAACAAAGAAAAGATATAAGCTGATGCATTATGGGAAGGTGTTGGTGGCTGGGGTTGGAGGAAGGAGTGGCACAAGAGAAGACTGCAAGCCGGGAGACGGAAGGGGAGTCGGTGATTGGTGTAGGGGACAATATTCTGAAATTGATTTTCTTGCGAGAAAGGAGGGGAAAAATACGAAGATTCAAGAAAGAGAGCCACAACAACAATAACAACAAATGAAAAAAATAGATAAGACGGGGGCGGGGGCGAGATACAGAAAGAGAAGTGGAAATAAAACGTCAACTTTTGATATTGCGTCTTGCAAGAGGAAATGTCTTGATATTTCTTAAGAGAACCCCCTTTCCAATTGATGAGGCCTGGTTGAAAGCTAAAACTCGTGGCTCCTGTCCGCCATCTTTCTCGCCGTGTTTCAGCATCTCGTCGTAGTGTAATGGTTAACAAGCTGGTCTAGAAGATCATTACTACTGAATAGGGAGTTTGATCGTCATTGGGTGCTCCATACTCGTGGTGTAATGGTTAGCAAGCTGGTCTAGAAGATCATTACTACTGAATAGGGAGTTTGATCATCATCGGGTGCTCCATACTCGTGGCCTTGTGCAAAACTAAGCACCGCTTAGTAAATAACGTCTCGTCGTGTTGCTCTTCCTCTCGTTTAAGTTGCTGTTAATGGTTTGTGTGTTTAGTCGTCCGTTTTCGCGTTGCAAAAGAAATTCCTTTATTTCTAACCCTCCATTTCTACCTGCCCAACAGCTTTTTTGATGTCCTCGGTATTATTAGACACTTATTTCTCTTCGTTTAGTTAATACCTAATCGAATTCCACGAGAAAGGATGGAAAAAAGATGGTGATGGATTTTGCCTCAGCAATTCTACCTATGATAGTTTGACCTTCTTGTTGTCTGAGAAAATCTCGTTGATCCGGATCACCCCATAAAACTCGGAATGCCATCCCTGCGAACGCGTTCTTATCAGTTGATCGTCATGTTCAATAAAAGTCTTTTTTTTTTGTCCATATCGATCCAATAAATGAAAAAGAAAATCTTGTCTATTTTGTGCTGCAGTATTTTCTACAGAACTCTCTTGACAATTCTACCTATCTTACCCTTCCCCTTTGTTATTGTCTTTGAATTATTTTCTATTTTATTTATGTGAATTCTGTGATGAAACGCTAGCATTATTACTATCTTTCATGTTATTGCTTGCTTTTTATCACTACGTTTTAGGTTGAATAGTCTCTGATCATTAAAATAAGTCGGGTGAAGTAAGAATTCCTTTTCCGAATTGGTTAAGGCGTCGTCCATGAAATACGGTCTCATAGGATATGGCTTCTAAGTTAAAGTCTTGTTGTAGACAATTTCATTATTCCTATTTAACCATGCTTGCTTTAATGGCTGGAGGGTATTCAGCCTAGGAAGTAAGTAGTAGTAAGGCGTCCGTCTCTTAAGAGACAACTCCCAATGGAGTATACACCCGGTGATGAAGACCCGGTTTCTGTTGCTTGCGTCAGCTTAGTGGTCCTTGCAAGTTTCAAGTATGGTCGAGACCGGGACTTTATTCCTACAAGTTTTTATGACCTCCCTCTTGGCAGGATGCAAGTCCACCGAAGGGATAGCTCCACCCTAATCACACAGCTTAGAGTGTACTCAATTAGCTGCTGAATGCACAGGGAAATTTGTCCTAATGAAGAGTTTTCCACACTCTTCCCTCATACCGGGAATCGAACCCGAGACCTTCTGTGTGTGAGGCAGACGTGCTAACCATTACACCATCCAAGCGGACATTCAGCCTAGGAAGCTGTAATAAAAAGAGTGAATAAGATGAAAACAGGCGAAATATTTATAGTTTTTCTTTGTTTGTTAAGCGTACTAGACTATACATACTGAGGGACAGAGAGAGAGAGAGAGGGGGGGGAGAGAGAGAGAAAGAGAGAAAGATAGAGAGATGAATCGAGAATGTTTGAAGAAAGAAGAAGCATCGAAAGAGTTGAAGAGAGAAGAAGTGATATGACATTAGCGTGGCAGTCCGTAAGTCGGTAAGTAAGAAAGACCAAATCGCTATTGTAGTGGGTTTGATCTTTGCTAGGTGACTTACAGATAGGGGGCTTGTTCTGTACTGGGCTAAGCTTAGTAAATATCCCGGGCGTCACACTCTGGAGCAGTGGTTCGCAAAGTGTTCTTGCAGATCATTACAACTATAGTGAGTTCGTTCCTCACTGGGTGTCCAACACTTCAGCCTTGTATCGTACTAAACTAAGCTATTTTCAAAGAACTCTATTCATAGCTTTAGAAAAGAATGAGTGAGAATTTTTAAATATTGGATTCGATGCTTACTGGGTGCTTCACTGTTGCGGCCTTGTGCCAAAGTAAGCTGGGTGCATCTACCGTGGCACGGTGGTTAGCAAGTTCTTCTCGCATACCAATTCGCTCTTGTAGTGAGTTTGAGCATTACTAGGTTACTAGGATCCTCACTGGGTGCCCAACACTTTTGGCCTTTTGCCAGACTAAGCTAAGCTTAGTAAATGTCAGTTTCTGTCTAACTAACTATCCGCTCATAATAACCAAATAGGGGCGAATCTAGTCAGTTAGTTTCCAAATTTTGTTTGTGAAAATGAACCGTGTTCTTTTCGGCCGATCTATTCTTCTGCTCTTGTCAGGTGTACAATTCGTAAACATTATTTCTCCAGGAAAATGGCGACAGAAAAAGGTGGTCATTAGTAAAAAAAAAAAATAAATAAATAAATAATAACAATTGAAAATACTTCGTCTAAGAAATTCAAACAACTCAAGACTATTACGTCAATTACTATTTGGAGTAAACAAACAAAATACATAAGATGAAAAAAAGGACTAATCAAAAATTAGTACTGATGACAATGCTTCATCTAACGATTACTTATGTTATTACTAGGTGTAAACAAAACAACAAAACAATAATAACAATTGCCAATGCTTCATCTAAGAAATTCGGCCAACTTGAGTCTATTTAGGTCTGCTACTACTACTAGGTGAAGGACCGGATTAAGACCACAATGGGCCCTACGCCACCCATAATTTGGGGGCCCACTAATATATATATATATCACAGATTTTTAAGAGAACGAAGACTTACTATTTAATAAATTCAAATTTCTAATTTTGAATAAATAAGAAATTGTTGAAGTAGCGCAAACATTTTTTAAATGTAATAGAAAGAGAAAAAACGACAAAAGATATTTTTTAAATTTCAAAAGTTCATAATTAGTAAAAAATGTAAGTAATATGCAATAATGTATAAAGATAGTCATAACAATGTTAAAATAAGGCGTCTCATAGTATATACGAAAAAAAGTATCTTTTTTCCAAAGGAATAGTGATAAAGTTCTATATTTCTATTTATTTGTGGGCCACCTCAATGTGTTGGGCCCTACGCCGTGGCGTAGTTTGCGTACAGGCTAATCCGACCATGACTAGGCGTAAACAAGCAACAAAAATAAGGAGTAAGCTCTTCAGGAGCAAACAGCGCGAAATCGTAAAATAAAGAACTAGCTTCGCAACCAACGCCCACGGAGCCCGTCTTTCAGGGATGTCGCCATAACCACATCAGCCACAGAAGCGGAGATATTTAGGCAGAGCCCAAATCTGAAGTCATTATGCCACCCCTTTCTCTCCTACTTTGAAATGTGTACACGCTGGTGTGTATGCATGTGTACATGATGGTGCGTGTGCTTGTGTTTCTATGTGCGTGTATTTGCAAATGTGTAAGAGGTTGTCGGAAATCTTTGTGTTGTGTATGCTCAGTTTAAATTTTAATTTTTGACTACACTCACACAATTTGCCAACTTGGATTTCATTTTCATTTCGTAATTTGAATCCTTCAATAATTTGGCACACATAAACTGTAAACTTGCAACAGGAAGCCTTTTAATGAAACCTTACATTGGGTCTAATTACCTTATCAGCAAACATTCGCCGCGAGTTGTTATTACGAACGACAAGCTGTATTTGTATCGAGACTTCTATTGACGTAGAAACAGATTTGGCACTGTTAAGATAACGTCTTTCGAGGCTCTAATCTTAACAGGGCGAAATTCCACAATGAAAGAAAACAGAAGAACGTCAAGAAGACGGAGGAGAGGGAGAAAAGAAGGAGGAGGGAAATGGATGATACTGTTGAAAAGAAGAAGAAGAAGAAGAAGAAGAAGAAGAAGAAGAAGAAGAAGAAGAAGAAGAAAGGGGGCGGGGTGAGAATAAAAAGGATCTGTAAAAAGAGAAGGGTAAAATGGAGGAAGAGAGGGAGAAACAAAACTAAGGAATAGAAAATAAAGAGCGAAAAAGAAAAAGGAAAACGAATGAAAAGACAGAGAGAGATAATACGAGAAGAAGAAGAAGAAGAAGAAGAAGAAGAAGATGAGGAAAAGATAGAGAATGAGGAATCGAGTACAGAGAAGAAGAATGAAGATCAGAAAAAAGAAAAGGAGGAGGAAGTGGAGGAGAAGAAGAAGAAGAAGAAGAAGAAGAAGAAGAAGAAGAAAGAGAAAGAGAGGAAGATAAAAAGGAAAGGGGGAAGAAAAAGGAGGAGTGGGAGAAGAAGGATAACAGAAGAAGGAAATGTAGAGGAAAGAGAAGAAAGGAGGAAAGAAAGAAAGAAGAGTGAGAGGGTAAGGCGAGAAAGGACGAGGAGAAAAGAAGAAGGAAGAGGAGGCGAAGGAAGAGTAAGAAAAATAAAAGAAAGGATGGAAAGAAGAAGAAGAAGACGAAGAAGAAGGAGAAGAAAAAGAAGAAGAAGTAAACGGTGAGGAAGAATATAGTTGGGAAAGAAGAAAAGAAGGAGGCACATTTCGAACAGAAAAAGAGCAGGGAAGGAGGTATGGAAGTTTGCGAGGGAAGAACTGAAAAATGCAAGGGAGAAAATCTCATGAAGAAGAAAAAGAAAAAGAAGAAGGAAAGTAGAAGAAGAAGGAAAGTAGAAGAAGAACGTGAAAGGATAGACAAAACAAGAAAAATACATTGTAAAAAACAGATAATAAAAATTCATGAAAAAATAATCTTATAGATGTTGAGTCTTTTATACTATACGTAGTTACAAAAAAGGTTTATACAAATAATTATAAAATAAACTTTTATACTATACGTAGTTACAAAAAAAGTTTATACAAATAATTATAAAATAAACTTTTATACTATACGTAGTTACAAAATTTGATATAAAAATACCATTTATACATTTTCCACGATAAGAATTTAAAAACGTTGTAAAGAATTCTTTCTATTCAAATTGATAATTTCTTGGCTGTCTACATCTGAGAATCTACGGATAAAGCTAACAAGTGGTCTGCTATAATTCATACGTGTTTGTTAAAAGCCTTTCGTGAGTCGAAATGGCGTAAAGCGAAGAAGCGATTACCATTAATTTATGTTGGAAATATTTTTGAGCGTTTCCAGACGCCCAAGATGGTATGTCAGACTGAGTCATCGGAGGGCGTGGTGGTGGTGGTGGTGGCGGGTACAGGAGACTGGGTGTGGAAGGGAGAGCAAGCGGGTGTGCACTGCCTCTATAATGGCTTGCTGCAAAAACAAAAGCTGAACGCTACTTTCGCTTTTCGCCTTTCTTACGAAAAAGCGAAGAAGTGACGTAAAGCGCACTTTCAAGAAGCGGGGACTAGCTGTATTTGAATTTTATTAGATGATTTTTTAGAAGAAACTAAAAATATCGTTTCAATGGAAGAGTCCATTGTTTCAAATGGTGTGTAGGATATATTTTTATCAGTAAACTTGTTGGCTTCAAATGGACAGAAATCCAAGAAAATCGCACATAGGGGAGAGGCGCAGTTCCTCAGCGAGTGTCATCGGGAATCGGGCAAGCTTCATCGGTCCAGCGACCTTTCACAGCCAAGGAAGATGCTATATCGGGAATTAGTGGAGGGTGGCTTCGGATCCGCTCCGGAGGGTGAGTTCCGCTGCCTATGGTATTGGGCACCAGGTGCAGAGTACCTCAATAACTCTGTGTTTTCTCTCATAGGAACGTGCTACCGTTCAATGACTTGGCCTTCAGAGTGGAATCGGCTGACATGCCAGATTGTCCCCGATGTGACAGTGGTATAGAAGAAACGGCTTCGAACGCCTTCTACTTCTAAGTTTTGCCCGCTCTGGGACTACGTCAACGAGGTGACGACGAGCCTCGATCCCGATCACCCGAGAATTGACCTAGATGTCGCGTACATGTGTGACACCGAGTTACCTCTGTTGCCCGGGGTGAGACAGATGGTGTTTCTGACGCTGCTAGCTGTAGCTAGAATGGTAATATGGAACACGCGACTGAAGGAGATCTATGAGAACTAATCTTTTTCTAGTCAGAATCTGATTGAATTCTTCAAGCATCAGCTGAAGGTGAAAATCAGATGCGACAGGGAAAGATTGCATCGCATAGGTGGGTACGTGCGGTAAGCTTGGTTTGTCTGAAAGGAGCCAGAATTCAGTATCTTATCCCGCCGACAGTCAAGGTTCTTTTTCCGGAACCCGTCCCTAGTTAAGGTAAGTGTTCTTTATCAGCCTCCCCACGACGGCAGATTTGACACAAGGTCGGATTAGGGTGGGGTCCTGCACGTTCGAGAACATGCAGGCAGGAGGGGTGGGGATCCCAAATCCCCATGGCTAGGGACCTGAGGGGGGAGAATCCTCAAGTCCCTGTCACTGAGACAAATGCCATGAGGACCAGGATTGAGACTTCCCTGGAAATCCAGTCCAGTGTGAGGTGAGCGCGAACGGAGACCCCACACTTAGACCAGCACACCCGATTCACCCACGTGGGGCGACCGCAGAGGTCAACGACCCAACCGAAGTGCAATGGAAGGGCCTCGCTCTGGGAGAACAGACATGCTGATATTCTGATCCCTGTACCAGGTAAAAGGTAAGTGCTCTTAGCTAAAGGAATGATTGAAGCACCCGGCCCCACTTTATTTTCCCCGTCCCCCAATTTTTTCTCATCCTCCACAAATGTTACTCCTTGAAAAAGAACCCCCTTTTTGTCCGAAACCAACTGTAATTTCGTTTCGACTTACCATCATCCCCTTTAGAGATCGACCCACTTGTTTCTGGACAAAAAAGAAAACAGCGGGCATTCAGCCAATTAGCACGGGCAAGGAGGGTCCCATACTAACCCGCACCTCATTTTCTCCACTCCCCATCTTTCAGCAACACTTATACATAAACGGGGTTTTAGGTTTTAAGTCCCACAGAGCAAATGTGGTATTGTGGTACATTTGGTATTGTGGTAAATGTGGTATTGTGGTAAATGCAAGAAGGAAGGATGAATTCCTATGGTGAAAGTGTTACTGCAAGAACTAATTGGTCACGGAAGTAACTAGTTAAGGGTAAGATAGTATAAAGATAACCGGCCTCCCCCCCCCCAACTTCCCCTAAGCGACCTTTGTGCCAAATTATAAGTAATGTAATAAATAAACAGTATATATAGTAAATGTTTTATTTTATGTAGAAATAACTTATTAAATATTATGCAAAGCTTTCCAGCTTTTTGACATATTGGAATAAATTCATAGCATCATTATTCAGCCATTAAAGTATTTTTCCTGGCCTTATTATGAACTTATGTCACCTTTTAGCTAAATTGTGTATTCCATCATATAAGGCTATTTTGAAAAGATATTTCATTCATAAAATCACAAAGCGTCATTATTCAGTCATAAATAGATTTATTACGAGAGGTAGCGAGATCTAGAACAGCCTTCAAGTACTCAGGCTGAATGGAATCTACTGAAGGAAAAGTTCTTATGTGTGCTTTATAAGATTCAAAGGAATTTACGACCTAATAATGAATACTATGAGTGATACTAGTGTCTATGCTATAAAAGAGAGGGGTCAAATATTTGATTGCATGATCGTGCTAGAAAAGAGACAGCCTTAAATGTGTTTTTAAAATTTTACATTTTTTTAGATTGGATTGGTTGATACTAGTGTTTATACTGTAGAAGACTCATAAGTGTTTGGTATATTGGTCATACTAGAAAAAAGGCAACATTAGAAGATCATCATCATCAGTAGCAGCAGCAGCCTTTTAACGTCCGTCGTTGGACATAGTCCTTCCCCAAGATTCGCCAAACCCCGCGGCGCCAATATCTCCCGAACCTGTCTAAATTGTTACGCCATCTTATTTTCTGTCGGCCACACTTTCGCATATGATCTCTGCGGATCCAGGTTGTGAGTTGTGATGTCTGACATTCATGCAACATGCCCTGCACATTGCTATTGCTAATGGATTTTATTATGTCTTTGACTCCTGCTTTTCCCTCTAATATACTGTGCTGTCTTGTGATCTCTCCGTGTGATCTTATGATCCTCTCTTGTGCACGTTGCATGGTTCTTAGTTTGAGAGCCAATCTTTTGGTTAGGTTCCATGTTTCAGCTCCATAGATGACTATTGGGACGACCCCTTGGTTGTAGACCCTTCTTTTCAAAACTAATGGGACATTTTCCTTCTTGAATGATTCCTTCTTCTTTTGGGGATTTCATAGAGATTCGTTGTCCCAGGTAGATGTAGTGGTCTACTTTCTTTAGCTCCACGTTTTCTATTTTGATCGTTGTGTCTTTGTCCAGGACATATTTGTTGTACGTGATATTGATTTTATTGAAGTTCATGTGAAGACCTACTTTTTTGCTTTCTTCATTCAGTTCGTCTAACCTTATCTGGAGTTCATGAAGGTTTTCGACAAAGCTGACGATGTCGCCAGCAAATCTGAGGCTACTTAGGTATTCACCATTAATTCTGATTCCTTTATTCTTCCAGTCTAAGCTTCGGAAAATCATTTCGAGGCAAGCTGTGAAGAGCTTAGGTGAGCTCGTGTCGCCATGTCTTACTCCTTTTCTGAACTGGAAGGGCTCGACATCTTTATGTAGACTGATAAAGAAACTGCTGTAGATATGGTGCAAAACTTTGACATATACGGGGTTTACGCTTTGTTATATGATTGCATCGGTGACTTTAAGGATTTCCACTGAGTCAAAGGCTTTCTTGAATTCAACAAATGCTGCAGCAAGTGGCATTTTGTATTCTGCTTTCTCTTTTAGTGGGTTCAGCGAATGGGGATGGTCAATGGTCGGGTAACTCCTTGAAGCCAGCCTGTTCCAGTGGTTGGTTTTCGTCTATTGCAGATTCAGTTGGTGATCATTTTGGTAAAAGGTTTGTACATGCAGTTGAGTAGTTACCTAAATCTTTTGGGGTTCTTTTTTTTATATAGTCGCATGATGATTGCAGTGTTCCAATCTTCTGGGACGTTACTCTGTTTCAGGCATTCGTTGAATAGTTGGGCTAGTTTCCTAGTGATGACTTTACCAGCTTTTTTGTGTATGTCGATGGAGATGTTATCTGGGTCTGGTGCCTTTCCCCCCTTTGACTGTCTGGCGGCTTGCTTTACTTCCCACGGAATAACTTGTGGGAAATATTCGAACTGGTGGCTCGTGTCTTTTACATCTTGGTCTTTGTTCTGTGGCCTTTGCTTGGAGGAATAGAGGTTCTTGATAATTGGTTTTCAGAATGGATTATTGTTATACCTGATACTAGTATCTATACTATAGAAGGCTCATTGCCAGTGTTTGGGTGATTGGGCATACTAGAGAAGAGATAACATTAGAGGATCTGTGTTTATCAAATTGGATTAATGTTAAGGCTGATAATCCAGCCGAGAATCTTGCGAGCTGCATTTTAACGGATCAAGAAAACAAATATCCTTACAGCAATAATTTGATTTGCCGTCTTTTCTCCGCCCTCTCTCTCTCTCTCTCTCTCTCTCTGTGTGTAAATCTTGGCCAGCAATATAAACGCGACATCCATTAGCCATTTTAGAAGCGTGATTATTATTATTA
>VCCN01000233.1:10304774-10316611 GCA_006491835.1 Architeuthis dux | reverse complement strand
GAAGTAACCGAAATACTTCGAAGCCGTAGTTTCGTAGGACGGGCGGATAATTATTTTGCATGACAATTATGGCAGGCTGCTCCACAGTTGTTATTTCTTAGTCTTACTTTAAGACTTAATTGTTCACTACTTCAAAGCTGTAAATAGTGAAAATATTTTCGTGTTCTGTTCTGACTGTTGAATGTTTATAATAGTCTGAACTACTATTTATTAAGTTTAAGTCTGGCACAAGGCTACTTACATTTACCGTATTTAACCATGCACAGTCCGCATTTTTTCGGAGTTTTGAGCTATAAAAAAAAAACCAAGATGCGTATTATCTATGGAAACATAATTGTTATACATATTTGTATGCGTAATTGTACACACTGGATAATGCATTTGTTATTCAAAATTGAAGCTAAATCGGGGGGGGGGGTATCCATGGTAGCAGATTATACGCTATTTATTGGGGCAGACAAGCCCAGCGACGACAGAAGAGATAGAGAGGAGATACGGAGAGTGACAGAAGCTTGGGATTCCACGTGTCAACAAGACGAAAGACCTGGTGCTCTCACCTCGGAGAATAGCGGGAGGCATTGATTAAAAAAACGGTTAGTGATTTTTACCTGCCTATTGTTGTAGACTTACTTTCATTACAGAAAGTAAGTACTACGGACACCAGATTGAGTTTTCTCCGAGAAATAGACGGCTTCCCTTTTGCCTTACAAAATGACTAAGGACTATTAAAACAAACCGTCTTTCTTAACCGTGTTTTTCTTTCCCCAGAATCTTGTTTGATATGTAAACGAAATTGTTGCTTCTACTAAAAACCCTACAGGGTGTGTTATTTTTCTGAATATTCTGTGTCATTGAAGGTTGTTTTCTCCTCTGCAGTTTATATGCACACCATTAGGCTTTCCCACAAAAAATTCCTTATTCCTGTCTCGTGTGGTATTCTGTTTAACCTTTGCCCCTCGATACCACGATTGGCGTGTGTCTAAAGATTTCTAACGCCATGACAGCCTTGTTCCAGCTATGGTATAAGAAGAGTTATATGTAGTTTCACAAAGTGTATTTCCGTCCACGGCCCTTTTTCTCGGCTGCACCTGTACCCCTAGAAGTTACCATCTAAAGACTCAACACTGTTTGATCCGGCTGATGCAATAACGTAATAACGTAACACAGACGATATTTTGTAGTCATTGTTTGAGGCTTCAAAAAGTGATGGAATACGAGCAGACAATGGTTAAGGAAATGATAAATAGATAGATTTAGAAGATTTTTACAGAGGAGAATTTATAAAGTGGCGAAGGTTGTAATGCACTGTTCTCAGCGTGGACGGGACACCATTTGTATCCAACTGATATCATAACAAACAAAACTTCTGGTTACCTGAACCATAACACCTGTTTTCCACTATGTGTCACTCTCACGGACTTAAACCTGACTCACTAAATCAAGCACTACTCACATCACTCAACCTATGACCATTTATACATCCTGGCCCTCAGCCGAATAGAAGTTAGCACTGAGAGTAGTCTTCATTGAACTATCCAACAGAATTGCATCTGATGTGATTGCGGGAAGAGGGAGTGGCTCCCCTAAGGCAGACTGGTTCCACTTCTTCCAATCGGTTAGGTCAGGGATTACTCCTGGTAACCTGGTACAACCTGTTGCATGTTACTTGGAGAGGAGATGGGCATCAAATAACTCCTATTTCCCCCTGAAAAATACTATGAAGGTGAAATACTCAGCACAGCACCCCGACTATCTACTAGGTCATGGGTTGTACTAGAACTGGGTGACGTGGGTTTTTTTTTGGTGGATGAGAATGATTCTGGAAGTTCTTAGGCACAATAAACTGATGAATAATAGTATAGTAATGAAAAAGACAGTCTTATGAAGTTGAGATCTTATTTGTTTCAAAGGAAAGAGAAAGAAAAAAGAAGGAAAACCTGTAGGATTTCTACACAGCATCAAGATACTCTGTGTCATGTTCGATTCCTAGGCAAAGAAGATGCAAGGGGTTGGGGGGGGGGATAAAAACCCACCAGAAACTGCTGTCTCATTCATAAGATATATATCATTAGCAGCTGATGTTATCTTTATTTATTTTTTATTAGATGAAGCATTGTCAACCATCATTAATTTTTCACTAGTATTTCTTTCATCTTAATTTTACTTGCTTTTCATTGCAACTACTTAGACCGTCAGTCTATGGGAGTGAGTAAACAGAGCAGATCAGGAATAAATAAAATAAGAATAAGCTCTGAGCGAGACTAATTCGCATCCCTTTTACCTTGGGAAGGCTGCCTCTGCCAGCTATAAGAATTCTGGTAGCTCAATCGGTAGAACTGTTGCCGTACACAGGCAGACATTCCAAAGGATAAGGAGTTAGAGTCTCACACAGAGTTTATTCTTTATTTCCAACTTGTGCTGTTTACTATTTGTTGTGGCTGCAATAAAAAGCAACTAAATTAAGATGAAAAATACTACTCAAAAATAACGATTGTGGCCAATGCTTGCTTATTTATAAATGTCTGTCTTTATTGTTCACTTAGGAGCATTTTAATAAAGTAATTTTCATCTCATTTTTAGGCTTTTTTTTTTTTTTTTCATTCAACCTCCTCCCGGTTGTTTGTTTTATTATAATGTTTGTGGCCAGTGTTTCTCAACCAGGTTCACAAAATCATAGGGTTCCTAAAAAACATTAATCAAGACTACCTTTAGAAAACTGTGTTTCTTCATATTAAGCCAGTTATTTGATAAAATTTTGTTATATAAGAACTCAGAAGGAAAACCTGTATATTTTTTATATAAATATATAAAGTTTATGAAAAACATTAATTCTATCAATTAAGCTTATCAATATTCTTTCAAGGAAACAGACTTCCATTCTATATTAAGTCTTTTGGATGAGAGGGGACTGAAAAAACAAAAACAATAGAGTATCATAGAATGTTCACCAAAATGAACAAACATGTTGAAAACTATCTTCCTTTAAGCTGTAGAATACTGATGATTACTTTTAGATTATAATACATAAATGTTTAATACATTGATGTCGTTAGCTGTACATATATATTTTTTTGCAGGATCCCTCCAATCTAAGAAAGTTATTTCAAGGCTTCCTCCTGTCTGAGAAAGTCTGTGCTAGACTGACCTATTCTTCAATCATTAAAGTAAACAGCATGAAATTGGGATAAAGTAGCCTCTAATCAGGCTTGAAAATTTGCTTTGGAAGTAAGGTGTGGCAGAATGAGTCGAGATGGGAGCCCTGCCCAACTATATGACTTCCATGACCAAACTGATTACATCATCATCTAAGCTCCCGAAATAACTTTTGACATGAACTTGTATCTATGTTTTTTTTTTTAATCTTCCACTTGTACTCGAGGTGTCATGGGGAGGGGAAATGGCAGTAGCGTTATTCCAGCAATCCGTTTTTTTTTTATATTCACCTTTGTTTTACTTGTTGACCAATTTATTATAATCCATCTTAGGCCTGTCAAAGTTTCACCAGAGCCCCGTTGACTGTAAATTTCGGGGAAACATGTTCCCTGCCTCTCACAACCAGGGCTGTGGAGTCGGACACAAAACATCCAACTCAATTTCTGGTGCTACCGATGGCTTTAAAATGGCTAAAATTGGTTAGATTTTTCATTTCCAGCTATGTTATTTAATTATACTTTTTAATAAAATATATACTTTCTTAAACCTTTAATACTGTTTTGAAGTACCATTTACATCTGTATAACCAAGGGTTACACATTTTCAAAAATAGGAAAAAAGATTTGCAAGTAATTTGTTGTGCTTTCAATCTGTTTTCTCATGAAATTTGTCGGTTTTGAAAAGTTAATTTGTTAAGGTTTTACAGAGGGTTTATTTACATTCAGGCAGGCCTTCCACAGGAAGTACCTTGAAAACCGAACTATTGAACGTGTTTTCAAGTATTAATGTTACATTTACTACATTGTTACTGACTCCGACTCCAGTGGGGGGAGGGGGGGTGAAGAGATGAATTAGCAATCTTTGCATATACACACTTGTGAGAACAGCCATTTTGAATGGCTAAAAGAGGCTAGATTCTTTTTTTTTTTAAGTGGCTGTTCTTTATATAAAAATTATTTATTGATGTGGTCGTTGATATTTTGAATTCCTTGGTAAGCCCTTCAGTCATCACACATGTAGTTCTAGGTGATTGTCACCTTTTCCGCGTTAAATTCAAAACATTAATGGCTTTTATTTTCATTGTGTTAATATCTGATCAATACGTTTTTTTAGTCTTTGGAGCATGTATAACATTTTTAGCTATACAATTACCTGTTAGCGATTCAAAGTGTCCGTTTTCCTAAATGAGTATATGCAAAGATTGACAATGAATTCATACCTTTCCCAAGGGCATTAGCACAAAGTGAACGCAAACTGTCTCAGCAGTGCTGCTAACTGTTAGGCCACCCGCACCTCATTGGAAGCTATTGTTTTTATTCAATTTTGTGCTGTTTTCTTCAATAGAGGAAGAGTTGGTTGGCCTGTAATGTGATAAAAAGCAACAAAAAGATGACAGTGAAAATTTGGAAAAAAAAAAAAGAAAGAATACTTCATCACAGAATCACAAACTGTTTTAATTCTTTAGTTTTTATGATTACAACAGTAATCCATGAGTCAGTTTGAAAAAATTAAAAATCTGGCTATTTTACTGAGTAGACTAATCTATGACCCATCACTTCGTACACATAAGTGTACAAATAAGAATTTCTGTAATATTAGGTGAAAAATCACCAAAACTGATATTGTTTTAGGGACAATTTAAGAGCTCAACCCTAATCCAAGAACACTTTGATGACATGATAGTTTTAATGATCATTGTTTTTAATCAATATATATCTATTATACTATTAACTTACAGGCATATTAACCAATTATTTCTTTGTAGATGACGTTACTTGTTAGTTACCTATCTCCCTCTTCACGAAGTCTACACATTCCTCTTGTTCGGGTTATATATTTTAAATTAAAAGTTTTAAGTCAACTAAATTAGTGCAATCTGATGTGACCAGAATGAACCCAGATGTTATTGCACATTTGCAACTAAATATGGAAGACCACTCACCTTGAGCATTTAATAGTCATCTCCCTTGACAAAAGGTTTTATTTTCAACTCTTAAATTCATATAAGAAAATTTGAATGTTAATATCAAGGGAATGACTACTGATCTTTTGGGTAATGTTTTAAAAAAATAGAATTTAAAAGTGTCCTTTATTTTCTTTTAACTATTCACAGAAGAGTTTCACTGTCAGTTAGGACCAGTATCAAGCAGTCTATGACATTAACATGTTGCTTAGAATTGAAATAGTATTTTCACGAATGTGCTGGGAAAATTAGCCTTTTTTCTTTTCCAGATTGACTCATGGATTACGACTGTTTCAAGGAATCTTTGTGGCTTGGGTCTAAAATCATAATAGAAAAAAAAAAATCCTCATACTTCCTTTTAGATCTGAGGAAGGCTGAAGAACACATCTGCTGAGACAGAGTGGTAAAAACAGCAACGATGTGAATATCTCATTGAATACTGGTAATCTCAGACAATTTATTTGATGTTTTCATTTGCAACGTATAAACGTGTGCCAAACTTTGATTTATCGGTAATTGTGTTTTTCTGGTAAGGAACAACCTGATCTTTTGATGATGACATTGGCCGCATAATGTGCACACTTGATGCACTCGGAGGTTGGTTCCCCCTTAATTAGCTGAGCCAGGAACCCTTGAAAGAAAAGAAATTACACAATTTTAGACAGAGGAAATGAAAGAATTTGTTGATACATCAACATCTACACTCTTAGGCAAAAACAAAGGGCCAAACCCATTTGGCCATCTTTTTCTTTTTTGACCAGGAGTGTATGTAGTTACATCAATAAGTCTGTGACCTAATGATGAAAAAAGCATTTATTTCACAAATATTTATTTTTCAACATGATCTCCTTCCTTATCAATGCACTTAATTCAGTAATATTAGTCACATAGATTGAAGATTACACAGTGAAAAGTTCAGCTAATAAGTTTGCAAAAGCATCGTTCCACTAATCAAAACAGTCTAAGTTCTCTTTCAGGATCATCATCAGCTGCCTCGTCACATTCTCCTTAATCTTGTTCGAGGTATAAAATCTCCTCCCAACAGCAATTTTTATCTTTGAGAAAGGCCAAAAGCTGCAGGGAGCCAAATCTGTGATGTGATTCTTTTGCCAAAAAACCATTGATGCATATTTGCTGAGCTTCTTGCTTCGGTCATTGTGAATGTGACAGTCACAAGCTCACTCAATGGCGTATCACTGCTAACTGAATAATCCCATGGGAGAGTGTTCATGCATGCACAATGAGGTCCCCTTTGATTGGTTGCAAAGTTACATCAAGACCACGAAAACAGTTCAAGATATTCAAAATGGCTGGATACTTTCCGGACTGACCTTGTATAAATCAGGCCATTGTGGATTTCAGTGCAGTATGGATTTCTTTGCTTGGAAACGAAAGAACTGGTTACCATCGCAACATTAAAAAAAAGATACTGAATAGCCTATATTACACGAGTTGCTGGAATAGGTTGATCCAATCAGTAAATTCTAGATATTTATCAGAATCTGGTTTGCATCACCATGGCCCATTGGTAGAGTGCACTTCTCCAGTTCAGTAGGCCATGGTTAAATTCCACCACAGAGTTATACCAAAGACTTTAAAAATGGTACTCAATGCCTCTCCGCTAAGCACAAGGGCTAGGATTGCAGAACCTCTTCACGGGGCTAAGGGGTTACAGCTAAATCACGTTGGATACACCAGTTCTCCTAAGATCACTGAAGTTAAGCAATGACGAGCCTGGTCAGTACGTAGATTGTTTATCTGAAGAGGGCCATAGAATGGACCATCCAAAACAATAAGAGCAACAAAACAAACTCTTGGAATGATAACTCCTCTCAAAATTACAGAAGGTAACTTGATAAATATCTAGAATCTTCAAATCTGTACAGATGCATCTTAAGTGGATCTGCTGCCTAGGCTTGAACACTGACCTCTGCAACCATTAAGCAGGCCCAATAAACATCTTTTTATCCCTATCAAGCTAGTTTCTCAGACCATTGCTAGAATAGCGAGTTCAATCTTTACTGGGTACTCCACAATTGTGGCCCTGTGCCAGACTATAATAAGCTCGGTAGCCATCTCTAAAGATTCAGGTTCTTAACAAGCTATGGTGTTCTCACCCAAATTTATTAGGGTTTTTAGGTGCCTGCTCATAGGACCGACCAATTCTTTTCTAATATGTCTAGGATTTACTTCGAAAATTAGCCACAGTATATATTAATGAAACCTTCTGTATATTTACAAGGTAAATCCCATTGAATGGAGATCAAATTTCAGCTGAGACTGCTTATGGTCATTTTGCACTAATGTCCTTGGGAAAGGCATGAATCCACTTCTGTCTGCTATCTTTACTGGAATGCTACAATGGTTGACAGAAAAGAGTGAGCACTTGGAAAAACTATTCTCCTATAACAATTTTACCTGCCCAGGCAGCAACAGTAAAAAGCTGTTACCTCCATATTAAGCCTTGACAGAGACCCAATCATCTGTGTGTAATCTGTTTACAAACTTACCTCCCACAAAGGCATCCCCAGCAGCATTGGTGTCTACAATTTCAGAAGAGTCAATTGTAATAATACTGTATTCTTCCACTTTTCCATCTGGGAAATAGAAAAAAAAAAATATATAAAATAATGACCAAAAATATTTATATCATGACTAATTCAATTTGATATAGTTTGGTTAAAAAAAAAATATTTTGTTATTTACATAATGAAAGACAATCCAATCTGGAAAGAAAAAATCTTTGAGAATAGTGAACAATGATTCTTATCTGAATTTTGTTATACAAGATGTTTTAATCATCTGTATGTGGTTTGTTCCAATTGATTTTTTTTTGTTCCGTCTTTGCTGTTTGTTTCTTTTCAAAATGTTTCAGACATGTATCCTTCAGCCTTCTTCAGGTATCTGTTATGCTCTGGAATGTTGTCGGATCTTGTTCTGGAGGAGCAAGCACCGGACATGATGTGTATGTAAGGGGATGCGCATGCTCCCCTCCAGAACAAGATTCAACAACATTCCAAAACACAACAGACACGAGGTAGGTTGGAGAGTAAATGGCCAAAAACCTTTTTTAAAATGATGAAATTAGTACACACTGGATCGGCAAAACATTGTGCCAACAACAATAGCAACACAAAGAATCAGTTCAATAATCTGATAACTCTTGGAATAATAAAGAATTACAGAAGGTATCTTCCATATAGATTGTACATCGGGAGAAGGCTGTAGAATGGATTGGCTGAAACATTGTGGTAACAAAGACCGAGTTCAATAGTCCAAACAACAACTCTTGGAATAACAATGACTTCTCAAAATTATAGACAATTTTTGTTTTGTTTTTTCAATTTTTATTTTTCCCCCCACTTAGATTTGTCTAGTGTCAGTATGTTAGCAACAACAAAGATGAAGACTGAAAAAGAAAAAAAAAAAATGACTGGACAGGTATGGTTAGTCACTCAATAGAAACCATAACATGACCAACATCTTTTGGCGGCATGTCATGTTGGGGGTGATCAATGAATAAGTTACTTTTCACATCTTTTGTTGGGTGTGATCACTAAAAAAAAGTCTAAATTTTCAAAAAACAAGCGTGAACATTGCCGGACACAAATTAAGAGACCAATTTAACATTTACTTACATTATAAATTGAACCCCCTATTAAAAACCTTTTTTTTTCTTTCTCTCCAAAACACAAAATATTTTCTTCTAGACATAATAAGGAGTAAATGTTTAAAGTTTCAGCCCACTAGCTCCATCCTGTACATGTAACACATACTTAAAGACAGACCAACTTAAAAACAGTTGAGAGTTTTGGTTGACGGTTTCTAATATTTACTCATCTCGGACAAAAACTAAAATCTAATCAATGAAACCTGTCAAAAGTGCCGTCATAATGTAAGAAGAAGAAGAAAAGAAAGTAACAAACAATAAGAAGCAAAAAGTAGCGAGAGACAAAAATGGTTGGAGAAAAAAAAAATGTCTGTCTGATGTGATCATTAAATATTGCAGAAGAAAAGAAACAAAATAAAAACATTAATCAGCCAAAGATTTTGTTAGATTCTCATAAATAGAACTTTGGGTTCACCAGGGTAGATTAAGGGTAGGACACTTATTGACAGACGGATTAATTTGATGAATTCTGAGAAACAGAACTGGCAATTCAACAGCTGCACGGAAAGTGGAAGAGATTATTGAATATCAGAGTTTTGATTGAATCATGACAGATTGTATTACAGGCATTAAAAACCTCACTGTCTAAATTTGTGATCTTGTTAATCCAGAAATAACATTGACATAAACCGAACAGGTCTGGTTATTCACTCAATAGAAACTGTCATGTAACCAACTTCTTTCTTTTGGCAATAGGCCGTGTTTGGGGTGATCAATTAAGAAAATGGAAAAAGGGGCGATCAATGAATAAGTTACTTCTCTCTTTGTTGAGCAGGTGATCACAAAAAGTCCTAATTTTCAAAAAAACAAGCGTGAATGCTGCTGGACACAAACAAAGAGACCAATTTAGCATAAACTTACATTGCAAATTGAACCCCTCACTAAAAGTATTATTTTTTTGGGGGGGGCGGGTGAAAAGACAAAAGTTTTCTCTAGACACAATAAGTTAATGTTTAAATTTTCAGCCCTCTAGCTCCATTGGTGCAGCCTGTACGCAAGTCAGTCAGTCCAACCTAAAAACTGAAGAAACCGATGTTGATAGTTTTGGTTGATGGTTTCGAACAGCTATCCCTCAAGAAATTGCATTTAGAGATAAAGTTATAACCTATTTTCATTTCACAAATTCCTCTTTTTTTTTGCTTTTTAAATTGTTTTATAATTTTCGTCTATCCATTTTTTTAAAAATTCCATTTGAGTATTAGAAAGAAAATTATCCATGGTTAGATGATTAAAAAAAAATAAAATGAAATGAAAATAAAACAAATAAGGTGGCGAGAACAATTCAATTTTCAAATATTATTTTTAATTCAGTTTTAAAAAATTAAAAATTTTTTTAAAAAAGACAAAAAGAAAAAAAGGAATCCATTTAACAGTTATAAAATCAGGTTACAATGCATTACAGGCGTCCCCCGATATAACCCAGTTCGTTATAACGGGGTTCGTGACATAAGCCAGGTGGGAGGTGGACCAACATTTTTACCTATATTATTGCCCACTCATCCAGAAAACCACAAATAAAAACAGGAGTTCCCTTTGAACCTGGTAAGCCCGATATTTCGGGCTGAGCACTATTTTACTACACCATAAGCCCATTTGATGACAGAGGTGATACAACTCTCACCACACTAAGGAATAGATTTGACTTACGCTGGATAATCAATTGTAAAAAAGAAATGAATTAGACAAAAACATTTTGGTAGTCAATGAACAGAACATTTGGGGTTTTTTAAAAATTAATTTGAGCTTTTCCACTCAGGAGTCGGGTATCTGAAGGCGCAGGGGCTCGGGGTACAAAGGGCTAAGTTATTGATGTAAATATTGTTTTTAAATACTAATATTTGGTATACTTTGTAATCTATTATAGTTATTTTGGTGGTATTATCTAATAAAAATTATCGCAGCTCAGTTATAACATGGTTGGCTTTCTTTGACCCCAACACCCGCATTATATCAGAGGACGCCTGTATTATTATTATTATAACACTATTATAAATTTGACATTATCATAAAATCAGGTGGATACATTAACATGTTAATGCATTAATATTATAATAACATTATTACAACACTAGCATAGTATATGTAAAAAAAATGACAGGATTATTTACATATGGATTGGCACTTCTGCCTAGGATCATAGTGTCACTCCTCAGTACTACTGCCAAGGATCAGAGTTTAGTATATATGCCCCCATTGAAAAGTGTTACATACAAAAATATATATATATACACCATAATTTCCCATGTATAATCCGCTACTATGGATAATCCACATCACCCAATTAAGCTTAAATTTTGAATGAAAAATGCATTTTCCCATGTATACCTCACACCCACTCTGATCTGATCGACATCTCCGAAATGTTGGATGTTTACAGAGACGGAAAGGGCTGAATTTTAATCTAAGCCTCATCTAGTAATTTTCTTCATACTCAAATGTACGCAAGTTATGAATGTGTGAGCATAGCAATTCCATTGAACAGTACAATGGAAACAACATACATCTGTTCTCGTGAGGATTCGGAGTCATTTTAGCCAAAGAAAAAGATGTGATTAAAAGTATTTTCATTGAAAATTACTGTCACCTGGTAAGTATGTTCTCAGTTTTCTATATTATCGATCACCATCACAGCCATGGTGGCAGTCAGACGGACCTTCTACACCCAACAAACAGTACTGGAAAAATGTCCTGCAATTGTGTTTCCATAGATAATACGCACCTGGATTTTTTAGCTCAAAATTATCGCGAAAAAGTGAGGATTATACATGGGGAATTATGGTATATATTTTTTTTTTATGCAAGACTTTTCAAGGAGTGCATAGATACTACACTCATATATACACACACACACACACACACACACACACACGTATATATAGTTACACATTGCGTTTTATATATGTACATATTAACATGTTAATCATTATCATATTATTATTATAACATTGACATTATTAACAATATAAAATCAGGTGAATATTATAACATTATAAAATCAGGTGAATATTATAACATAAAATCAAGTGACAATGCATTAACATTCATATAAAG
>VCCN01000233.1:10271176-10283167 GCA_006491835.1 Architeuthis dux | reverse complement strand
AAAAAAAAAAAAAAAAAACAAGATTCTTCAGAAAAACAGAAAGCAGAAAGGAATGAAAAATAGAACAAGGATGAATCAAAAGCTCCCACGATATGGGATGTAAGTTCAAGTTTCGTCGGAAGCTACCATTTCATTCTTTATTCAAGCTACTTTACTGGTTGGAAGGTATTCAATCTAAAAAGCTTTGATAGGATTAAGAACAGACTATTAATCTACATAGAATAATTACTGATGTGTTTTTATTTATTTGTTTGTTTGTTTTCTGTCATGCTGAAACAAACCGAAATATAAAAATTATCAAGTAGAACTACCGTGGTTTGAATGTTCGATGTGGACCGTAGCAGGCTGATGACTTACCAATGGGCCAAGTTGGTAGGTTATGATTTAGTGGCAAAATCTTAAGTATTAGCAAGATTGTATACATTGGGGGAAAGGGGAAGCAGCTAATGGCCTAGTCAGGCAGAATTTAAAAACAAATACAAAAAAAATAAAACTAGCATTCCAAGAGAAATTATGAATCACCACTACCATATATGCAGTGTTGGGGGTGATCAATTAAAAAATTGGAAAAAGGGGTGATCAATAAATAAGTTACTTCACCTTTTGTTGAATTTTTCAAAAAAAAAAAAAAAAAAACAGGCACAAACTAGTGACCAATTTAGCATAAACTTACATTACATATTGAACTCCCCTCTAATAAGCTATTTGGGAGTGGAATTTTCAAAAAACAAAAAAAACAAATTTTCCCCTACTCATTGGGGTGGGGGTGCAAAATTTCAAGTTTCTACTATGAACGGTTAGGGCTGGATGAAGTCCGGATACATAGGTAGATGCATAGATACATATAAATGTGTGAACACATGAATAACCTAAACCTTTGGTAGCAGTGATTAACTAAACCTTTGGTAACAGTACTTATTGAATGATTTAAACAGAAGTTAGTAAAGAAACTAGCATTCCAAGGGAAATTATGAATCACTGCCACCTATATATGCTGTGCTGGAGGTGATCAATTAAAAAGTCAGAAAAAGGATTGATGAATGAATTTACTTCTCACCTTTTGTTGGACTGTGATCACTAAAAAAGGTATGAATTTTCAAACTAGTGACCAATTTAGGATAAACTTACATTGCATATTGAACCCCCTCTAAAAACCTATTTAGGGTGGGAATTTTAAAAAAACAAAATTTTCCCTACTCATTGAGGGGAGTGTGTGCGCAAAATTTCAAGTTTCTACTATAAATGGTTAGGGCTGGACGAAGTCTGGATACATAGATAGATATAAATGTCAGAACACATGAATAACCTAAACCCAGCAATAAACCAGTTGTTGTAGGTAGCAGTGATTAATAAAAACAAAACTATCCTCATTTTTGATCACATGGGTACACTATTAAATAATGTAAAGTTTTTACACCAACTGTAAAAATGAAATGACTTACACAAACATTTCAGTTGTCAATAAAGACTTCTAATAAGGACTTAACAAAATATTAATTTCATATATGTTGCCATGAGAAGAACTAGTAATGAAATGAACTTATCCCAGAATGAGAAGAATCTTAGAACTGAAATTAATCCAATGAGAATAATGCACATCAATCCGGTTTTCTACAGGCCTCCCCTGTTATAATGCAGTTCACGTTGAAGGACCTCCCCTATGCTAGCAGACGGCAACGGCTCGGTATACTAACTGTCGCATACAGACGCAGAAGAGCTGACGTGATAGAAACCTACTGCATTCTGACAAACCAATACTCACTGTTATTGCCCTATCTTCCCAAACAAGCATATACTGAACCTTTCACCAAACACACATACTAGAAGGCCACAGATACAAACTTCAAATGCAACTTGAAACTGGCGCAAGAAAACAGTTCTTCACTGTAAGAGCGACAGCAGACTCAAACTGTCTGAGTGAAGCCACAGTCACTGCAGAGAATGTGAACACTTTCAAGACTAGCCTAAAGAGGGAATGGTCAAGCAGAGACAAATATTGCTACACCTTCTCCTACTAAACTATGTAACCCACGCTTATCATAAAAGATGAGTGGGGAAACAATTGGTAGAAACCTATATCAGTCTAATTACTGCATGGTTTTCCATTGATCGATATAAGGTATATATAATGTAGGTGGATGGTGGACCCCTAAATATTAATCTAGCTCCAAAATAGCTAGCTAATTGATTGCGGTTCGGTTTATAATGCAGTTTTATCTTTCTTGGACCCCAACACCCATGTTATAACGAGAGATGCCTGTATAAAGATTCTGCTGTGGCTATCAATAACCAGAGGGGAAAAAATACTTACATTGAACCCATTCATTTTTCCAAATTGCAAGGCTTCCTGAAAATATAAATGGAAAATAGAACTGAATGTTTGGGGAGTCATAAAAAATATTGTATTTTTATCTGATACATTTATCTAAAAAAAAAAAAAAGAAAAAAAAAAAGTATCTTAAGCTGACAAAGGTTGATCAGCAATTGGTCATCCATCTTTGTTTTACCAATAATTTCTATCTTTATTATTAATGGATGAAGTATTGTAATCCTAATTTTAGTTTTTACACAACTTATTAATTCGGGCCACTGTTTCTATGGCACAAATAACAGCAGAGAGTCAGTTGTAGGGAGTGAGTTTATAAGTGTGAATCAGCTTCTGCTACTACACAAAGTCTTTGTGGACGATTGGTAAAAGTAGCTAGGCATAAACTAGTCTCCCTCTGGCAATGAGGGTGG
Source organism: Architeuthis dux (assembly GCA_006491835.1). Classification (NCBI taxonomy): domain Eukaryota; kingdom Metazoa; phylum Mollusca; class Cephalopoda; order Oegopsida; family Architeuthidae; genus Architeuthis; species Architeuthis dux. The sequence goes on along the minus strand of VCCN01000233.1, from coordinate 10,280,428 downwards.
GAGTTCGATTCTCACCGAAGGCTTACTTTTTATTTCTAATTGCGCTGTTATTCGTTGCCATAGTAACAGTGGTCTTAATTAATAAGTTGTATAAAAACAACTAAAATTAGGTCGAAGGTAAAAACTAGCCAAATTTAATAAAAGTGGTGCAATAATTTATATTTTACCAATAATTCACATGCACAAAAGAGTATAACAGTAATTAATTACAAAATATCTATACTATTGATATGCTGGTCACAACAACAAACGGTTTACAAGGGTATTTGGAGGACTACTGTTCAATTCAATTCATCCAAGCCCCATAACTGTCCATATCAAGCTTCAGTAGACAGCCCTTTAGTCATAAAACTAGTGTATTGGATGCAGTATAATATTTGTATAGTTTTTGTTTTTTTTAATTAAAGCATATATGGTGAGTGCTTAATTTTTTTAAATCACCACATTCGATTTCTAATGTCTAAAATTAATCAGATATACATCTGCACACTATTTCATAAACATTAGGCATGTTTTCTAAATTCAATCTGGAGAGTAAAATATTGCTACATTATATACAGATAACTAAATGCAAAAATACTACTGGAATATTGTATGATGAACAACATGAACTACTTTTCTTTTCTAAATCTTACACTGCTTAAAAAGCTTTCATAAACTGTATTAGTCTTGCTATTTGAAAATTGTTTGAAAATCTGACCGAGATCGTTGTTGCTATTGAGCCAGTTGTCTCCCCTAGCTTTTATTTCAAGCACAACCCAATAAAACTAGAAAGCACATACCTCTGCCAACGCGATTGTCAGGGGGAGTAATTGTGCATGGATCTGGACCAAAAAGTATTCACTTCTTCCATGGCTCAATGCCCACCCTTCCACAAAATTTGATTGAAATTCATTGAGAACTTTTAGATATATGATACGGACAGTCATGAGTGTATACATAAATGTATGAGGGAACCCCCCCCCCAAAAAAAAAACAACAGAAAATATCTCCTGGATCCCCCCCAAAAGAATCCACCTCTTCCTTACCCTATTGCCCACCTATCCATAACATCTCATTGAAATTCATTGAGTACTTTTGGAGATATCTTGTGGACAGACAGAAAGTCAGAGGGAAAGATGCAACCGAATACATACCTCTACAACTTCATTGGCAGAGGTAATATGTAAAAGCTAAATTAATCATTAAAAGATAGAATATTGGAGTCCTGACACCATCCTGCCATTTTAACCTCTTTGCTATTACGAACGAGATAACTCTACTTAGCAAGTCGTCAGTCCAGCACCACAGAGATAACTTATCTTACAATAGCAATTCCTCCAACAGCTAAGAAACAAAACCCCACTAGAAAGTGTAAAGTATGTTTACAAAATGCAAAACGGTGAGAGAGTAGATACGAATGTACTTAATATAAGGTGGTCTTATATGTAGATCCCTGTTTATATAATTGAAATTATTTTAACACATTTATGTATATATTACATTTAGATATATTCTGTTGTACATAGTTGTTTCATATGAAATTAAACAGTTTTAAACATGCAATGAAGATTTTATATTTTCATCACTTTTTTTTTTTTTTTTTAAATTTTTTTACAAGAAAAAACCTGGCACAGTTACGTTAAAAAATATACTTGACAGCAAACGGGTTAAAATACAGGGGGGGGGGCGAAGTGAACTTACCTCTTCATTTCCAAAGAGATAGTCAACATAAGGCATAGTCTGCATGAGAGGTTCCTTGAAAAATTGGCAGATAAATGGAGCTGCCAAATTGGAGCAGAAAACTTTGTTTTGTTCACAGGCATGCTTGGCAATACGCAGAATGGCAGGGGGACACACAGTGAGTGGAAAGCCCTGGAACAAGAACAGGAGAAAAAATATCCGATTAAAAACAGTGAGAAGTAGACATTAAAAATAAAATGATAAAAATACAATTATTTAGCAACAGCTTATTCAATGAATTATGTGGACTGATATCGTAATCTTCATGGTTTTGATTAGTACATATTATAGTAATAGAAAATTGCCTCAAGTGGTTGAAGCATCATTTGTAATAGAAAATTGCCTCAAGTGGTTGGAGCATTTTTTATACTATGCAATGCATAATTGACAAAAGAGGGAGTTAATTTGAGTAGAGTTGCAGCCCTTGGACTGAGGTGCCAGAAGTGTACTGGCGGACATTTGTATTTAGTCAGGACGAGAGAAGTGAGGGAGGAAGATGAACAGTGTGGTATGACAGAAATGAGTCTTGTGGAGACCTTTACAATCATAAGTCATCTTAAATCTCAGAATTTTCTTGATAAGGAATTATTACATTCTTGAATTATTGAATGTGACATACAAATGAGGAAGGCCAGAGAACACATCAGCCTGAAATGGAGTGATAAAAACAACAAAAGTGTGGATAGTCTAAATAAGCTGATATATTCAGAGCGATACATACAGCAATATAATAAAACTTTGCTTTGTCAACTAGTGCCCAGTTTTCTGAGTCATCCAAATGTGATTCAGTGAAACAATTTGCAGCAGCAAGATTCGCACAGAGGGATCTGGAAAAAAAAAGAAGAAAAGAAAAAAGGAAAATTTAAGAAGGGTGACAAGAGACATGTAGGTGCTGTACAACTTGTACAATCAAAACTTAGGCTATCATTACTTTTCCTGTTTCCAAGTAGAAGCGACAGTCGTCCGCTGCTGCTGATGGCAAATTTAAAGTCAAAGAAAGAGACTAGAAGATTTCTCAGAACAGCATTTTCAGTTTTTTTTTCTTTTCATTTTTTAAGTGGTTTACTGATATCGGGCAAATTCATGTGGTTCAAGAGACAAATGTTTTTTTTCAAGCAAAAGCTTGATAAATACAAATGAACAAAGGATAAGTTTGGGGTAGTGTTTTTAGCATAAAGGTTAGTGTTGGGGTTAGGGTTAGTGTTGCTATTTCTAGGGTTTAGGGTAGTTAGGGTTAGTGTTTTAGCTTTTTAAATTTGCTGCCATCAGCAGCAGCTGATAACTCGGGCGAGTTATTAGTGGAATCACCAGAGTCGGTGGCAGCTGATGCGGCGACCATATGGAAACAGGAAAGGTAATGATTGCCAAAACTTATTTTAGTTGTCCCTTATAATGACAATCAAGAGAAAAGGTTATCTCACCTTTGGTTACCTATAACAACCACGGCACACGTTCCTGTGGGCGCCTTCTCAGTATATTGGTAGCGGACATTCACTTTGGCATCAGTTGCCTTCGCCACCAAAATATCACCAAACTTATCTTTGCTGATACAACCAAAATACGTAGTGGCTTTAGGAGTTTCTAGTAACCACTACAAAAAAAAAGTAAAAAAACAATCATGTTAATATTAAGTCGACTATAAGTATAAAACAAGTTCAGAATTGAGCATAAAATTTCAGAAAATCAACTGACTAGCAGAGTCCGTTATTTTGCCATAACATTGTCATGAGAGATATCTCCTTACAAATACACCATGGCACTTGCTCAGCTGTCACCAAAACATGAATTTCTTTCATCTTAAACATATCGATCATTGTTTTCATGTTGAAAAAGTATAATTCTCATCAGTGATGACGAACCTACCTTAAAAAATGATTTTAAAAGGATATTACAAATTGAAGAAATTTAATATTTTAGTCATATTATGTATGTCTTTTGATGAAATTCTATTTTTATTTACGATTCTCTGGACAAGTGGGCGAGTATATAGTATAGGCAAAAAATGTTGGGGTCCACGACCCACCCACCATATATCACAAACCGCACTATATCAAGGAGCACCTGTACTAGTTTCTTAACCATTTCAAGACTAACCTATTAAGGCGAGGAATTTCTAAAAGGGTAACTGAGTTCGGTATTTCTGAGATGAGGTGTTAGTATTACTGATACTATTGTTCGGACTGAGATCCTCATCTTGGTTGATGAGTACCAAGATGAGGATCTCAGTTCTAAAAGGGTGTATTAAAAAATTTTAAGAAGCACAAAAATGTTACTTTTTATTTAATGGTTAAAGAAAAAGTATTTTTATTAAATCAAAGATTTTCCCTATTTTGAAGAACCAAAATGATGATGGGATACATTTGTCCAATGGGACATTTATCCCACGACAGATGAAAAACAAAAAATTAGTACATAAATGTCTTTCCTGTTTTGTCATGTAATGCAAACTAATTTTTGCATGGGCTCCATATTATGAAGAAGTCATTGTCTGCGGTAATAAAAGTCGGGGAAAATCTCATTTACTTTATTTTTCAGGACACATACATCCCAGTGAACTTCTAAAATGTCTATGGGACATATATATCCCAGCAGTCATAGAAACCTTGTCATGTATATGTCTCGAAAGTGTAGAGACACCGAAAGCAAATTATCTTTAAATGTCCTCAGAATGCAGTCATGTCAACATTGGCCTTTGATGATGATTAAAATTTCCTTTTTTTCCAAATCAAACTAAGAATCAATACAATAGAGCGAAGAAGCCTAGACTCCGGGGGACCGGAAGAAATTTGGGGCAGCTTTTCAGAAAAGGTATTTTACAACATATTTTTTATTGTGTATGGCTAAAATTAACTAAAGTGTTCATTTCCAGCTAGCTTTATTGCTAAAAATGTTTTATTAACTCATTTAAAGTCCACTTATCAAATAAGATAACTAAGACTCCAGAACAAATTATTAATGAAAATAAAACGTTTACTTTTATTAAACTTACTAATTATTTTTTTTAAATTGGCCAGTCGTAAATTTATATTGGATAAATTGGGAAAAAGATTTAGCCAAATCTAGCTGAAAAAATTTTTAATTTGGCAACAATACGTTATCTACAACGGAACACATGACATTTCGATCGGGTTCATGGAAGAACATTTTGTTGTATTCTATGCATGGCTCACCAACACCTCTTCAGTTGAAGATCAAAAGACAAAATTGATAACATCTTGTTTGTTTCATAAAGTGAGAGGGAATGAATTTGATGAGACAGGTTTGCTACTCTACAGATTTAGGTAATAAAGTATAGAGAACTCTTGTTGCTGTAAATAACAATACTTGGCAACACTGAGACAACCACTAAAATCATTCATTTATTATGTTTTTGCAGTTATGAGAAAATCTTTTAGTTGGTGGTTGGAAATAAATATTTGATTCCGTATGTCTTACACTTTCCTTTTTTCATAGAAGGCACACAGCTGTGCTTCTGGGACACCGGGCCTGGTTCATGAATGACCTGAAACTAGTAGCAGATTGTTCTCATTCTTCCGTCCACGCTAGAAGATATATTAGTTAATTCATCCTTGTGATGCCACTTCGACATTCCAAGATATAGATATATATATATATAACGTAGCATGGACAGCAGAATGAGAACAATCTAATTGCATGAATTAGAAAGCACAAGCCTCTGTCAATGCCACTCACTAAAAACTGAATATGTAGGGGAGGTAACTCTGCATGGACACGCTCAGAAATTCAATCACTTCTTCCGTAACTCATTGCCCACCCTTTCACTAAATTTCATTGAGAACTTGGACAGAACTCCTGAAGATTTTGTGTGATGGACACATAGCTACAAGTAGGTAAGGTAACTTTTGTAGGTATCATGTGGACAGACAAACGGATATGGGGTTATACATATACCTCCACAACTATATTGGCAGAGGTAATAAAAAGTTCAGTTCAAAATTCCCAGAAAAGGTTACCAAATACGATAGACATCTGGTGAAGGCCAGAGAGTACAATGGCCGGAATGTTATAGCCAAAATGAGGACACCAGTTCTAATAAATCAGTGTACAAAAAAAAAAAATTTTTAAAAAAATAAAAATAAAAAAAGGACAAATTGGAAATCTGAGGAAAAATTGAAACCATCCAGTTGACAGCATTACAGAAATTAGCAAAAATATCAAGGAGAGTGGGCAGAGAGAGGGGCTAGCATATTGTGGAGAGGGCTAGCTTCAATATGTATTGGGAGGGGGCTAGTGTATTGGGGAGACTTGTGCACTTGATCCACAGCCAACACTATTTGTGCGAAAACTCTAGTATAAAATAATATGTATCATTGAAATAATCAAGTTGAAGCAAAATAATTTAAAAGCAATTACGAAGAAAAGGCACAGATATTTCCAAAGTCAAGCAACCTCCTAATATGCCATTATTGTCATAAAATACATTATAAAACAGCAAATATAGCAATATATAATTATACAGCTTAAGATCTGGGTGTTATCAAAATGAACTTTTTTATATATATAGGGATACACTAAAAAAATTGGTGCCAAATTTTGGAGAAATGTTAGTCAGAAATAAAGGCAAACAAATCGCCTCCAGTTCACTAGCAATCAAAACTTTCGATTTTTGACAATTGATTATTCGATTAAAAAATTTAAAAAAAAAAAAAAAAAAAAAAAAAAAAAGCTTAAAAAAATATTTACACCTGTTTATGAGTTACCTCCCTTACCCTACTGATGTTAAGTAATAATTAACTCTTAAGAAATCCTACACAATTTACATATGTCATTTCAAATTTTACCTGTACTACTCGAATTGCATTCTGAGTTGCACCCCCTGGAATGAATTCAACATCTTTGAAGGTTTCCACCATCTCGGTATACCTGAAAAAAGAATTGAAATTCGTCAAATAAGAAGGTTCTATTTCTGTCTGAAATTAAGAGGAGTTAGTAATATTCAAAATTAACTGGTCAAAATGTCAAGATAAGGGAAAAGGTCATCAAAGATTTAAAAACGTTCTAATATACAGGTTGTACCTTCCTACCCGTCCTAAGGGGAGTAACTCTGTACTAACTCGGCTGCGAGACGTATCGAGGATTTTGTTTCAATACAAAGTTACTCACCTTACAACGGGTAGGAAAGGACATTCTTATAGGACACCCTGTATATTAAAAATAACGTTGCAATTTAACCGAAGGATCACTTTATTCATTTCTAATAAAGTTACAGAATCATACTTTATGATTGTGTGTATATATATACATGAAATTGGAACATGCATCCCTTCATATAAAGGATTGTAGGAAGTGATGAAACTTTTCTTCATTATTAAGGAGGCTAATACTGAGGACATCAAAACTGAGAATAGACCTCAAGACAACAATCATTAAAATCCATTATTTGGCAACCATTACTCTTATTGTTTCTATAGCCTTGTTACACCTTTCAAAGCACCCGAGGTATATCAGTCTCCCTTTGTCTTATACAGAGAAACCTTGATTATACAAAGACGGGCGGGGAGTATTTTGTTCGGATAACTGATCCGATTATAAAAAAAGGAAGCAATACTGCACACAATTACAGGACCTGGAAATCTTGTTTGGATAAGCGATGTTCGTCAAAGTAGTTTGTAAAAGAAAAGCAACACTTACATTGGCATATGCTTCTCCTCAGCCAGGATGGCATCATCATTTTTCAATTCATATCTGCCAAGTAAAGATAAAAGTCATGTCAATATGGCGTTCATGCAAAGTATTTCATCAAAATTATGTTATATACTAGTTTACCTTGCCATCAAAAAATGACAGAAATATTTAAGTAATTTTGCTATTACATAAAAGCTCAGAATATACAGAGAATGTGTGAAACTATTTCAATTGAGAAATAGTCACAGAATTCAAATGTTGTGTACAATCATCTTTCTCTTACAAATAATGAAATAATATGGGAATAAAGGGAAGTAACTCTTGTATGAAAATCTGAAAGTTATTTCCCTTGCGTGACCAACCAACACATACCGTATATATTTTCTATAGTTTTGAGAATGACAACGCTTCATCTGAGAAATTTTAAATAATATTCTCATCTTTGATTTTATTATTGTTTTAGGACATTCTTTTTTTTTTGCATTCTTCAGGCTTCCTCGGGCATAATTCAACCAGTGTGAGGGGGTGGAGGTGCAGATAGCTTAACTGTTAGCAGCACAGACCATTTGCATTCATTTCACACACACACACACACACACACACACAGTGATAAAACCATTTAGTCTGAACAATTCATGAAATAATAATCAATGAAAATCATTTATATATAGGTTGACCCCCGGAGGTGTGCATGGCCAAGCTTTTAGCAGCATGGAAAATGGAATCCTTGAGTAGAGTTCAAACCCAAGCCGAGACAATTTACTTCACACTAATGCCCTTGGGAAAGACACAAATTCATCACTTCTCCCTTCACCTATGGGAAAATAGCAGGGCAGACTGGGCTCGTCACCCTTGGTTGGCAACTTTGAATTCAAACCGGGGAAAGTCCAACATCACAAGAGGCTTGCAACGGACAGTTAACAGGGCTTTGGTGAAGCTTCGATGGGCCTAGCAGGCCAGAAGTGGATAATAATAAAAAAGTTCAAGTAAAATAACCTGGTGACATACTCAATGATACAAGCAGATGGATGATAAAAAATATTTTTGTAAGTATGTTGACTCAATATTTTTGGCCTAAAAATTTGGTCTTAGTAACTAACAGTGTATACAGTTTGCTGTTTTATAGTAAATAAGAGCAGTACCCATTCCAAAGATGCGTGTTTGGAAGGGGCCGGACTTTATGAAATAATTTTCTGTCCATCAGACAAAACTATGACTTCAAAGTATTTCAGTTACTTCTCTTCAGTGTTGTCAATTTAGATATATTCTAAATGTTTTATTTATTTTTAGATTTCTCATCCATGCTGATCCAATAAAACTTCAGTCGACACAGTACGCTGACAAATATATCTGGCGAATGTCAACTTTGTACAATGGCCAGTTGTCGAGTAATCGAAGTACAAACAGATTTTTTTTCAATTGTAATTAGATGAAACTTATTGTTTATTGAGCAGTTCCAAACTGGAATGAATATCAAAAATAAATATAAAATTATGCAACTAACTTTTTTAGGAATTCTTCTGTCCCGCTGACAGTTATGTCGAGGAGAGGGTTGCCGTAACCAAGTAAAATTCCTTCACTGAAAAGAAAAGAGAAAAAAAAGAAAAAAGAGAACATTGGTTTTTGAAAATTCCTATGAAGCTAATGATCAAGGAAAAGGAATTTTTACAAAATGATAAATACTTCTTTAGGAATATTTTTTCAGCCCTGTTGAAATTACCATAAATCCCTTAGAACGATTAGTTACTGCAATAAACTTAATCCCTTTTTACCTCTTACTAATCCATGGTCCCCATTTTTCACTCCATATTTAATCGGGTGGAACGAGCAGAAGTGGCAACACAAGGATGAATTACAATTTTTTTTTTTTTTTTTTTTTTTTTT
>VCCN01000233.1:10231496-10249941 GCA_006491835.1 Architeuthis dux | reverse complement strand
GTAAATAGCAGAGCAGACTGGGCTCTTCAGCCTTGGTTGGCATCCAGTGTAGGAAATGGACAACTCTGATTCCAAACCAGGGAAGTCCAACTTTACATCCAGTGGGCGTGAAATACGAGCAGCGGACAGAGTAAGGAACATGTTTCCCAAATGTACGACTAACGGGGCTCCGGTGAAGTTTTGATGGGCCTAGCAAGCCAGAAGTGTTTTAGAATAAATTGCCCTAGTAAAATAAAGGAGAATAAAAACGGACGGACGAAATAATGCAGTCAGCATCTCCACCAGCCCACAATACCTCGAGTATTGCAGTGTTGCCAATTTCGGTTTCAGTTTCGGTTCCGGTTTGGCATTGCAAAAAGCGCTAAATTAGCGTGTTTTCGCCTAAAACATTTTGGCCGTTTTTCTCTGGCTATTTCTGACCGTTTTTAGCATCTATCCTGGAGTGGCTTTCAAGATATGCAAAGACATGTCTTTGCCCTGTGTCTTCTTATTCTGGCAATGAATCAGATATGGGTATGTATTGGGTTTGTATCTCTATATATATATACAGTATCGCCCATAAATAAGTACACCCTACCATTTTTTAATAGAAAGTTAATTGTCTTCTAAACCAAATATAGCAGGATTTTATTATTTCTAGTGGAACATTACACAATCAAAACAGATATTATCATGTATATATGACCAAACTCACCAGCATTGAAACACTGTTGCCAATATTCTTTCGTAATGTTGTACTCATCTTTGGATGGCAACATATTCATATTTTTGGCAACAGAGTTTCAATGCTGTGGAGTTTGGTCATAAATAATACCTGATAATATCCGTTTTGATTGTGTAATGTTCCACTAGAAATAATAAAATTCTGCTATGTTTGGTTTAGAAAAAAATTAAATTTCTATAAAATAGTGGTAAGGTGTACTTATTTATGGGAAATACTGTATATATGCATCATACATATGTGTATATGTTTTGGTTCTTCTTAGTCTGACAGTGAATCAGGTAGGGATTCAAGACAATTCGTAGATGGTGATGAAGGCTGTGGAGGCTATGATTGTTCTGGAGCGGCTGACAAGATATCTTACAAGAAAATTCTGCGTTCTGGGTCTTCTTACTCTGCCAGTAAATCACCTCTCTTTCTTTCTCTTTTTTACCTCTTCTTTCTTACTTTCTCCCTTTTTGTCCTCTCTCTTACTTTCTCTCTCCCATAAATATAGATATTTATGAAGCTTAGCTTAATACCACATGAGGCCAGATGGTAGGGAGTGCTTGCCTGCCTGCCTAGAAAATCAGCATTTGAAATCCTGGCTTTTTTTACTTGGGCTTGAACACTAACCTCTGGCAACTGTAGGAAGTATGTAACTATCTCAGCAATGAGGCAGGCCACACTTTTATAAAGTGAGACATTTTTATTTTTTAATCTTAATCTTTAATTTGATTTCTTTTTTATTTTGAAAAACTTTTTTTCAATTCACAAAAACAAAAGTTGGTGTGATCTTTAATCATTGCCGTCACGTGGCAACGTTTTAAATTTTAAAATTTAATCCACTCAATGTTTTAAATTTCTCCATGCAAAAAAATCACAAGTTCCTTGACTATTCATTTCATTATTATTGATTTTTTAGCTAGTTTCCTTCATCTTAATAGTTTTGCTCTTTATCGCATTTTAATTTTTTTTTTACTTGCACGATCGAACATTGCTAGGCAAAAAGTTGTGATAAAAAGCAATTAATAAATTTGAGATGAAGGTAAAAAGTAGTCATACAAATCTACAATAATATTGTTACTTAATTGTATTGTATTAAAATAATTTTACATAGTTTTGTCTTAAAAATAGTCTTAAATAAAAGGAAATTTATTTGCGATGAGCTATATGAAGTTTGTTCTTACTTGCATGATCATACATTGCTGTTTTGGGGCAGCTCTCTTTTCACAGGGGATTAATTTTGTGTATGTCCGGTCATGAAAAAACTTTTTTTTAAAATTCAAGGCGAATAACTTTTTTGTCTTAATCGTTGGACCACAGTGTTGTATCAGTACCAAACCTTTCATAAGCCGAAATGGCATAAAGCAAAGAAGTAATTGCCATTAATTTCTAATTGAAAAGATTTTGAGCGTTCTCAGATCCCCAAAATGGTCATGATGATGGTATGTTAGACTGAGCCGTCGGAGGTTTGCGTGGTGGGAGGTTACAAGAAACTGGGATTTAGGAGAGAGAGAAAGAGGGTGCACGCTGCCTCTGTAATGGCTCGCTGCAAAACAAACACTGAGTGCTATTTTTGCTTTTCTCCTTTTTTCGTAAAAGTGAAAATGTAGCTTAAAACAAACTTTCGAAAAGAGGGGGATACTGTATCTACAAAGAAATGGTTTATTGTCTTTTCACAGATATAGACTCAGTTGAAAAATACAAAAGTTGACACTATTGTAATGTCGTCTGATGTTAGTGACTTTGTTGTTTGTTGTTCGTGTTTTCTTATCTGTTTAGCTGCGTTTAGTTTGAACACGTTTGGTTCATAACTGTATTTAGCTGTAAGAAAAGAAGTGGAGAGAAACAAAAACACATGTTTACAGGGCAATTGCCTGGACTAGAGAGACCTACCCAGTTCCCACTTCCAGGCTCACGTTTTCGTTACCAGAAATGGGACTCGTTAAATGGGGGCTGCTGCGTAGCCTTCGATTCAGCGTGTTTATTGACTTAAAAACATATACATACATACATACATAAACATTACACCACTCACCTAATTTTGAAAAACACATTCAGCAAAAGATAAAATTGTAACCCACCCAATGTGAAAGGAGTGACCATTTTATATCCATAAAAATATTAATGAATCTTTTTTGCTTAAAAGAAAAACAATGAAAATATTTTCCTGACTTCGTTATTCATGGGAAATATTCCAGGCAGAATTTTAAATAGATTTTTATTTCTCTGTTCCCAAAGAATACAGTCAATACCTGAAAACAAATTCTGTTATCTCTAAATTCATATGAGCTGCTACATTTAAAAAAATATAAAAGCATACAAGAGTGGATCAATAAGTCTGTAGCCTCACACAGTTATTAACTGAATTTTGATCTTCAAAAGTCTGGAATTTTAGCTTCCATCATTTTCTCCACAGAAAAAAAAACTGTAATGACGAGAAGGAGAGGCTGAGACAGAGGGGATGACGCTTATCAACTTAGCAGTTTTAGGGCTAGCATGTAGTGCTATGTACTGTTTTTCTTGTTCTTCAGCAATGCGCATTAATTTTTTTCATATTAATATTATAGCTATAAATGAAATGTTGAAAGTTATGGCAATTTTCAACGAAGAAAAAGGCCAGATGGGGAGGAGAGGTAGACCATAGGTAATATCAACGAGCAAACTAAAACAATTCTCAACTTTTTCAAAAAGGCCGGCTAAACAGAGAGAAGAAAAGTCAAAAAAAGTCAACCTTACCTTGTGAAGAAGAAAACTAGTATCGGCTTCAGGTACTTTGTAAAGGTGACTCAAGTTACAACAAATCTCTCCATTGCAACATTTGGTGTTGTCTTGTTTGGGCCCAAACTGAACCCACGGTCTGTTAATAGTTGTTGCGTTGAATAACTCACTTTGGTAAATTTAAGAGCAAAGGATACTCTAGGTAATGAAGTTAAGCGCTGCAATTTCCAATACTTGTTCACAGTTTGTAGACAGGAAGAGAAAATGTTTTTTAAATACTTGTGAAGTACCAGTTTTGATGAGTCTGCCGATCTGATTGGCTGAAACAAAAATTTACATAACCAAGGAGAAGGAAGTACCTTTCCTATAAATTTTGACACATCAAATCCATTAGCTTTTTATGAGCTAACCACAAGGTTGTTTTCTGCTCCTCTTCTCTCTGCCTGGAAGTTGAAAAGAAGGGTGAGTACACTTTTTTCTGACAAAGTATACTATTTTATCTTATGGCTTTTTTTACCCTGCTGTTTTTCTTGCCCTGCATTTAAGGCATTTAAGCAATTTTCAACTATGATCTCACCACTGTCATTATATTATTTATGCGTGTTGACAACTATAACAGTGATTGGGAATGTCCTCTTTATTGAATGTTCAAATATGGCAACCCTAGCTTAAATTGAAGGCCCAGATCTGAATTCCCCAAATAAAATGATATCAACCTTGTGGCTTGCCTCATGGCTGAAATAGTTACACAATAGTTCCTACAGGTTCCAAAGGCTGGTTTCCATGCTCAGGTTAAATGCCAGAATTTCCAATGCTAATTCTAGTCAATTTGGCCCTCCAGTGTAACACAATCTTCCTCTCCCTATTTGACCATGTGCGATGCTAAGGTAAGCTTAGTAAAGGATCAAGATGACAAGCCGGGCTGCTACAGGGTCAAACTCTACTCCTACGTCTATTCTGACTGAAGATGATTACTGCAACTTTTGTATTGTATATATAATAAATAAATTTGAAAAATATCTAAGACTTGTCAGTTTAGCTCAGTTGGTAAGAGAGCAGCCTACCAATCACTTGGTCGTGATTTAAAATGACGGTAGGGAAATGTTGATTTTATATATCGGTTTGGTTTAACATGACAGGACAGACAAACAGTGAAGAGTTTACTCTCCTAAATTAGGTGAGGATTGTTCTTGTTGTTATGGTAGAAAAGTCAACTCCAGTCTCCAACTTGGACTGGAGTTTAATAATATCAACCTGCATTTAATATGGTTTTTAGTACAAAGGATATCAAAATTGGAATAATTTATATTGACTGTTATAAATTTACATTCATTGTTATGAATCCATTATGTTATTAAATTCATTGTTATAAAAAACTTTACATAACAAAAAATTATAAAAAATTAATATGAAATTCATATGAAATTTTTAATTCATTTTAAATAAAGTGTTTGAGACCAACTGATTTTGATAACAATAACTGTTTAATAAATGGCTTCCTCTGTATAAAATACTTTGATATGAAAAACACCAAAAAAGAAACGATGATTTATATCCTTATCAATAACCTTTGGTTGTAACTTCCCTCTCTTGATTCATTTTTATTTTGTGTGTGATCCAAGTTCAAAAGTCACTTGACCTCGTTATTAATTATCTAAATAATATAATGGTAGATATAAGATTTTTCTTATCAGGTCATGCTATGTCATTTACCTATGCAGACATATGTATCTTCAATATGTATATTACACAGCATGCTACCAAAGGACATTGGTCATGTGACAGTTTCTATTGAGGGACCAAACAGCTGGACCCGTGGAAATTCCATGGGTGTTGACAGCTAAGATTATCCATTATCTCATGCCTCTGCTCTCCTCTCACCCCATGGCTGTATCTTTGTTGTCCATCCATGGATTAGTTTCATATCCAAAACTTTCCTTCCTACCCCTCTCTCTTTCTACCCCTCTCTCTTCCTACCCCTCTCTCTTTCTACCCCTCTCTCTTCCTACCCCTCTCTCTTTCTACACCTCTCTCTTTCTACCCCTCTCTCTTTCTACCCCTCTCTCTTCCTACACCTCTCTCTTCCTACCCCTCTCTCTTTCTACCCCTCTCCCTTCCTACCCTTTCAGTAAACTATCTAACTTCATTTTCTCTCCTCTTTATTTTCAAATAACATAAGGAATATTTTGGATAACATAAGTAATATTTTCATTTATATAATTTATAGAAATAAGATAATATTTTTAATATTTTCATTTATTTGATTTATAGTAAAAAAAAAATAAGCTTTACATTTTCATAAAAGATTACTCCGATTTACTAAAACAAATCTTAACCCAGATGTTTTACAAAACTGTTTACAAATTCCATGACATAACGAAACAAACAAAGAAAATCTGTTTCGTGAAACTTGACATACTTTATTCTAATTTTCATATTCTCTCTCTCGTGATTGGTCAGTTTTTAACGAATTAACTAAGAGCATAACGGACATAGATTGTGACAAGAAGAATTATAGTATAGATTATACACTGATTTACTCAGACTAGTGTACTCATCTTGGTTGTTATAGTCTACAATTGAAGAAATCTGTATTTGCATGTGTGTGTATGTATGCACTGCGCTTACTCGACAACTGGCCATTGTACAAAATTGATATTTGCAAGGCAGTGCAGTGTCAAGTTTGAAGTTTTTTGGATCAGCAGTTCTCAAGAAATCTAATAAAAAATAAATAAAATATTAAAAATTATAGCTCCTTCTTCATAGTTTATATAAATTATCTCCCTTGACTTCCGCTCTTTATGTTATGATATCCTGCGATGAAAACTTTATCCCGATGTCAGACACCTGTGCAGAAATGTAAGTGACCCCGGTCACCTTAGGAAATAGGTATATTGCGTAGGTGTCCAACAGGATGTGAATGACACCTGCGTAGGCGTTCGAGAAACCTATAAAGCAGACCCAAACAGAGAATGAGGGGCAGACACTCAAAGAAGAGACAAACATCAGCGGAGCCGTAAGGCACGAGACCGCACAGACTGGCGGTTCTCCTTATCTCTCTCCCACTCTTCACTCTCCGGCCGACAAAGATGTATGTTGTGTAATAAAAATATGTCCAGATATTTTTACAAGCAAGTCTTCGAGTTTCCTTTCTATCCAAGTCCAGGACATTCAGCCACTATACAACATTTAGAGTTATCTAAATTTAGATATTTTATATCTAAATTGGCAACGCTGAAGAGAAGTAACTAAAATAATTCAAAGTTGTAATTTCATACGACAGGCGGAAAATTATTTTAAATGACTATTATGGCAGGCTGCTCCACACACCATAAACACACCACAAACATTCACCATTAGAACAAGCACCCCCTAGTTGACTTAATAAACCAAACAAACGTTTTACATTGCCGATTATGATATCGGATGACCCAAAAAGTTTGTACGGTTTTCAATGCTCTCAAGGCAGTTCAATGTCAAGTTTGAAGCGTTTTGATCGGCAGTTCTCGAGAAATCTAATAAAAATAAACAAAACATTAAAAATTGTAGATGTTTCTTTATAGTTTATATAAATTATCTCCCTTGACTTCCACTGTTTAAAGTTATTTAAATTTAGATATTTTATATCTAAATTGGCAACGCTGTAGAGAAGTAACCAAAATACTTAGCTGTAATTTCATATGACGGACGGAAAATTATTTTATATGATATCAGGTGACCCAAAAGCGTTTGTACGTTTTTTTATGCACTCTTTTTTATCAGCTTTTTAAATGACAACAGCCTGTAAGCGTCTTCAACCACTGGAAATCTACACACTTCATCTACTATCAGATAACCTTTAGAAAAGTATACCTACAGTAGTAGTTGAGAGAGCAGAATATGACACAACGTTGGTTTTAATGTGGTCGTCCACACGCGTACGTGTGAGCAGCACATGCTTACCATACTTGATGTTCCCAAGTGGCAGTGGCATAACTAGGGTTGGGCAGACAGGCGCCAGGGTGCCGCATGAAGGGAGCGCCACTGAGGAGTCTCTATTTAAGTCAGCCAAGCCATTCTTGAATAGTGAAAAAAGGATATCATTATTTTTTTTTTAACTATTTTTTTTTTTCAATACCACCATTGATGTTTTTAATTTTCTTATGTGAGAATTTCATATTTTAACTCTTTGGGTGTCTGACTTTTCCCACCCGGTTTCCCCTGTAACCCACCTATCTTTTTTAGGCCATGCAAAGGTTATCGTATTAAAACCTGACTGTGAAGACAAACAAAAAGAGCTAAACTTGATACTTATGTTGCAAAATTTATTGTTGTGTTGCAGTGTTATTGATGACAGCGAAGGGGTGATAAATAATACAAAGAGAGGGTAAAACGAAAGAGAGAAAAAAGATATATATACACACACATGTTATCTAAAATGCATGAACAGGCACTCTCCTGTGGGGTTACTCAGTCGGCAGTGAGATGCCATTGAGTGAGCTTGTGTACTGTGTGACCGTCACAATGACCGAGCCTGCCCATTCTTCACATCTTGTGCAGGGTTTTTTTTTAAAAACATTGCATCACCCTGGTCCGTCAGCCCCAACCCCCTAGAGTCCAGATTTGGCTCCCTCCACTTATGGCTTTTCCCAATAGAGATTTCAGACTGTGGACAAGAATAAAAGAGAATACAACAAGGCAGCTGATGATAATCCTGAAAGAGGATTTTGCAGAACGTTTTGAAAAGGGGAAGGGATGCTGAGATAAGTGTGTGAGGTTTGAAGGGGACTAAGGCACCATTGCTCTAGGTAGGCTATTTTTTTGTTAATATTAAATGGCTGGATACTTTCCGGACAGACCTTGTATATACACTGCATTTTACAGCATATAAACAAAATCTACCCTCAAAGTCACCCTGTGTACCACATTGTGAAGGTTAGGCTTAGGGTCAACCTTGGAATGTCCTATATATCACAAAACACACTCTGTAGCAATGGTTAGCAAGCTACTCTTACAGACCATTAGTACTTTTTAGAACATTTCTTTTAGAACCTTTTATTTTAGTGTGAAAAAAAGTATACAATTTGTATTTACAAGCACACATCATAACTATCATATTTACACAATATCTAAGGCCTTAAACCTTTGTGGTGGTGTAATAAACATTGTAATTCTTTTTAAAATCATTTACATCTGTTGATAGAACTACATATTCTGGTAATCTATTCCAAAGTCCTACCACTCTATTGCTAAAAAAGTATTTTCTGATATTCAATCTACTTCTATTTGCTTCTACCGTATATGTGTGGCCTCTCAGTCCCTTGTACCTCCTTCTAGTAAAAAATACATCAGGGTTTACTACTTCTAAACCATTCTAAATCTTTTCTATTTTTCACATTTCTATTAAGTTCAATCTTCAATGGGTGATCTTTTTTACCCAATTTCATGAAGATATTCAATCTTTCACAAACCTCATCTTCGGAAAGTGATAATTGGCTGTTGTGTAACTTATTTAATTTTAAGTTAATTTTTTGATGAACCATTTTTGTCAAACTCCAGTCCAAGTCGGACGCTGGAGTCAATCATAACAAGAATAAGAACAATCCTCACCTAATTTAGGGGAGTAAACTCTTCACTGTTTCTCTGTCCCATCACATTAAACCAAACTGATATATAAAATTAACATTTCCCTACTGTGATTTCAAATCACGACCATGTGATCGATAAGCGACTCTCTTACCGACTGAGTCAAACTGATGAGTCTTACATATCTATGAAAATTCATGTTATAATTTTTTATTTATTATATATACAATATAACAGTTGCAGTAATCATCTTCAGTCGGAATAGAAGTAGGAGTGGAGTTTGACCAGGCTCGCCAACAGGGTAAAGCGTGTAGGCGTGCCATCCATTAAGTCTGGGGAGGCCACAAGTAGAAGTGCTCAGTTTTGCTAAAAGATTGCTAAATTTTTTTTAAATAGCCAAAAAACACCAAAAATGTCAAAAACACACTAAAGAGATACTAGAAATGGTCAAAAACATGCCAGAACGTTTAAGTACGCCCACACTAATTCAGCGCCTTTTCACACTGCCAAAACAAGAAACATGCTAAATTGGCAACACTGGAAGTGCTTTATGATAATCCAGACGTGAACTTTGTTACTGCACAGAGGTGTATTTCTATCGCACATGACGATGTGCCGAATACTTTGTCACTATGTGACAGAAAAATAAAAATAATGAACATTGATTAAGTTACTTACATGAGGCCAAGATAAAAATATACGTGTTAGCAACTACCATGCACCTTTTTAGCGCTTTTTTAAGACGTCTTGCAAGTTTTAATTTTGGTTATAATTTCAATATTTTTGCAAATAAAAAAATATTGCATCTTTTTTCTACTAATGTAACAATGAATTCTTAAGTGTAGAATATTTTTTTAAATACTTTCTATTCTCCAAGAAACCTTATTTTAAAAAAAGATAAAATTTAAGATTAATAAAAATTCACAATTTATTTAAATGTTGAAACTGAATATTTTGTACAAAATATAATTTTTGATCACACAAGGAATTTCTTAAAAACAGAAAGAAAGAATGAACGCACAAGAGAATAACGTAACATTTCTATTTTAAATTTTTTCTAAATCTTAAAAGTGTATCTTTTTTTATTTTCTTTCAAAAAATTATTGGATTGAAACAGGAATTTATTTGAAAGATAAAATAAATTAATGTGACTCATTTAGATAATTACGATCATTTAACTGGGAAAAAAAACTCATTACATTTTACACGCATGTTCACTAAGTGTTATCGAGGCATAATGGTTATCATACTTGGCTTTTGACCGACAAAGTATTAGAAGTTTACTAGATTTTGCATTCCGGTGTGTTCGATGTATTGTAGTGGAAAGAGATGCTTGACAATATCAAAGGTGCACTTAAGAACTGGTCATGGCCAAGTGTATGATGAAAGGTGAAGCATTTTCAAGCGCTGGAGATGTGTCATTAAAAGTGATTTCCAGGAGGGCCCAGGACCGCTCTGAACCCCTCCCCCAGCCCTAGTGACGAACCTGAGTTTGACCCTGCAGCAGCCAGGCTTGTCATTATTAATTTCTTACTAGTTTATTTTCATCTTATTAATGTTGCTTCTTATTGTAATGCTGAGGTTGTTTTACATCCCATACCCATTATTAAGTAAACGGTATATATATTCATTTTGTTAAGATAACTTCATATGGTGCATACCCAGAATTTAAAAAAATAAAATATCAATATAAAAAACATAGTTATTAACATGTTGCATAGAAACATTTATGAAATAAGCCTGACTGCTGCAGGGTCAAACTCCACTCCTACTTCTATTCTGACTGAAGATGATTACTGCAACGTTTGTATTGTAGATATAATAAATAAATTTGTGGATATGTAAGTCTTGTTAGTCTGGCTCAGTTGGTAAGAGAGCTGCCTACTGATCACTTGGTCGTGATTTCACATCATGGTAGGGAAATGTTAAATTTATATATCGGTTTGGTTTAACGTGACGGGATAGACAAACAGCGAAGATTTTACTCCCCTAAATTAGGTGAGGATTGTTCTTGTTCTTGTTACGAGGGCAGAACAAAGTCAACTACAACTTGGACTGGAATTTGACAACTCTGAAGACTAGTGTCCTTTTTAATGAGATGCAATGGTTTTTTTCTGCTTCAGAAGATTCACAGAAAAGCAAAGAATAGCTTGAAAATCCGTGGTAGTGTTTGCAGTAGAGTGGTGGTTAGCAAACTAATCTCACAATCTATTTCTTCTTCTTCTTCTTCTTCTTCTTCATCTTCATCATCATCATCATCAGAAGAAGAAGAAGAAGAAGAAGAAGAAGCGTTCCGAATTGAAAGTTGTATATAAAAACAACTGAAATTAAGATGAGGGCTAAAGCTAGTCAAATTTGATGAAAAAAAAATAAAATGATTTCACAATGTTCTTCCTATTGAGTTGGGTTCTCAACTGTTGTGGCCTTGGGCGAGACTAGACTAAGGCCTACTAAGCTAGGTTTACAAACCATTGCCACTGAGTTTGATTCTCACTGGGTAAACTCCTTGTGCAGCATAGGACTGCATTGCGACTTCAGTAGCAAGTAGGTTTTATGGGGTGGAGTTGCCAGCCACACGCCCAAGATTGACTACGACTGCTTTGCTATTGACCCATATCTTTCCCAAGGGCATTAGTGCAAAGTGAACGTAAGCTGTCTTGGCCAAAACTTGAACTCGGTTCACCAATTCCGTTTTCTGTGCCAGTAACCGCTTTGCCACTCTGCACCTACTTACAGTAATGATTGCCAAACTAGGCTTTCAGGCCATTGCTAGTAAGTTTAATTCTTCCCCACAATTGATGGCCTTGTGCCACACTAGGTTCTGCTTAGTAAATTAATTATTTCATTTTTATTAATAGCACCCTAGGGTAGTTCACTTGGGTCTTGAAGTTCCTTTTTGTTTTAAAATTCTATGATGATGCCTTATCTACTTTTATTCATGTACCAGAAGTGCATATGTACATATAGTCTAGGGACTATGGGATGGTTTGCATGCCTGAGAGAGGCAGAAAGTTACTCTTCAGATTCATTAAATATACCATCTGGGCTTCAGAAAAATCTTGAATAGACATCTGGGGAAGTGGGCACTTTCATGTAAATGGCTCTTGAATTTGATGTTGTCAGGAAAACTTTTTTGCAAAAAACAAGTGCCAAAGAACACAATTTGCTGTATCCCTGCAAGTAATTAACATAGAATAATGATTTTAGTGTCTAGATATATGTTTTGGGGATCAGTGCATCTGATCATGGAAGTTTTAACATGCTTAGTGTTATGCAAAGGCCACAATTTGGTTGCAATGTGGGCGATGAGCCATTTTTTAAAGATAATGTTGTGTAATATAATTTGTCTATTTATATCATTGCAAGTAATCCACACAAATAAGTAATTCTAGGATCCTGCATTATATATTAGAGTCTTGTGAAGCCAATTCTGAGTTCTAAACATATATCTTGCCTATGAGTGAGTTGCAGTGTATCGGACTCAATATTTCACTTATATTTTCATTCAGTGTTATACAAAAGCCACAATTTGGGTGTTGTGCCATTTTTTAGATAATTTTGTGAAATATAATTTGTCTATTCATATCATTGCAAGTAATCCACACAAATAAGAAATTCTGGGATCCTGAATTATATACTAGAGGCTTGGGAAGCCAATTCAAAAGATATGTCCTATGCATAGATGAGTCACAGTATCTGATGTATAAATTTGTCATTGTGTAACTTCACACTGCAGCATCTGAGGTACAGCATGCACTGTATTTGCAAGGCACTTACAATTGGATATCCTTATTGACTGTAACTGATAAATTAAATGCACATAACTTTTTCTTTTCATTATGAAGATTTTCTTAAATTTACAACAACTCCACAGGTTTCAATCTCACAAGATAACAAAATTCTTAACATGAAAAAGTCCAATGGAAACAAATATCATCTGGTCTCATCCTATCTTTAAATCATTAAGGTACTCTTAGAAAGCTAATCAGCAAAAAGCTCCAGGGCTTATAACCTTAAAGTTATATTTATAAAAACAAGTTAACTCCTAACACCATCTTCTTCTTGAAAGAGAACAGCAACTGTGTCATGACTGCTATTCAGGCCTGACAGGGAATCTTCATTGTAATCAAAGTTATCAAAAGCAAGATGCATACATTTCTCTGGATCAAAATGACATGGTAGTAGTATCCCAGTTGCAACTGATTCAACGGTGAATGGTGCTATGTCATTTTGAATGCACATCAGTTCATCGTAGCTTATGCACAAGCCGAACTTGTTGAAGCTTGAGATGAGTGTCTTACTTTTACAAGTTTCATGTTTCATAGCCTGAATGTTCATGATGTGAAGAGGTGTGCATTTGTAACCTTGGTGGACAACACTTGGAAAGCTGCAAGAATTTGTTGTGGTTTTCCATCACTACACTCCTGATTCTAGGCCAACACTGAACAAAATTCTGAAAAAGTTCATCACAGGCCTGAGAATCTTAATGTCATTCCAAGCATTTCTGAGGTCAGTTGAATCACAGAACCTCTATTCCAGACCAAATTTGTAATCAAGACGGTGTTTATGCAGTGTACTGGTGCAAACTCTTATGACATCTGTGCTGCAAATAGTTTCAGCTAACGTTTGTACATTACAGGCGCCATTAGCAAAAAACAAGAGAGACTTTCGTGAACTGCTAGAATGGGAGAACACTACCCTACTGCCAAAATGATTCTGTATAAGAAGCTTCACTTCTTTGTTAGTCAATTGCTGAGTTATCTTGGCATTGATAGCATCCCTAATAGTACTCAGCTCAAACCCATCACCTCTGTTAAGGATACTCTCTATGCCCACTACCATATCTTGCCATACCTGAATACATTGTCTTTCCTGTTGTCTAACCCTCTCATAATTGTGCATATAGCTTTTGAAACAATCATTGCGGTAGAACAAGTCAGCACCAAAGACTGTGTTAATGTCTTGTAAGTCACAAGTTCTCACATAAACATCATTGTAGGCTTACAATAGCTTGAAGAAATGTTACAGCTCTGAAATTCTGAACTTTTCTCACATCCCATAGTGCTTATTATTGCCACAGATAACACAGGGCAAACTTATTGGATTGCCTGTGCCCTAGGTATTGCCCTTCTGCGGTAGTTATAACTTATGTCTGTGTCCGTTCCTGCTTCATTGTCACCACTTTCAATTCTCTTCAGACTTTTCTGTAGTGTGTATTTCTTATAGCAGTTATTGTTCATATATGAGAAATCAGCATTTCAAATAAGTTTGATCCTCTTTGATACAATGTCATTTCTAATTTGAGCTGCCTCTCTTATTCTTTTACAACCATTTTCTGTGGATGCTACATAGCTCGGTTCTGATTGAAAAATGTATTTTATGTCAACAATGTTCACGCTTTCATCTGTTTTGTTTCCGCTAAGATGAAAGGATTCCAGGGTTTCATTACATCACCTGAAAAAAAAGCTATAATTTCTACACCACCACCAAACTATAAAAACATGGGCATTCAACAAGCAACAAGTACTATTCAATAAATTACAAGCAAAATATAAGATATTTTGTCAGTGTCCCAATAAGAAAATATATGATGAAATTGTCTGTTTAAGCTGTCACAATAAGATTAGGAAACCCAATAGATTGATTGTCATTGAGAATTGGTGTAAAATACATTTTTTTTTTTTAAAGTAATGTAATGATTCTGATACACTGCATATAGTGACTCACTCATAGGCAAGACATATTTAGAACTTGGAATTGGCTTCTCAAAACTCTAATATACTAGAATTACTTATTTCAGTGGATTACTTGCAATGATCTTTAAATAATGGCTCATCGCCCAAATTGGGGCCTTTGTATAACACTGAGCATGTTAAAACTTCCAGATGTACTGACCCCAAAAACATATCTAGCCACTAAAATTATTATTATTATTCTGTGTTAATTACTTGCAGAGATACAGCAAATTGTGTTCTTCAGCACTTTCGTTTTTTGCAAATAAAAATTCCTAACACCAAATTCAATAGCCATTTACATGAAACTGCCCACTTCCCCAGATGTCTACTAAAGATTTCTCTGAAGCCCAGATGGTATATTTAACGAATCTGAAGAGTAACTTTCTGTTTATCTCAGGCATGCAAACCATCCCCTAGACTACTTTCTGTTCTGAATGTACAGAATTTCCTATGAGATTGCTATACATTAATAATTATGTTATCCATGAAAGACAAGCTTCTGGGATATAGGATACAAGTTCAAGTTTTGATGAAAGCTACTTTATTCCTACTTTAATGGTCAGGGGGTATTTGACCAGGAATGTTGTGATAAAAAGCAATAATCAGATTAAGGAAACACTAGCTCAACATTAACAATGAAAATACTTCATGTCAAAATTCAAGTACAGAGGAATCTGTTTATTATAATCATGGATAATGTTATCAAACTGTTATTGTTATCAAAGTCAGTCAGTCCCAAACACTTTATTTAAAGTGATCACAATATGAGGCTTCCTCTACATATCATTTGCTTAATGTTATCTAAAACAGGGCTTTTCAAACTTCTTTCATTCGCAACCCCTTTTGATGAAACAAAACGTTTCGCGACACCACACATTGTTATAAAAGCAATAGGTACTAGGACTATATATTAGACGTAATGTAACAGTAACTAAATATAGAAACAAATTAAGACCCCAAAAATTGCAACATATTTATAATCTACAATAAGTTTTATGAAATAAAGAAATTTTAAAATTACTAAAAATGTAACAAAAACAAAATTTATTTTTTAGAAAATTAGTGATTAGCTTTGACCCCCTTTACAATAAGCACCAAAAAGAGTACATTTTTGTATAGAGATAAAAATTTTTAAAAAAAACAAAAAAAAACAAAAAAAAACCTAGTTATATAATTCTTTGAAAAAAGATTTTCAAATATTTCTGCAACCCCATATAATCTTTATAGAACTCCCAGTTCTAAATGACCGAAAAGACCCTGTCCCAAAGTGATCGCAGTAAGCAGCTTCTTCTGTAATTATTTTCCACTCTTATTAAATCCTGTCTGTGGTGTAAGCATTATATTGCTTTTCTATAAAAACGTTTAAAATACAAGTCTGGCTACTGCCGAGTCAAACTCCACTCCTACAGAAGATGATTACGGCAACTTTTGTATCGTATATATAATAAATAAATTTGTAGGTATATAAGACTTGTCAGTTTAGCTCAGTTGGGAAATGTTAATTTGACAAAGTAGGACGACTTAACCGTCACAAATGGATTGTATCTTCAGGACTGATTTGACCAATCACTGCTAAAGAAGCTAGCATTTTTTTTATTTTAATACTGCAATGACGATATACTACTGCAATATATAGGTTTGGTTTAACGTGACAGATAAACAGGGAAGAGTTTACTCCCCTTAATTTGGTGAGGCTTAACAAAGTCAACTCCAGACTTGGACTGAAGTTTGACAAAAGCAATGAGACAAATTAAAAATATTAAATCCCAAACAAATTTTTTGAAAGTTTTTATTTATTAATAATACCAAATTTTTCATCTTTTCAAAGTCTTTATGCATTTTCGTAGCAAAGGAGGGTTTATTTTTTGTTTTTATTTTTAGTTTTTTAAATTTTTGTTTGTTGCTTTCATCTTGGAACCAGTGACTAGGGGGAGATAACCAAGTAGATCTTCTCAACCCTAAAAGCCACATTTATTATTATTAATAATAATAATTATAATAACATTGAATGCTGTCATCAATAGCAATGGCTTCACATCCCAAAGTGGAAAAGGAGGGAGGAGCACAAATACCAAGGCAGGGTGGATAACATAGCCAGATGCTCAGCAGATGGTGTACAGGTTGCTCTTTTGCTCAGTCCCGCTTCTGTATCGCTGTGTACGCTGAATGGGGGGGGATATATCTGTCTCGCTCTCTGGTTGTCTCATGCACACACTCATATGGTCTCATTCTGGCAAACACTTTGAACAGAAAGACGTGAACTGCCCCTGTGCGCCTACATGTATTTTATCATCCAGTCAGGTTCCTTTTCAGATATACGTTCAATGATGAAGTTCACTTGAACACACAAACTCTGGATTTGCTTGTCCCAGTTTGGAAGGGCTTCATGTGCTGAGGGAAAAGAGAAAAAAATTAAATTAAATCAAAACAAACATTTGAGATATGTGTCACATGATCAAACACAGACAATTTCTGGCACACCAACATTTCTTTTACCAGAAAGTATGGGGTGAACATAAAGTCTTGTCCTGATTTCAAATGTATATTACACAAAATCTATGCTAGGTACAAACATAGGGTCTATTACTAATTATACCTTGTTATTCGTAAACTTCAATATGTGCTCCATTTCTTGCCTGGCATAGTTTTTAAGATATCATTGTACATAATCAGGGAAGGACTTTACGCTCACCCTGTATTTCAATTTTTCAACACTGAATTAGCAATTAAGGATTGGTACTAGTCTTGAGTTGTCTGAATTTCTTGGATTAAGTATCTTCATTGTTAATTTTGATTCATTTTTCTTTTTATCTTTGTTGATTTTTATCACAAATTCTGGTTAAAAAGAGTTGCTGCTACTACTATGTAGTAGTAAACAAACAACATGGCATGGAGAAAATCGGGTAAGGAAGAATGTTGCTATATGATTAAATTTCTCCTGATGATGAATCTCCGTGGCCAAAACAACAAAGGCATCGTCCATGTCTCCCAAGAATATGGGATATGAGTTCAAATTTCCAATCCATCTACAGATAGTCTTGAATCACTGTCCGATTCACTGCCTGAGTAAGATGACCTAGGATAAATTAGAAATTGTCAACATAGGTTTCTTCAGTTTTTAAGGTGGTCTTTTTAGTGACCACTGCTCAACAAAAAGGCAAGAGAAGTAACTTATTCACTGATCACCCTTTTAAAATTTGTTTAATTGATCACTCCCAATACGGTATGCTGCGGAAACATGTTGGTCACTTTCTATTGAGTGACTAAACAGACCTGTTTCTCATCTCATGTCGGCTGTTCCCAAGTGGTTAATCCACATATCTAATATGCTGGAATATTCTAATAAAAACCCTAACAAAATTGGTTTTATCAACTAATAGTTCTTACATCTATGACACCAAATGTAAGAATTGCATATTTCCCGGCATCGAAGACACTTTTTTTTCTGAAATAATTGTCTGGCTGAAGGTTACTTTTTTCATAGGCCTATCCTATTCTTTTTTTCCAAAATTTTGCAAGTCAAAATTGGGGTGTGTTGTTGAACTTCCTTGATGCCGTAAAATATGGTATATGCAAAAACTATTAATATAGATATTAATACTTTTAACAGTTCTGATTACTTAAATTTAAATATGCACCTAATTTCAAAAATGCTGGCTACAGCTGTTGGATATTTTGACAGAGGTCACAGATTTGACTCCCACAGGTGTTGAAAGTTAAA